>JAJJWX010001793.1:0-444853 GCA_023529315.1 Papaver bracteatum | reverse complement strand
GTTCCAATTCTAGATATTTCAAAGCAACTATAGCAAGAAATGTTCTAATAGAACTATGTTTAACAACAGGAGAGAATACCTCATTGTAGTCAATGCCTTCTCTTTGTGTAAACCCCTTTGCCACAAGCCTTGCCTTGTACCTTGTTCCTTCTCCGTCTGAAGTACCTTGTTTCTTCTTGAAGACCCATTTGCTTCCAACAATCTTCTGCCATTTTGGTCTTGCAATTATCTCCCAAGTGCCATTCTTGTCAAGAGACTCAATTTCTTCAATTGCAGATTCTCCCCATTCTGTTGATTCTTCACCACTGATTGCTTCTTCATAGGTTGTTGGATCATCCCTATCTATGCTCTCACCCACTGCAAATGCATATGCAACCAAATCAGCATGGCCGTATCTCTGAGGTTGGCTAACTTGCCTCCTCTCTCTGTCTCTTACAAGATTGTACTGATGACCTTGTGCTTCTTCTTCCTGGGCAGGTTCTTGCACAATATCTTGATCATCCTCATCATCAGAAACAACAGTCTCATTTCTTCCTTGAACTTGCACCTAAAGTTCCACCTTGTCACCAAGCTCCACCTTATCACTAACACCCTCTTCAGATTTTTCATCTAGTTCTTCATTCTTTTCCATCAAAATCGATTGCTCATCAAACTTCACATCTCTGCTGATAAGAAACTTGTTTGATCTTTCTGTAGGACACCATAACCTGTAGCCTTTCACACCTTTTGCATACCCAATAAATATACACTTCTTTGCTCTAGGCTCTAGCTTCCCCTCATTCACATGAGCATAGGCTGGACATCTGAATATCTTCAAGTCTTCATAGTTAGCATGTGAACCTGTCCAAACTTCATTTGGAGTCTTGCACTCAATGGCAGTCGATGGAGATCTGTTCACTAAATAAGTTGATGTGTTTGCTTCTTCTTCCCAAAACTGCTTTGGTAACCCGGCATTGGAGAGCATGCACCGTGCCTTCTCCATTATGGTTCTGTTCATCCTTTCTGCAACACCATTTTGCTGTGGTGTTTTTCTGACTGTGCGGTGTCTCACAATCCCTTGCTCCTTGAATAACTCATTGAACTCACCCCCACAAAATTCCAAACCATTGTCTGTCCTCAAGCACTTGATTTGTCTTCCGGTTTGTTTCTCAACCATAGTCTTCCATTACTTGAACTTGACAAAAGTTTCATCTTTGTGTTTATGTATGAATACCCATACTTTCCTTGAGAAATCATCAATGAACGTCAGCATATATCTACCACCACCATGTGAATCGACTCGAGAAGGACCCCAAAGATCATAATGAATATAATCCAAAATACCCTTGGTGTTATGAATAGTTGTACTAAACTTGACTCTACACTGCTTTCCAAAGACACAATGTTCACAGAAATCAAGCTTGCCTGTTTTATGACCACAAAGCAATCCCTACTTTATCAAAACAGCCAATCCCGTCTCGCTCATATGCCCTAGCCGCATATGCCACAACTTGGTAGTATCATCATCAGAACTTGAAGAACATACAGCTGCATCACCCGTCACAGTAGTACCTTGTAGCGTATAAAGACCATTAATTCTCTCGCCCTTCATAATTGTAAGACTTCCTCTTGAGACACGAATAACTCCACCTTCACCTTGATACTTTCAGCCATTTGAATCAAGCGTACCCAAAGAAATAAGATTTCTTCTCAGGTCCGGAACATGCCTAACCTTGGTTAGAGTCCTCACCATACCGTCATAAATCTTAATTTGAATTGTACCTACACCCACCACTTTACAAGTGACATTTTTTCCCATAAGAACTTTACCACCTTATCTAGCTTTATAAGTAGTAAACCACTCTTTATGAGGACACATGTGAAAAGTACACCCCGAATCAAGAATCCACCCATTATCTGAGCTTTCGGTATGAACCGTGAGAACCGCTCCATCATCACTTTCTGCTTCAACATTTGCTGCGGTGCCTTGGTTATTATTCTTCTCGACATTCTTCAATTTTGGAAAATCCTTCTTGAAATGCCCCTTTTCCTTACAATGATAGCAATAGAATTTACCGGATTTTGATTTAGACCTTGACTTTGATCTACTCCTATCAAATCCACCCTTTTGGTTTCCTCTTCCTCTAACGAACAGCCCATCTCCCGAATTATCTTTACCGTCGATACCCGTCTTCTTTAACTCCTTAGAGTTCAAAGCCGCTTTAACGTCTTCCATGGAAATTGTAGTTTTTCCATACATTACGGTATCAACAAAATTTTCATAAGATGGTGGTAAGAAACAAAGCAAACCCAAAGCTTGGTCTTCATCTTCAATTTTGACCTCAATATTTGCCAAATCCAAGAGAATTTTATTATAATCATCAATATGATTTATAATAGACGTTCCTTCATGCATTTTAAGAGTATGTAATTTCTTCTTAAGATATAAACGATTAGTTACGGATTTAGTCATATACCTCTTCTCCAACTTGTTCCATAGCCCGTCCGGTGTCGTTTCCGCCGCAACTTCTCTCAAGACCTCGTTTCCCAAGCACAATAGAATTAATCCATGTGCTTTCTCCAAGAGATCATCTTTTGCATCATCCGTAAATGTTGCTGCTAGTTCCGTTTTCCCCTTCAAAGTTTTCACCAAACCTTGTTGCACCAAAACAGCCCTCATCTTTAGCCTCCATAAATTGAAATCATTCCTTCCATCAAATTTCTCAATCTCATACTTTGCCGCCATCGTAGATCGTTTTTACCCGACGCTCTGATACCAATTTGTTATGAACAACGGCTCTTCCTAGCACAATCAATAGAGAATTGAAATAGAAATGAAAACAAATGTAAAACAGACACACACACAACACAAGGATTTATAGTGGTTCGATCAAGATGATCTACATCCACTTTGGAAGACGACGATAACGTTGCACTATGATTGGAACAAGGTTACAAGAGTATAAACTCCTCTCAAGAACAAGCCTATGTTGCTTGTCTTACACTCTCTCTAGAATACTAATCTTTCTCTTAGTATCTCCCTGATACTCTAAATGTTGGGATGCTATAACATGAAACTAATGTCTCCTTATATAGCTTTCAAAAGAGAATATATGTCGACACACTAAAGAGTACTCCACTGCCCACTAAGACACTTGAGTGCTAGCTCCACTCCACCGAAAGTTAGTTCACTTGAGTGTTAGCTCCACTCCACCGAAAGGTAGTTCACTTGAGTGCTAGTTCCACTCCACCGAAAGGTATCTCAAGAATGAGTGATTAGTATATTCAATTCATATACTACAGTTACTTCCTTCTTGATCTTCCATGAGCGAGTGAACCATGCTTCCTTGTTGTAAATCCCAGTTGTATTCAGCTGCGGTCGCCTCATGTTGGTAATATGATGGCTGGAATTGATGCTGGTAAGTGCTCTGAGTTGCACGAACATCTATTACGGCTTCATTCTGGACGCCTTGTTGAGAAGATGATAATGGTGTGTTTCCTTTTCTTCTGATCTTAACAATGACATAATCTGTATATTTTTTTCCATCTTATTTTTCAAAGAAAAACTCGTGCATGATCCAGTTAGCGCTGTTATCGACATCCTTAGTTGCAGAAGCTGAAACTCTTTTTCTTTTGGTAGCCTTGATGCCTTGTAATCCTTTCTCTTCCTCCTCAACCTTAACAGTTAAAGCTAACGACCTCTCTCTTCCTATCAGAGATCCTCTTTTATCTCCATATATCGGTGGACCTGTATATATAACACGTAGATAAAACCATTCAGTAACGCTGTGATTGTTGATTACTAGTTAGGGTATAGACTTGAAACCAAGAAAATAATTAATTAAAGAAACATAGAGAAAGAGAAAAAGAAGTTTTACAGCATGAAATTATAATAACAAATTGCATGAAAGCTTAATTCTTACCGGTATTACTTATTGTCCAAGTTTCTTCACCAGCCTTTCTCTCGAAGCGATTTGTAGTACCAATTCTCTTCAACTTCGTGAAGAACCATAAATATTGATCATCCTTAGCGTGTTCGTTTACGTATTGTCTGTGATATTTTAAGGCTTTTTCAAACGTGCGTTCCATGTTCACGTTATCTCCATATATCTCGTCTGTCTTGTACATAAATTTAAAATACGCATTTTGATTTCCTTCCATTAAAGGCTTTAAATAGTCTCTGAAAATTTCTTCACTTGAGGGTGAAAATACGAATCCTGCGGGTAACTCCATCCTTTGATCTACAATATCTTTGTCCCTCTCTTCTGCCTCGCACTACAACCTGAATAATAATTAAGAACGCTCACTGAATCTCTAATAACAATTAGAGGGACAGCTTATGCCTCCTGAGGTTTGTATTAATAGGACACATCACCGACTATTGCCATAAGTAAATTGACCTAAATTACCTAAAATTAGACGTACGTAATTTAAGGTTTTCTAATCCTATTTGAAAACCACAAGGAAACACTGCCCAATCCCTGAACGAATCTCACGTACTTTCCTAAAACTAGCTTAGCATATTTGCCTGGCCAAAACACTAATACATGATCGGTTTAAGGTCTCATTTTTCCGGTGGTGCTATCTTCACCCAACCCTCTTTCTTTTTGTCATTTCTTTACGCAGGAAAACTTCAACGTGCTTGGTAAACAAAGTACAGATTATCCAAAACTTGTTCACTGATGAAAGAATGTTGCAATACAGATTACAAAGGCTTTTTCGCATTGCGTTGGATCTGTTCTGTGGAATGTGCGCATTTTTTGGAAGGACGGGGGAGGTTCAACAAAGTTCAAGCCGAAGATGTTAATGCTTATTGTTATTCAGCTGCATTCTTAGTACAGTAGCTACTGTTTCCACTTGCTCTTCCCGGATACGATGTGATCGGTCCATATAGGAGCCAACACGTATAATGTAATAACACAAATTAAATAAAGTTGGGAAAATTAAGAAAGTGCCCATGAGGGGAAATCAAATTAAGAAAATGTCCATGGCGTCACGTTTTCCGTCTGGCCCCGCCAGTTTGGTAAAACTCATTTTACTTAGTCAATATCTCATCACACGAGATGAGATATTGGTGGGCGTAATGACCAATATACCCATATAAGAACAAAAGGGAGAAGGTGAAGTCTAGGGTATTCATTCCCACTCATTTTTCTCCGCCTATCTCTGTCTCTCCGAGTCTGAAGAACACGGGTATGAGTGATTGAAATCGAAGATTTGTTCTTCGTACTTGTAATTAGGGTATTTAGATCTCTATTTATGTAAACGTGAAGATGAAGAGCAAAAAGGAGAAGGAGAAGTCGAAGTAGATTAAGCCGTAAGTTTTTTTTCATAAACCCTAACTTTGTTTTCTTCTATTTAGATTTGTTTCTTTTATATTTGTTTAGATTTTTTTTGTTTTCTTTGTTTGAAAATGGAATCAAATCTATGATGGGTGTTGTGAGGTTTTTATTTTGTTTTTTTGTTTAAAAACAAAATCAATAATCCCGACCAAAAAAATATAATATCAGATTCTGTTTTTTAAATATTTTGTCCCTTTTATGTGCAATTAGGGTTTGAATTTGAAGATGTTATGTTGTTAGGGCTTTAATTTGGGTATTTGATTTAGTTAGGGTTTCAATTTTTTGATTGGGGTTTGTAATTTGAGTTTTAATTTGTTGAATTTTGTAAGGGTTTCCATATCAAGAAAGTGGATATTTTCCTTCCAAGTCCACGAACGTCAGTGTCTTTCTTACCAAGTCCATTAACCTTTCTTACCAAGTCCACGAACGTCAGTGTCTTTCTTGGGTGTTTTAGGGTTTCCATATCAAGAATTTCCTTCTCTTGTTCGTAAACATATATATATATATATTATTTTTCCTTCCCTAATAAAAAAAATGGAGAACTCCTCAAGACCTCAGGAAGTGGATAATATTGAGATGGAAGAAAACATTAAAGGTTTTGATTATGTTCAAGAACTAGTCTTAAAAAATATGATTGCAAGGAACGAGTACAACTCTTGGATTGGTGAATCTGTCAAGGATTTAATTCTTTTTCAGAATGACTCAAGGATTGAATTTGCAAATCTTCAACTGCAAATGAATCATATTATTGATGGTCAGACCAAAATCCTTAAAAATCAAAATATCTTGATCAGGAATCAGAAGAAACTCATCGTGGATGTTTATGGGTAAAAATCATTTCTGCCGATTTCGTTAAATTCGGTAGGTGAGTGAGAAACTAGTTCAAACCCTAAAAAAATGTGCTGCATGTTGGGCACTTTTAGGTTCGAGAGATCAATCTGTACAAGTCCGTCCTAAACCAAGAAATGGGTGTTCCAGACTTGCTTCGGTCACAAAGTGGAGGAGAAGGGTTGATTTGGGGAGGATAGCGAAGAAGGGTGTTGAGACCAGAGAAATATGGAAAGGTAGTATCTCGACTTGTATCAGAAAAGTAAAAGGTTAGGAAGCTTTGAGAGAGCTTGCAAAGTGGCTTTCTGATAGTGTTGTCTTTTTCCTGACCAAGACTTGTTGTCTGGTAGAAATAGGTGAGACCTATTTATACAAGTGAGATCGAACGTACCCTGGCCTCATTAAGGAATAGAGTAAAGTCGCGGATTAAATAGAGGAGGTGGTAACCGCAGGTGTTTATGGTGAAAACGTTTTTCACCATTACTGCCTTATTTAATTGACCGCTTTTATTCCTTTTCACGCCGTTCTTATTGCGAGCGTAGTGTACGCTGCACACTGTGACCGCTAAACCAAAACGCCCAAGAAAGCATCCCCCAGTTTGTGTTGATGTCTCGAGTGTTGGTCGCACCTTGAGTGCAAGTGGCACTGCTATGGGTGCGTGTGGCATGTTCCAATGGCATGTGATGAATGCCTTTGTTTCGGGTTGCACCTCGAGCGCAAGTGGCAGTGCCAGAGCTGATAGTGGAGTGTGTGGCATGTGCCAATGGCATGTGTGGAATGCCTTGGTGGTAGGTTGTACGGTTTGCAAGTTAGGATACCAGCGTGGGTTTTGGCATGTGCCAATGGCATGCATGGACAACTTGGATCATGGCCTGGTAAGAAAAGCTACCAACGAACGTGTTGGCATGTGCCAATGGCATGATCGGCCATTAGGGACACGGTTTTGCAAGAAAAGCTACCAGCGAGCATGTTGGCATGTGCCAATATTAAGTCCCATGCTTATCTCAGAACAGGAGCTTTGTTGCGAGGTAAGCATAACATGGTGAAAAATTATCAAAAAATCATAAAGATAATTGAGGAGGCTTGTTTGACCTTTTTATAATTAGGATTTGGAACCCTTGCCTCTGGCAATTTGCACAACTCGGGAGGCTGGCACAATTGGGAAGTCAACATCATTGAGAGACGGGAAGCTGGGCGGCATTGAGAAGTTGACGTGAGTTGGGAAATTGAGCATGTTATCCGGCGATACCGGCGCAAGGTGGGGAAGCATGCTTGGCGCAAGGTTGAGCGGCATTAGAAGTTGGTCTCCTTTGTGGGCCCGTCTTTTACACACGCAGCTTCAAGAAATGGAAATCCTTCCTCATTGAGGAAAAATTCACACCCGCCTATATATATGAAGGTCTCCTCTTTTATTTTTTGCTTTTTTTTTCATCCTTTCACACTAGCGGTAGATTCACAAAGAAAAAACCGGCTTCCAGGTATGTTCTCCAATGCTTCTCTTGTTTCCCTTTTCATGTAGGTGCAAACCCTAACAGCATGCGTTTTTCTTTCACAATCCTTGCACTGATATTGCGCATATGATTTTTTGGCGTGCTTCTTGTAGAAAATATTGTTTTATATTCCCTTGAACCCAGAAAATATACTGCGCATATAATTTTGAACCCGGGAAAGGATACCGTATATGCTCTTGAACCCAAAAAATATACTGTATATGAATCCTGAAGAAGAATATTGTATTTCAATCCCGAAGAAGAATACCGTATATGTGCTTGAATCCGTAGATAATGTTGATGTAGGAAACACTGCGTATATGCTTCATGTTAATCTTGAAGAAGAAATCTTGCTCATCCATTTCGAACCAGACACTACCGCATATACGATTTGAATCCATAGAAAATACCGTATCCCATGAACCCGGAGAAGATTGTTGAATACGTATTTTGAAACCGTAGAAAATATTGTTTTTACATGCTTCAGGGATCTAACTTCGTCTGTTTTGTTGCGCGCAGATATTTAGATGTCGGTTTGTTATGAAGTAGTCTGACAAGATGTTACCTGAACAAAATTTCGCCTGAACGAAGGATGTTCATAGTTCCGAACCAAACATGGATGATGAATTCTTTGCCAAACCCCTCGCCCCTGTTCGGAAGAATCACCCAGGTTTCGTGCCAATTTTGTTAACCGGTGGTGAAGATGAAAAGAAGACACGTTCGGTTCTCCCAGAGAACATCGTACGGTTCTGTCTTCATAAAGGGGTATATTCTTCTTCCAACATTGATTTCAGGATGTGTCTAAGCCCATTGCATTCTTTTGATAGAGGGGTTGAGTTCATGGTGAGTAAGGATCACATAAATACCAACTTGACTCGGGCGAAGATTATTGATGCTGTCAGAGCTTCGGTAAATCTTTAGATTAGGAAGGATATCCCGGGCTTGGTTGCTTTCATCTCTAGATGGTGTTCGGACACCCATACGATCATATGTAGATGGGGTGAAATAAATTTATCCTTGGAGAGTGTGGCTCTCTTTATGAATCTTCCGGTAACCGGGAATCTCAATATCTGATTGTCTGAAGGTGAGAAGAAGATGCGGGATGACCTTGCCGCTAAGTTGGGAGATTTCGCTAGAAAAGACTCCATTGCGAAGTCGAAGGATTCTATCCGGAAAGAGGATGAAAGGTGATTTTACAGCTGGTGGATATCTCAATGGTTTCCGGACGAGATGGAACCTAAACAGAAAGGCAGTGATCTTCATGTTGCGGCATTTTTGGCTATCTGGTTGTCTAGAGACATTTTTGATGATGGTTCTGGCAAGAAGGAAATAAGACCAGAGTTGCTAGTGATTTCTGTGAAGTTAGAAAAAGGTGATATTCTTCCCATTGGCAAGCTATTCCTTGGTTCCATGTATGTGCATATTGATCACCTAGTTGCGAATATGGGAGTTTCGAATGGTTTCATGAAAGTGGATTCATATGTGCACGTTGCTTTTCTGCAAGCCTGGTTATGGGAGCACTTTAAGAAGTATGATCTGAAACCGTTTCCTTCGATTCCCTCGAGTTAGGGCGGCTCCCGAATTCTTCGATGGGTGAACAGGCGTCCAAGAGTTGGCATGAGCTTGGTTAGTCTTCTCGATAAGTCGCATGAAATCAGTTTTCGCCCATGGGAGCCGGTCCATAGGTCAGTGACTCAAATTGATACCTTTGATTCTGCTCCGATCATGTCTTTGTCTTCTGACGGCAACTTGAGTGTTGGTGAAAACTTGTTTATTCAAAGCTGCATGCCCGGCTATATGCCGTATTTCTTCATGGGGTCTTTCTGAATAGTCGCTTACAATATTGACCGTGTTGCTCGTCACATGGGCTTCGATCAAGGGGTTCCTCTTGCTTACCAGCTGGTGGTTCCTAAGGATTCATTGCATGCCGCCCTCAATGCCAGCGCCCTTGAGCCAGGTATCCGCCTTCCCTTCTTTCAAATGGGAAAATTAACTTAGATGACCTTTGGATATAATGAGTTCTAGTACGACGATTTCATTATGATCCAAGATTTTGTAAATAACGTGGTGGAGAATGTTCGTTGTAAACCTTCCCCAACAGTTTTGAAGAAGTATCCAATGTTGAGAGATCCCAAGTGAAAGTTTCCTGGTAACTCGGAAAGTCCCCAGGCAAAGGAACAGAGAACGAAGAATCGTTCTTACAGGTTCTGGGCGATTTCGAAAGATCCTCGCGCAGCTCTTGTGTCTTTCAGATCTTCCAATAACCAGGTATGTGTCGACTCCTTGTTGGTTTGTCTCAAAACACGTGAATTTCTGCTGAAAACATGTGTCTTGTTTCTTCCATGGTTTCGGTAGTTTTAATGCTTTCGTTGCCCTTGCACGTTGCCAGGAGATGGAAATTTCTTCGAAGAATTCCGGCGGTACTGAGCCTTCTCATAGTGGTGATGAGTCAGAGAAAGGAGAAAGCTCGACAAGTGAGAGTGATTCCTCTGGCAGCACTGGTTCTTTTTCGGGAAGTGGTTCGGTGAGTTTCGCGCTTCTTTTATTTCTTCTTCCGTTTCTTCTTTTGGAAAATGCCTAACTCATTTTCGCGGGGGGGATCCGGTTCGTAGGATGATTCTGGGGTTGAGACACATGAAAACTTGCCCTTGGTGACCACAGCTGGTGACTTGGAGATGGGATTTAGACAATTGTCGGGCACCAATGTGGTTCAGAAGGTGGATGATTCCCTGACCGTTTCTGCCGTAGACATGGAAAAAGACCATTTGCGATTCGTGAGGCTAGTTGCAGGCGCCATTTTCGATCCCCCGTACTTGGTTCCTTATCCAGGTCATGTGCTGGTTGGAGGTTTCAGCGTGCTGGCTAAGTATGAAGCATTGTACACCAGAATCTAGGAGAAGTATGGACATATGGCCACAACCAAGAAGATCACTAGTCGATTTGCGCTGGTTAAGCGTGTGGAAGAGGCTTTATCTTCCATCGAGGACATGCGTGAGGTGACTGGACACACCTTTTCTGAAGACGTTATTGAAAACTGGGAGAACCATCGCGACGTGTGTGTAGAAAAGGAGTTCAACGCTTCGTGGTTTGTCGAAGGCCTTGCTGAGATCCATAAGTCGAAAGATGTAGCAGTCGAAAACCTTTTTGCAGAGGAGATTGCACGACAGGAGGTAGAACTTGAAAAGCTTTCCGAGATGTTGATTATGGAGAGAGCAGCTCTTGAAGATGGAAAGTTGACTTTCTCCAAGAAAAGCAGACCTCTGTTGGATGATTTTCCTTGAATGTTTCTCTGTTAAACTTTTATTTAGGTTCTTCTTCTTCTTCTTTTTTTTTGAAAAACATACCGGATGTCTAGTTCAAAGTTCAACCGGTTTTGATAGACAGCTGGTAGCTTTTGAGGATATTGGATTATTTCTGGGATGAATGGTTTTGATAGTATAACTCTGATTATGTTTTGTGAAAGGAATATTGCTTTTATGAAAGTGTGTGCTAGCAATAGGCACAAGACGCAGTAGTATGACAGGTTTTATTATGAACCTAAAAACAGATCGCATATCTTGCCAAGTCTAAATTTACTCACTTCATAGGTTTTTGCAAACACGCCCCTCTCCATGTAAAAAGGCGGCTTTGCTGGTAGCATCGCCAGCAAGTCCCCAATCGCTGGTAACATCTTCAGCGAGTCCCCGGTTTTCTGGTGTAGTTTTTACAACCGGTAACCGGGTCATCTGGCAGTTGATTCGGGTTGAGTCGCCTTCCCCTACCATCTTGACATATGGGTCTAAGAACGAGATCGACAGTCTGACATTGTAGCCGATAGATCAATCCTCCCGTCGTGGTCGCCAATTGTTTATGGGTAAAAATCGTTTCTGCCGATTTCGGTAAATTCGGTAGGTGAGTGAGAAACTAGTTCAAACCCTAAACAAATGTGTTGCACGTTGAGCACTTTTAGGTTCGAGAGATCAATCTGTACAAGTCCGGCCTAAACCAAGAAATGGTTGTTCCAGACTTGCTTCGGTCATAAAGTTGAGGAGAAGGGTTGATTTGGGGAGGATAGCGAAGAAGGGTGTTGAGACCAGAGAGTTCTGGAAAGGTAGTATCTTGACTTGTATCAGAAAAGTAGAAGCTTAGGAAGCTTGCTAGTGATGGAATATTTTGAGAGAGCTTGCAAAGTGGCTATCTGATAGTGTTGTCTTTTTCCTGACCAAGACTTGTTGTCTGGTAGAAATAGGTGAGACCTATTTATACAAGTGAGATCGAACGTACCTTGGCCTCATTAAGGAATAGAGTAAAGTCGCGAATTAAATATAGGAGGTGGTAACCGCAGGTGTTTATGGTGAAAACGTTTTTCACCATTACTACCTTATTTAATTGACCGCTTTTATTCCTTTTCACGCCGTTCTTATTGCGAGCGTAGTGTACGCTGCACGCTGTGACCGCCAAACCAAAACCCCGAGACGTTTCAATATAGGAGGTGGTAAATGCATGTCTAATGCCTGCAACTCCAAACACAAGGCATGTATCACAGGGGCTAAAAATATGAATATCTAAATATACTTCATGCACCACAGATTCACAGTGGCTAAACTTCATGTTTTGGCACAAATATAATCAAATCAACCTAATAGCTACATATATCATGTTAAAGAACAAAGAACAAAGACCTAAAATATACAGAACAAAGAACAAAGACCTAAAATACACAGAAAATATTAAACATGACCAAAGAACAAAGACCTAAAATACATAGAACAAAGAACAAAGACCTAAAATACACAGAACAAAGACAGGGCCGGTCCTGCGTTTTTTGTGGCCTAATGCAATTTTTGTTTTTGTGGCCCTTATTAAGCTATGATTAATAGTGATGAGCAACCTAGACATTCGAAATTCATGGCATGAGAAAAAAATCAAGGCTCACTTGCTCTTAGAAATGTTGCTTCATCAAAGTATACACTAAAAATTCATTAAGATGTCAATCAAGAGTTGGTGTCTAACAACAAAGATTTATATATCTTTTATACACCAAGGAAATAGCTCGCAACACATGATATATACTAACTGAAGTCACCTAGTAAACCACAAACTATCCAAAATGTTGTTTTCAGGTTCCATAACATAATAAGCCATCAGCATTTCCTTTCTTCTCATCTCAATTTTATCATTGAGATAATACATGAATTGTAGAGAATTAGTGCATTACATAAAGACCACACACAAATGAAAGTGCGGAAAAATAAGTTATGTTATTACAATGGATTACTTCTAATAACGATGCAATTTTAGACTGAACATAAAACATAAATCCATAAACTTTGATCTCAAAAATCCAAAATTATGAAAACTAATTTAGTTTATGTTAACACCATTGTTAGTTTTAATAAGAGGACACCTTAAACAACACAGAATCAATGATCAAAACTCAAATGGAGACAACATAAAAAAACGTATTACATATACAAATAGAATAATCGAAACACAAAAGAAATGCGATTTTAAGATCTAAAATACTAGAACATGAGCTTCACAGACAATAATTGAAAGACCAAAATTATGATAAAAATCGAAAATTCCCAAAATTAAATAGTACCCAATTCAAATTTCATCATGGAAACAACTAAACTTAAATTGCATTTTAAGATCTAAACATTTATGTTAAGAATAAAAAAAAACCCAAAATTCTAAATCCCTAAAATAGAAAAGTGGAACAGAAATAGATTTATACTCTTAAGATTTGAGAGTATGAGAGATTACCCCTTCGTGAGATCCTTTTCTCGAAAATTTGTTAGGGTTTTCTTCAGTTAAAGAGCTCTGAGATTAATAGATAGTTAGGGTTTTCCGTAGAGTTTTGATTGGGAGATTGTTAGGTTTTTCTAATGAGAGATTGGTAGATTGATTGGGTTTTCTGATGTGAGATTGAGAGATTGTTAGGGTTTTCTGATGAGAGATTGTTAGGGTTAGAGATTCAGAGTTGCATACAAGGTGAGAGGTGAGAGATTTTTTTTTTGTTTGGTGAGTGAGTGAGTTTTCTTATTACGGTGAAGATAACGATTTTGGTGAGACACGGTTTTCCAATTTTTTTGTGAAATTTGGGCGCGTTATCCGAAAATATTGGGGAGAATTATCATCGAGAGGACACGTTTTAGTGGTCCAAAAATAAATATTGTCTGAAAATTCCTTGGACAGACACGTGACCAAATTTGGGCGGGCTTCTAGGGCGGGAAAGTAGAATTTTCTGATTGGTGTAAACTAAATCATACGGATTGGCAAAGAAACACAATTTTTTACAAAGAAACACAATCTTCCCACCGTTAGATTTAGTATTGTTCCCCATGTTTTGCTTCCCCTAACTTTGGTACGTCGGATCAACGAAAGTTAACCAAAAACCATTTGGTGGCAACACTCTAAATAACATAGATATAACATGGATCCAAGCTCGAAATTTGACGATGAGTGGACTACTCTAAGTCAGGGACTTCTTAATAACGATGAATTTGTCGATCCATAGGTAAGATGGTTTCATAATATTTCTCCAACCCTTGAACATGTCCGGTTTTGGCAACTTCGAGACATAACATTTCTCCGAGATTGAAATCTGGCAATGAGTGGACTACTCTAATTCAGAGACTTCATAAGAACGATGAATTTGTCGATCTATAGGTAAGATGGTTTCCAAATATTCCTCGAAACGTTTAACATGTCCGTTTATGGCAACTTCGAGACATAACATGGCTCCTAGCTCGAAACCTGGCGATGAATGGACTACTCTAAGTCAGAGACTTCGTAAGAATGATGAATTTGTCGATCCATAGGTAAGATGGTTTCATAATATTCCTCCAACCCTTGAACATGTCCTGTTTTGGAAACTTCGAGACATAACATTGCTCCGAGATTGAAAGATGGAAATGAGTGGACTACTCTAAGTCAGAGACTTCATAAGAACGATGAATTTGTCGATCTATAGGTAAGATGGTTTCATAATATTCCTCGAAACGTTTAACCTGTCCGTTTTTGGAAACTTCGAGACATAACATGGCTCCTACCTCGAAACCTGGCGATGAATGGACTACTCTAAGTCAGAGACTTTGTAAGAACGATGAATTTGTCGATCCATAGGTAAGATGGTTTCATAATATTCCTCCAACCCTTGAACATGTCCTGTTTTGGCAACTTCGAGACATAACATTGCTCCGAGATTGAAAGATGGAAATGAGTGGACTACTCTAAGTCAGAGACTTCATAGGAATGATGAATTTGTCGATCTATAGGTAAGATAGTTTCATAATATTCCTTGAAACGTTTAACCTGTCCGTTTTTGGAAACTTCGAGACATAACATGGCTCCTAGCTCGAAACCTGGTGATGGGTGGACTTCCTTCGCAAAAGATAGAAAATTTTGTCATATCTCTACGACGATTCTTTTTAAGAGTTGTGGAAGGGGATTGTTGTCAAACTTCATCATAACCATCCATTTCCATCTATAGACGTCCATTTAATATATTCTTTTCCCTTAATTTATTTATAATAATCCTATTTTTATATTACCATCATCACATCTTAACCATCCATTCATTAATACTTTAATTCTATTTCATCTACAACCGATAAATCGTTTTTTTTTTCTCATCTCATTCTCATTATCATATCCATTCCTTCCTTATCCTTTTCTTTTTTTACCCTCAACTGCGCATCCCCCCCTATGTGTTCAAAAGAGCAACTTCACCTCAAACCACTCCAACTTCGGTACAGCAGCACCACCATTACTCAAACCACCGGAAACCTCATCGTATACGACTCCAACAACTCCGTTAATTACCATCTTTTTCAACTTCATATATCTCAGGAGATTTATTCACCAACTTCATCATCACCACAAAATGTTGAAGATCGACCTGTAACCCATATCTTGACTAACCACCTCCACGAATTTCCCATGGTTGAAGATCGATCTGTAACCGAATGTCAATTTAGGGTATATATATTTATTTATTTTGTGATTTTTGAATTTGTTTTTTTTTCCAGTTCATTCAATTCCGATGCATAATTTTTTTGATTTTTGCATTAAATTTTGGTAGTCACTCCTTTCTTTTTGTGCTAATCAACACAGAAGATTATTGGTTGGGTTTAAAATTTGATTAAAAACAACAATTTTGGTAGGACGTCACTCCTTTATTTTTGTGCAATCAACACAGAAGATCTATACCCCATCCTTAGACGTTGAAGTTCGATCTGTAACCGAAGGTCAATTTAGGGAAGGCAGAATTTTATTTTGTGATTTTTTTTTTTTCAGTTCATTCAATTCAGGTGCAGATTTTTTTTTTTTTTTTTGCATTAAATTTGGGTAGTTTGCATTAAATTTTGGTAAATACTCCTTTCTTTTTGTGCTAATCAACACAGAAGATTATGGGTTCGGTTTAAAATTTGATTATGTGGATTAACAGCTCTGTGATATGTATGTTGAGTGGGAAATACTAATCTTTGATTCTGCAGGCTTTGCGTCACTGGGAATGTATGTATCTACATAAAAAACTAAACAAGGTGGTTGTATATTCTTGCTAAATATATGCATATCAGACTCTGGAATATGTATTCTCCATCCCCCTTTTTGTGTATGTAAATATCATACAATGGTTATCATATTTTGATTTCTCCAGTTATATGCATATCAGTACCTGCTAAATATGCATATCAGTACCTTCTATATGCTTTCTAAAAGTGGCTCCAGTGTTGGCTGAGAAGAGCAATTGAAAGGATTTTTTCAACTGGATCGAAGAACTGAACGGATTTGCAGATTTAAGTCATTCAAAATGATGAATAAAGATTGGGTTCATTGGCCGAGGTTAATATTATGTTAATCATTGTACAATATTACAATCTTTACATTGGTTTTCCCTCTTTTTTGGCTTTATTTCATGCTTAATTATTTCGTCGTTCTTTCATGTAGGGCTGATTTTCCATATCAGGAGGCCTTGAAGAATTTCATAGATATTGTTTGTCAGAGACTTGGAAATTCTTCTGAGTTCATTTGTCCTTGTATTGATTGTAAGAATCTCGCTTTCCCACTTCCTCCGAAATAAGTGCATCTTCACTTGATGAAAGTGGGTATTGATCCTACATACACTGAGTGGGGTTTTCACAGGGAAACTATACACACTTCTACTAATGTACACCAATATGGAGCAACCAGGGGTTCGTATCGTGTAGATTTTGATGTTGAAGTTGATGCACATATCGATCAGGGACATGAACCTATGCAAGACGAGGGGTTGGAAAACCATGTGGAAGAGGCAAACACACCGTTATATCCTAATTGTAAAACACACACAAAGTTATCCATCACTGTTGAATTGTATAGGCACAAGACAGTAAATGGTTTATCTAGGAAATCTTTTGATGCACTTCTCAAGACAATTGGTTCTTTGTTGCCGCCAGATCATTGTCTTCCTTGCTCAACATATGAAGTGAAGAAGTTGCTAAAATTTTATCAATTGACTTACCAGAAAATACATGCTTGTGTTAATGATTGTTGTTTGTTTAGAAAAGATTTGAAAGATGTGGATGAGTGTCCTAAATGTCATTATTCTATGTGGAAGGCAGACACATCTAACATGGACGATGCTGACATGGTAGACAAGACGCAAAAGAAGATACCGGTGAAGGTGCTTAGGTACTTCCCCATTGTGCCGAGATTGAGGAGATTGTTTCAATCAGCAGGGCTGGATGAGCAGTTGATATGGCATGCGACGAACAAGAGTAAGGATGGGAAGATGCGTCATCCAACAGATTCTTTGGCTTGGAAGCACAAGGCAGAAAGTATCCAGAGTTTTCTTCAGATCCCCGTAATTTGCATCTTGGGCTTGCTGCTGATGGGTTTAATCCATTTGGTGCTCTTTCCGCAACCCACAGTTGTTGTCCAGTGATGCTCGTTGTTAATAATTTGCCCCCTCAGTTGTGTATGCAAGGTGACAACATAATTCTAAGCATGCTGATTCCAGGAAAAAAACAACCGGGTAACGACATTGATGTATACTTGCAGATCTTGATTGATGATCTTATTGAGTTGTGGGAGAAGGGGGTGTAGGTATATGATTCTTTTACTAAAACAAATTTTAACTTGAAGGCACTATTAATGTGGACAATAAATGATTTCCATGCATATGGTAATCTATCTGGATGTACGTATAAAGGGAAGGCAGCATGTCCTCTTTGTGGTGAAAATACACTTTCAAAATGGTTTCCATTTAGTCGTAAAACTGTCTACTTGAATCATAGGAGATTTTTACGTCATAATCATCCTCTTCGGCAGAAAAATGACTGGTTTAATGGAGAGATTGAGAGGAAGGAAAAGCCACCCGTTATGTTTGGCGCTGTGACACTTGAATGTTAGAATAGGATTACAAATGATTATGGGAAAGCGGAGAAGAACGAGGAGGAGATAAGGAAAAAGAAAGAGCAAAAGAAGAAGAATAAAAGAAAGGGTAGTGCGGCAGCAAGTGCAAATGTGGGTAATTCTAAATGTGCGAAGCGTAAAAGGGATGTTATTGCTGATTTGGATATTTTTGATGCAAATAATGATGAAACTGAACTTCGGGTGTTTAACAAACGTTCGATATTCTTCGACTTGCCTTACTGGAAGGTTAGTTCCATAACCTCAAACTTACTTGTTCATATTTAGCTATAATGAGATCATTAGCTTAAGAAGATTAAATGTCTGATGTTTTATTTCTTGATAGAATTAATTACTAATGTTAGTTTTTTTCCATCTTCCAAGGATTTATTACTACGGCACAATATTGATGTTATGCACACAGAAAAAAATGTTTGCGAGAGTATCATTGGTACCATATTGAATATAAAGTCCAAAACAAAATATGGTCTAAATTCCCGTAATGATCTGAAGAGTATGGGAATAAGACCAGAATTGCATCCAAAAGAGATAAATGGAAAAACGATCCTTCCACCAGCACCATACTGTTTAAATGACAAGGAAAAGGCTATATTTTATAATAGGATGAGAAATTTGAAGGTTCCATATGGTTATAGTTCTGATCTTAGAAAGCATTTCTCGAAAGATGGTTGCTTAGGTGTTCTTAAGGCTCATGATTATCATGTTCTTATGCAACAAATATTACCCGTTTCTTTGCAAGGACTTTTACCTGTAGGTCCAAGGGAGGCAATTTTCAGGTTATGTTCTTATTTTCACGAAATATGCCAAAGGGCAGTTGATCTCCATAGATTAATAGAACTTGAAGTAGAAGTTGTTGAGACTTTGTGTATGTTGGAGAGATACTTCCCTCCATCATTTTTTGATGTCATGGTGCACTTGACAGTTCACCTAGCTCGATAAGTGCGATTATGTGGAATTGTACAATATCGTTGGATGTATCCATTTGAAAGGTATGACAATTTAATTAATATTACTTCTGTTTTTTTGGTTTCGTGTAGAAAGTTAATTAATTACTTATATTAGAGATACTAATATTTAATTAATTCGTAACGGTTGCATACGAGATTTTCCTAAGTATATGAAGACATTCAAAGAATATGTAAAGAATTATGCACAACCTGAAGCTTGTATAGCCGAGTGTTATCTTGGAATGGAGTGTGTTAGATTTTTTGATATTCGTAAGGCCCAAGAAGCTAAAACAGGAGTAGAGCAAAGGCGCAACGATAACACTCAAAATGGTTCTATATTGGCAACACGTCCTCTTTCTAAAGTTGTCCAAGTACGTATGGATAGTGAGAAGTTAAAGATAGCTCACAGATATGTGCTTTTCAACACACCCGAAATTGACCCATATATGATGTAAGTATGATGCTCATGTTCATTAGAAATGGTTTGTCAATTAATACTTCATTTCTTAATTTTACTTTTGTCTTAGAATGCATATGGACGAGTTAAAATCTTCTGTTAGGAGGGAAATTACCAGTGAAGACCAACTCAATTCCATACAGTCCGACACATTTGCAGATTGGTTTCATCAAAAGGTACGCTTAGTCCACTCTTAGTCATATTATGCAGCTTAGAATAGTTTAAATACTAGCAAATTTTGCTACTACGGAAAATTACTATAAGAAACACAAATACGTGTGATTCTGTTTCATTATATCACTTATAAAAATCCATGTTAGTCACATTATCACTATAAATATAACTTATGATGATTAGATAGAAAATTTAGTTATATTCTTATGTCCTGAGATTATACATTTGTAGGTTAAGATGCAAATTGAACAAGGCATGCCAATATCACACACAGTAGAATGGTTGTCATATGGGCCATTAGAAAACTGCGTATCATATATAGGCTTGCTAATCAATAACACTAGGTTTATTACGAAGTATGTTAAGAGAGTCACGCAAAACAGTGGAGTTTCAATTGAATCAACAACCTTAGTTGCAGGACGGTCAGAAACTAGTGGGTTCTACGGTATTTTAGAAGAAATTCTATTGTTGGACTACAATCATATGTTTCAAATTCCAATTTTCAAATGTGATTGGGCTCACACCAATTTTGGTGTGAAGGTTGAATATGGATTTACATTAGTCAATTTAAAGCAACATAAGAACCAATACTGTAACGATCCATTCATTTTAGCAAAGCAAGCGCGACAAGTTTTCTTTTCTCGAGAGTCATATACATCTAACTGGTATGTGATGGTGAAACCACCACCTAGGGGTTTCCATGAATTAGAGGAATACAATGAAAAGCATGACACAAATTTCCAACCAGTGGATACTTCTACTCTTGGTTTCCAAATGGATGATGAGAGTGAGAGTTACTTAAGAGAAGATGGGGACTATATCACGGTGGTTCCGAAAAAGAAGAAGAAGAAAAAGAAGTTCACAAGTTATATAGGTAGTGTATTGTTTTTACTATATTGTATTGTTACTTTAGCAATATTTGGTATCTACTTCATCTTCTACTCTCAAAATTTTGCTATGTTGGCAATATTAAATTCTGCCTTGGTCTCAACTTGTGCATATGTTCTATACATCTACTTATATTCGCATATATATGCCCCCTCCCTTCTAACTTATAATTTGATGATATACTTTTGCCATAACTACACAAACTTATTCATTTAGTACATTGCAGGCATTACATTCTATATTTTATATTTAACAACCCTTATAAGTGTTGTAATACGTTTTTATTAAAAAAACAAAAATGACCAAATCTTGTAAACCGTAAGGATGGTTGATGAGCTCCACATCCATGCATTAGGTTCATGTTCGAATCCCCCCAACCTCTTTTTTCCCAAAATTCTGTATTTAAACTTCAACAACACCTATAGGTGTTGTAATATATTCTATGTTTTAACTTCAACAACACCTATAGGTGTTGTAATACATTCTATGTTTTAACGTCAACAACACTTATACGTGTTGTAATACATTTCTATTAAAAAGAAAAAAAACCACCAATTATTTTGAACAGTAAGGATGGTTGATGAGCTCGACATCCATGCATTAGGTTCATGTTTGATTCCCCCCAACCTCTATTTTCCCAACATTCTATATTTTAACGTCAAAAATACTTATAAGTGTTGTTATACATTCTATATTTTAACTTCAACAACACTTATAGGTGTTGTAATACATTCTATGTTTGACCGTTAACAACACGTATAAGTGTTGTAATACGTGTCTATTAAAAAGAAAAAAAATCACCAATTCTTTTGAACCGTAAGGATGGTAGATTAGTTAGACATCCATGCACTAGGTTCATGTTCGAATCTCTCCTCAAACGTATTTTTCATTATCATATTTTTGTCTTCTTCAACAACACTTATGAAAATTGTGATAGGTTAAGTCACTATGTTTATGTAACAAAGTTGTTATAGATAAATGTTGTAGCAACAGTTTTTCTTAAGGAGTTGTCGTTTGTTTTCTTCGCCCAACCCCTTGTTTCCCAAGTGTTGGTAGTGATGATATACAACAACGGTTACTTTGAAATCAGTTGTAAAACATAGGACTTTCTACAATGTTTAGTAAAGTGTTGTAAATGACCAGTTGTAGATGTACATTTTTCCCATAGTGTGGGCTTCGATCAAGGGGTGACTCTTTCTTACCAGCTGGTGGTTCCTAAGGATTCATTGCATGCCGCCCTCAATGCCAGCGCCCTTGATCCGGGTATCCGCCTTCCCTTCTTTCAAATGGGAAGAGTAACTTCGACGACCTTTGGATATAATGAGTTCTGGTATGACGAGTTCATTATGATCCAAGATTTTGTAAATAACATGGTGGAGAATGTTTGTTGTAAACCTTCCCCAACAGTTTTGAAGAAGTATCTAATGTTGAGAGATCCCAAGTGAAAGTTGCCTGGAAACTCGGAAAGTCCCCAGGCAAAGGAACAGAGAACAAAGAATCGTGTTGGCTGGTTCTAGGCGATTTCAAAAGATCCTCGCACAGATCTTGTTTCTTTCAGTTCTTCCAATAACCAGGTATGTGTCGCCTCCTTGTTGGTTTGTCTCAAAACACGTGAATTTCTGCTGAAAACATGTGTCTTGTTTCTTCCAAGGTTTCGGTAGTGTTAATGCTTTCGCTGCCCTTGCATGTTTCCAGGAGACGGCAATTTCTTCGAAGAATTTCGGCGGTACTGAGCCTTCTCATAGTGGTGATGAGTCATAGAAAGGATAAATCTCGACAAGTGAGAGTGATTCCTCTGGCAGCACTGGTTCTTTTTCGGGAAGTGGTTCGGTGAGTTTCGCGTTTCTTTTCTTTCTTCTTCCGTTTATTTTTTTGGAAAATGCCTAACTCAAGTTCGCAAGGGGGATCCGGTTCGGAGGATGATTCTGGGGTGGAGCCACACGAAAACTTGCCCTTGGTGACCACCGCTGGTGACTTGGAGATGGGAGTTAGACAATTATCGGGCACCAATGTGGTTCAGACGGTGGATGATTCCCTGACTTTTGCTGCCGTAGACATGGAAAAATACCCTTTGCGAGTCGTGAGGCCAGTTGCAGGCGCCATTTTCGATCCCCCGTACTTGGTTCCTTATCCAGGTCATGTGCTGGTTGGAGGTTTCAGCGTGCTGGCTAAGTATGAGGCGTTGTACACAAGAATCTGGGAGAAGTATGGACATATGGCCACAACCAAGAAGATCACTAGTCGATTTGCGCTGGTTAAGCGTGTGGAAGAGGCTTTATCTTCCATCGAGAACATGCGTTAGGTGACTGGCCACACCTTTTCTGAAGACGTTATTGCCAACTTGGAGCACCATCGCGACGTGTGTGTAGAAAAGGAGTTCAACTCTTCGTGGTTTGTCGAAGGCCTTGCTGAGATCCAAAAGTCGAAAGATGCAGCAGTCGAAAACCTTTCTGCAGAGGAGATTGCATGACAGGAGGTATAACTCGAAAAGCTTTTCGAGATGTTGATTATGAAGAGAGCAGCTCTTGAAGATGCAAAGTTGACTTTCTCCAAGAAAAGCACACCTCTGTTGGATGATTTTCCTTGAATGTTTCTCTATTAAACTTTCATTTAGGTTCTTCTTCTTCTTCTTCTTTTTTGAAAAACATACCGGATGTCTAGTTCAAAGTTCAACCGGTTTTGATAGACAGCTGGTAGCTTTTGAGGATATTGGATTATTTCTAGGATGAATGGTTTTTGATAGTATAACTCTGATTATGTTTTGTGGAACGAATATTGCTTTTATGAAAGTGTGTGCTAGCAATTGGCAAAATACACAGTAGTATGACAGGTTTTATTAAGAACCTAAAAAGAGATCGCATATCTTGCCAAGTCTAAATTTACTCACTTCATAGGTTTTTGCGTACACGCCCCTCTCCATGTAAAAAGGAGGCTTTGCTAGTAGCATCGCCAGCAAGTCCCCAATCGCTGGTAGCATCTTCAGCGAGTCCCCGGTTTTCTGGTGTAGTTTTTACAACACGTAACCGGGTCGTCTGGCAGTTGATTTGGATTGAGTCACCTTCCCCTACCATCTTGACATCTGGATCAAAGAACGAGATCGACAGTCTGACATTGTAGCCGATAGATCAATCCTCCCGTCGTGGTCGCCAATTGTTTATGGGTAAAAATAGTTTCTGCCGATTTCGGTAAATTCGGTAGGTCAGTGAGAAACTAGTTCAAACCCTAAACAAATGTGTTGCACGTTGAGCACTTTTAGGTTCGAGAGATCAATCTGTACAAGTCCGGCCTAAACCAAGAAATGGTCGTTCCAGACTTGCTTCGGTCATAAAGTGGAGGAGAAGGGTTGATTTGGGGAGGATAGCGAAGAAGGGTGTTGAGACCAGAGAGTTCTGGAAAGGTAGTATCTTGACTTGTATCAGAAAAGTAGAAGCTTAGGAAGCTTGCTAGTGATGGAATCTTTTGAGAGAGCTTGCAAAGTGGCTATCTGATAGTGTTGTCTTTTTCCTAACCAAGACTTGTTGTCTGGTAGAAATAGGTGAGACCTATTTATACAAGTGAGATCGAACGTACCTTGGCCTCATTAAGGAATAGAGTAAAGTCGCAGATTAAATAGAGGAGGTGGTAACCGCAGGTGTTTATGGTGAAAACATTTTTCACCATTACTTCCTTATTTAATTGACCGCTTTTATTCCTTTTCACGCCGTTCTTATTAAGAGCGTAGTGTACGCTGCACGCTGTGACCGCCAAACCAAAACCCCAAGAAAGCATCCCCCAGTTTGTGTTGATGGATCGAGTGTTGGTCGCACCTTGAGTGCAAGTGGCGCTGCTAGGGGCGCGTGTGTCATGTGCCAATGGCATGTGCGGAATGCCTTTGTTGCGGGTTGCACCTCCAGCGCAAGTGGCAGTGCCAGAGCTGATAGTGGCGTGTGTGGCATGTTCCAATGGCATGCATGGCCAACTTGGATCATGGCTTGGTAAGAAAAGCTACCAGCGAGCGTGTTGGCATGTGCCAATGGCATGCCCGGCCATTAGGGCCACGGTTTGGCAAGAAAATCTACCAGCGAGCATGTTGGCATGTGCCAATAAGATGCTCGTCCATTAGGGCCACGGTTTGTTAAGGAAAGCTACCATCGAGCATGTTGGCATGTGCCAATGGCACGCTCGTCCATTAGGGAAACGGTTTGGTAAGGAAAGATACTAGCGAGCATGTTGGCATGTGCCAATGGCATGCTCGGCCATTAGGGCCACGATTTGGTAAGGAAAGCTACTAGCGAGCATTTTGGCATGTGCCAATGGCATGCTCGGCCATTAGGGCCACGGTTTGGTAAGGAAAGCTACCAGCGAGCATGTTGGCATGTGCCAATGGCATGCTCGGCCATTAGGGCCACGGTTTGGCAAGAAAAGCTACCAGTGATCATGTTGGCATGTGCCATTGACATGATCGGCAATTAGGGCCACGGTTTGGTAAGGAAAGCTACCAGCGAGCATGTTGGCATGTGCCAATGGCATGCGTGACCAATTTGGCATAGGTGGAACGGTTTGCAAGCCTAGGTGCGGGCGCTACTTTGGCATGGCGTGGATAAAGACAAGGTTTGGGTGTTTGGCTTGGGCCAAGGTAAGGGTGTTTGTCTTGGGCCAAGGTAAGGGTGTTTGGCTTGGCGTGACCAGCGTAGCTAGGGCCAAGGCAGAGTGTGTTCGGCATGGCTCTGCTAGCTTGAGCTAGGTGTGGCTGGCATGATTTTCCATTGGCACGGAGGTGCGGCTAGCATGGTTAGCATGCTTTGGTGAGTTTGGTGTGACTAGCATAGCTAGGGCCAAGGCAGAGTGTGTTTAGCATGGCGTGGCTAGCTTGGGCTAGGTGTGGAAGGCATGATTTTCCATTGGCACGGAGGTGCGGCTAGCATGGTTGGCATGATTTGGAGCGTTTGGTATGACTAGCATAGCTAGGGCCAAGGCAAAGTGCGTTTGGCATCGCGTGGCTAGCTTGGGCTAGGTGTGGCTGACATGATTTTCCATTTGCACGGAGGTGCGGCTAGCATGGTTAGCATGCTTTGGCGCGTTTGGTGTGACTAGCATAGATAGGTCCAAGGCAGAGTGTGTTTGGCATGGCGCGGCTAGCTTGGGCTAGGTGTGGCTGGCATTATTTTCCATTGACACGGAGGTGATTAGGGTTTTGTTCTTCGTAACCCTAATTTGAAAAAATACCCCCATTAATTACTTACTATATACATTAAATGTCCTAATAAATGTGTCATCGGTGACATTAGGTTATTTGGGGTTTTACAATTTTACCCTTTGTTTAAAAACCACCATCAACATTAAGTCCCCTGCTTAGCTCGGAACATGAGCTTTGTTGCGAGGTAAGCATAAGATGGTGACAAATTATCAACAAATCATAAATAGAATTGAGGAGGCTTGTTTGACCTTTTTATAAATAGGATTTGGAACCCTTGCCTCTGGCAGTTTTCACAACTCGGGAGGCTGGCACAATTGGGAATTTAGCGTTATTGAGAGACGGGAAGCTGGGAGGCATTGAGAAGTTGACGTGAGTTGGAAAATTGAGCATGTTATCCGGAGAGACCGGCGCAATGGTGGGGAAGCATGCTTGGCGCAAGGTTGAGCGGCATTAGAAGTTGGTCTCCTTTGTGGGACCGTCTTTTACACACGCGGCTTCAATAAAGGGAAATCCTTCCTCATTGAGGAAAAATTCATGCCCGCCTATATATATGAAGGTCTCCTCTTTTATTTTGTGATTTGTTTTTTCATCCTTTCACACTAGCGGCAGAGTCACAAAGAAAAAACCGGCTTCCAGGTATGTTCTCCAATGCTTCTCTTGTTTCCCTTTTCATGTAGGTGCAAACCCTAACAGCATGCGTTTTTCCTTCACAATCCTTGCACTGATATTGTGCATATGATTTTTTGGCGTGATTCTTGTAGAAAATATTGTTGTATATTCCCTTGAACCCAGAAAATATACGGCGCATATAATTTTGAACCCGGGAAAGGATACCGTATATGATTTGAACCCCGAAGAAGAATATTGTATTTGAATCCGGAAGAAGAATACCGTATATGTGCTTGAATCCGTAGATAATGTTTCTGTAGGAAACACTGCGTATATGCTTCATGTTAATCTTGAAGAAGAAATCTTGCTCATCCATTTCGAACCAAACACTACCGCATATACGATTTGAATCCATAGAAAATACCGTATCCAATGAACCCGGAGAAGAATGTTGAATATGTATTTTGAAACCGTAGAAAATATTGTTTTTCCATGATTCAGGGATCTAACTTCATCTGTTTTGTTGCGTGAAGATATCTAGCTGTCGGTTTGTTATGAAGCAGTCTGACAAGATGTTACCTGAACAAAATTTCACCTTATCGAAGGATGTTCATAGTTCCGAACCAAACATGGATGATAAATTCTTTGCCAAACCCTCGCCCCTGTTCGGAAGAATCACCCAGGTTTCGTGCCAATTTTGTTAACCGGTGGTAAAGATGAAAAGAAGACACGTTCGGTTCTCCCAGAGAACACCGTACGGTTCTGTCTTCATAAATGGGTATATTCTTCTTCCAACATTGATTTCAGGATGTGTCAAATCCCATTGCGTTCTGTTGATAGATGGGTTGAGTTCATGGTGAGTAAGGATCACATAAATACCAACTTAACTCGGGAGAAGATTATTGATGTTGTCAGAGCTTCGGTAAATCTCCAGATTAGGAAGGATATCCCGGGCTTGGTTGCTTTCATCTCCAGATTATATTCGGACACCCATATGATCATATGTAGATGGGGTGAAATAAATTTCTCCTTGGAGAGTGTGGCTCTCTTGCTGAATCTTCCGGTAACCGGGAATATCAATATCCGATTGTCTGAAGGTGAGGAGAAGATGTGGGATGACCTTGCCGCTAAGTTGGGAGATTTCTCTCGAAAAGACTCCATTGCGAAGTCAAAGGATTCTGTCCGAAAAGAGGATGAAAGGTGCTTTTACAGCTGGTGGATATCTCAATGGTTTTCGGAAGAGATGGAACCTAAACAGAAAAGCAGTGATCTTCATGTTGCGGCATTTTTGGCTCTCTTGTTGTCTAGAGACATTTTTGATGATGGTTCTGGCAAGAAGGAAATAAGACCAGATTTCCTAGTGATTGATGTGAAGTTAGCAAAAGGTGAAGTTATTCCTATTGGCAAGATATTCCTTGGTTCCATGTATGTTCATCTGGACCACCTAGTTGCGAACATGCGAGTTTCGAATGGTTTCATGAAAGTGGATTCATATGTGCATGTTGCTTTTCTGCAAGCCTGGTTATGGGAGCACTTTGAGAAGTATGCTCTGAAATCGTTGCCTTCGATTCCCGTGAGTTGGGGCGGCTCCCGAATTCTTCGATGGGTGAACAGGCGTCCAAGAGTTGTCATGATCTTGGTTAGTCTTCTCGATAAGTCGCATGAAATAAGTTTTCGCCCATGGGAGCCGGTCCATAGGTCAGTGACTCAAATTGACACCTTTGCTTCTACTCCGATCATGTGTTTGTCTTCTGACGACAACTTGAGTGTTGGTGAAAACTTGTTTATTCAAAGCTGGATGTCCGGCTATATTCCGTCTTTCTTCATGGGATCTTTCCGAACAGCCGCTTACAATATTGACTGTGCTGCTCATCACATGGCACTACGGGAAAAAATAACGTTTACAACACAATCTAAGAGTTGTAGTACCCCTACGACAAGCCTATTCCATGAGTTATGGAAGGGGGTGATGTAGAAAGTCCAAGCTTTTATACAATGGTTGGCAAGTGTTGTAACGCGTTATGTGATTCATCGTTCGACAATAGTTTTCCATAGTTGTGATTCTCTTTCGATTTTTTTTTGATACCCTAACACCACTCTTACTTGTGTTGTTGGACCATTTTCGACAATACAGATAGGATATCGTAGAAACATATGTAACAACAATTACTAGTATTATGAATAGGATTTGCACAACACTGGTATCAATTGTCGAACTATGTTGGACAACACATACTTATGTTGTAAAATAACTATTTCTGTAGTTGGGAATTGGAAGACAACATCTATTACTATTGTGAACACTGCTGTCACTACACTTCGTAGAGTTGTATAACTATCCTGAACAACTCCTGCAGGTGTAGCAAGATTTTATTGTACAATGATTGCGATGCGTAGTAGAACTTCATAACACAACACTTATTGGTATTGTGAATATTACAGTCAGTACACATGTTTGCATTGTATAATATGTGTTTTTACAATCATTGTCGTGATTAGTAGAAATTTGTAACACAACACTTATTAGTATTGTGAATATTACAGTCAGTACACTAGTTAGCATTGTAGAAGTCCCTATATAAAACTATGCTATGTGTAGCAGGACTATCTTGGACAACACATAGTTATGATTGTAAAGAAACTATTTGACAATATCTGGGTTCTGTAGCGGAAATCTGTAACACAACTGTCGATTTGTGAATAAGATCTTACACATATTTCAATTATGTCACTAAAGTTTATGTGGTGAAATGTAAAGAAACAGCTGGATTAAACTGAAGGAATCATTCAAATTAAACCAAACCCAGAGTCACAACATTCACATACCAATGTAATAAACACAAAAAACAGCATTCACATACCAATGTAATAAACAAAAGAAACACAAAAAGTGGCAGTGATATGTTTGTTGCCAAAAGTGAAATCTCCCAAAAGATCACATAAGATTAAGAGTCTATTGGTAGGATATTTGATCCTTGGGCCATGTGATAAAATTTGAAACAGCATCATGAATAGTTTTGACTACTGAAGTAGGTTGGTAAACAAGGGCATCCTCCACATAACCAACCTTCACACATACAGTGTATTCTCCAAGACCAATTGGCATTCCATGTATCTTCTTACTTGGATTTGTTTCAGCAATTTCAGCCTCCGCAACCACCTCGTCCTCCTTGTACCAGCTTAACAGCTTGCAAGCTTGGAATCTCTTTGGCACTTGAACCTCATTTTGTCTCCTAACATGACTTGGAGTTGTATCAGTTGAGTCTCTTTCATTACAGATAACATTCCTGCTGGTGCTAGCCTCATGATTAGTGCTGGGACTTGACCTGTGATAGGGTAAGACTCCATTGCAGACACATTTTGATGTCGTTCCCTATATTAAGACCAATCAGCAGTATGACGGGTATTATCGAGTTTGAATTCATCAAGAAAATGAGACCTAATAGAAGACAAGTTAAATTCTCACCTCTAACTGCACCACTCGATCACTCAGTGCTTTATAGGATTCCTAACACTCTTTAATCATCATCTTATAG
This sequence comes from Papaver bracteatum, assembly GCA_023529315.1. Taxonomy (NCBI): domain Eukaryota; kingdom Viridiplantae; phylum Streptophyta; class Magnoliopsida; order Ranunculales; family Papaveraceae; genus Papaver; species Papaver bracteatum. The sequence continues at coordinate 415,026 of JAJJWX010001793.1, read as the reverse complement.
TGAGACTGCGCAACAACCTTTTTACGTGTTGCTCCAAAACCAATACCTTTAAGTATCCCATTAGTTTTCTTGTCCTCGCCAAAGGCCTTTGCAAGAATATCATCCGTCACGGATGATCCACAATCAGAACCATGCTTTTCTCGAGATTTTTCAAGTTTTTCCTATGTAAGTGTGTAAAAAATCAGATTTTTTTGCATTTTTCAAGCACACATAAACAAAACAAAGGAACCGGAGAATTTTTATTACCAAAGCTTCTACAACACCAGGATGTGGTTTCTTTCCTTTACGTTTTTTATGACCAACTTTCCAGATTACATCTCTATCAATCTCTTTGGTTGTGTTTTGCTCTTTTTGCTGCCAAATAAATGTATCAATGCATGACAGTCATCAAGAATAGCAAAACAACATGGTATTAAATTCTTGATACATGCTAAGAAGAAACTCATAATATTTGTAACATAAAACTTTGTAGAAAACTTCATTATACTTCATGAATAAGCCACTAGCATGTTAGAGCACAAGCCTACAAAATTCTATGTGTAACTCACGTAATTTCAAGTGATATGAACACCCCAACATTCATACAGATGGGAGATAAACACAAGAGTACACCAAATTACAAATATATTCATGTGAGAGCACAAGCCTACCAAATTCTGTGTGACTCACGGAATTTCATATATTACATCTATTTATAAAGTCAAAACCACAAGTCATTTGTGAGAGCACAAGCCTACCAGAGATCAACCTACACGAAATTGTATAAGCATCTAAATCGGGTGAATATCCCTGGAGATCAACCTTTACAATCTGACTTTCGGTCAATGTTACAACTAACAAACAATTATATTTTTAACGATGCAATAGCTTTCACGTGGTGAATATCAATAGGGTAGAACATACCAATTTCACCTCCAATCAGGCATAACCTTCTCGACTTATGGTATGTGGGGTGGTTATTTTGAACGATTTTCTTGCATTTTTTTACTTCTGACCTGAATAGAAAAGTAAATAAATCATTTGACATATTTTAAAGTTTATAATACAAATATATGGTCATTCTATATAATAGAAATTACTTACTATGAATTCAATAGAGTCTACATGTTTCACAAACTCTTCCCACTCCCTAAATGTCATGGTCTTGGGCATTAACTTCTCCAACCGTTTCTCACGTTCTTCCCCTTGGAGCCAATCCAAAGCGTTGAGTACCAAACCAGCTTTCCTTGACCTTGCTTCTCTAAGATAAGTTCCCATTTTGTTGAAATAGTAGTCTTTGTAACACTCAGGCACAATGAATCGGTTCTACAAATAAAATTAATAATTTGAATTAGAATATGCTATGAATTAAAAAATTGTTGACTGAAATAAATAATTATTGACTAATGAAAAGAGTTAAGAGTTATGAATTACGTACCAAGACTATCTTCCATATGTTTTCTTTGTCTTCATAAGGGACAAGTCTCCAATCCTTGTATGTTAATGGAAGTTTCCGAAAAAGCACCCCTAGCACACTGGAAAGTTGGACAGATGGATCACCAATCGGTTGTTCATGAGAGTTGAAGGAAACTGTTCTCTTCGGATCAGGGGAATCTAACTTCAGTGCATACATATGGGTTGGACCACGTGGTACATATTTTCTTTTCTTCGCTTCTTTTCCTTCTTCACCTTCCTCATTATTAGAACTATTACCATTATTCAATTCATGTTCATCATCATTACCATTATTATTTCCTTCATCCAATTCAGGATCATCATTAATAGAATTATTATTTCCTTCATCCAATTCAAGACCATCACCATTACCATTATCATTTCCTTATTCCAATTCAGGCTCACCACCATTACCATTCTCATTCACATCTTCCATATCAGGATCCACATGATGAGAGTTATCCTCTTCCACAATTTCCTCCTCGTCTTCCTCTTCATCTTGAAAATATGCGAGAGTGTCGAGTGGATCCCTAAGTCGAACATTCAGACATGGGCCTGTGCTTCTTGTGTCAAGTTTCCTCTTTACATTCTTTATCCCCACTCCAGAAAGAGAATTACTTATTTTTAACTTCTTATTCCTTTGTTATGATCGGCTACTTTCAGGAGAAAGACATGGCTCTGCAGACTTGGTTTGACTCGGGGTTTGCAGTTTTGAATTGAGTGAAGAACTTTCAGTTGGCGATTGTTGAGTGTTCTGCTTGTTTTTCATCTGCAAAAACTGTAGCTTAATTAAAATGAGAAGGTAAGTAGTTTGTTACACTAAAATTGAGATGAAAAGTATTTAGCTTTATCGCAAACTTCTTGATGACCTTCATCTTTAATGTATCCTTGCTAGTCTGCAGCTTTGAAGATAGTGTAGAAGTTTCAGATGGAGATGCTAAATCGCTTAACTTCTTGTTCCTTGGTGATGATCGCCTAGGAAGAGATGGTGGATCTGCATACTTTGTTTTTGTAGTGGAGCAAACCTTTGAAGATAGTGTAGCAGTTTGAGATGGAGATGCTAAATCGCTTAACTTCTTGTTCCTTGGTGATGATCGCCTAGGAAGAGATGGTGGTTCTGCAGACTTGGTTTTTGTAGGGGAGCAAACCTTTGAACTGAGTGGCAGAGCACTTTCAGATGGATAACCTTTATCAGTTTGGGATTGTTTGTGTTTCATCTGCAACCACAATGCATATAGGTCAGTTAAAATGATATGGTGAAGAAATTTATTTACACTGAAATTGAGATGAAAAGTCTTTACCTTTATCGCCATCTCCCTGACCATCTTCTTATTTATTGTTTGCTATATTAGTCTTCATTATTGCAGTTATGCCTTGCAAAAACATAACCCAATTATCAATATGGCTCAAAATAAAATGAAAATCTCTCAAAAACTTTGTAATGTTTACAATTTTCACAAAATGTATTCTCAAAGGAGGAAATGCAGGTCTAATGCCTGCAACTCCAAACACAAGGCCTGTATCACATGGGCTAAAAATATGAATATCTAAATATACTTCATGCACCACAGATTCACAGTGGCTAAACTTCATGTTTTGGCACAAATATAATCAAATCAACCTAATAGCTACATATATCATGTTAAAGAACAAAGAACAAAGACCTAAAATACACATAACAAAGAACAAAGACCTAAAATACACAGAACATATTAAACATGACAAAATAACAAAGAACAAAGACCTAAAATACACAGAACAAAGAACAAAGATCTAAAATACATAGAACAAAGACAGGGCCGGTCCTGCGTTTTTTGTGGCCTAATGCAATTTTTGTTTTTGTGGCCCTTATTAAGGTATGCTTAATAGTGATGAGCAACCTAGACATTCGAAATTCATGGCATGAGAAAAAAATCAAGGCTCACTTGCTCTTAGAAATGTTGCTTCATCAAAGTATACACTAAAAATTCATTAAGATGTCAATCAAGAGTTGGTGTCTAACAACAAAGAGTTATATATCTTTTATTTTATTTTTTGATACAAAAAAACTAATGTATTGCTTATAGAAGAGAACCAACATTGTCCATATCCTCCAATATTGCATTTGCAATAAAACTTGGAGGATGATTTAGCCAAACTTTGGAACATTTGTAAATTCTAGCATGCCTAGCTAATTTATCTTCAGGATTATTTAACTTTCTACCAATGAACTTGCAAGTCCAAGAAGATTGATTTTTGAACTTAGTATTTATTTCTGAATCCAGTGATTGATTCTCCCAGGCCACCTTCATGAAATCTCCATTTGCTGCCTCTACTACTGCTTTAGCATCCATCTCAAAGATAACATGTTGAAGTTCCAGTTCATCTGACCAATGTACGGCTTGCATCAATCCATTTCATTCAGCTTCCTCAGCTGTTAATTGTCCACCTGCATGGTGGAATTTTCCTTGCACAAATCCTCCTACACAATCGCGCAATATTAGACCATAACCAGTTTCTGTAACATTATTAAAAATTTTAAATAAGCATCAATGCATATCGAATGAAATGATTGCGCTGGTGGTGTCCAAGTGTTATAACATGTCTCTGCAGATGTAGTTGTATCAGTAGTGTTATGAGTTTGTTGCATGCTACTTCCTGTAGAGAGGTTCAAAAATTTCACCCTGCGTATGACAGTAGTTGTATTAGGTTTTATGTTGTCAAAAACATTTCTGCAACGAGCCTTCCATATCTCTTAGGCTGTATTCGCCATTTTGACGATCCAATCTTCATCCAGACTATTCATTCCATCTGTAAACCAATTTTTGATCCACTCTTGTATATTATTGCTCATGTTTTGCATAATTCTCCTTGCCCCGGGTATGGAAGTCCAAACTGCTCTTGAGAAAGGACAGTCACATAGAATATGTCTTGACATGCCTTTCATATTTCACCTGTGTACCCCATAATTCTCGCCAGTCTTTCATTTGATGGAACAATATCTATCATACATTTCCACAGAAAGTGCTTAACCCTTGGTATAGTTTTTATACTCCACAGGTTTTTCCAAATTTTTTCCAAACTTGTATCTCCATTTGCATATTCACTTCCTTTAATCTCCACTAATTTTTTATAAGCCGACTTGACTGTGAATACTCCATTTCTTGTCAGTATCCAGACCAGTTTGTATGTGGTGTTTGGTTGAATTCTCATACTTAGAATCTTATGAGCATCATCTGGATTGAATATTGTTTGGATAACATCGGTTTTCCATCTCCTTGTGCTTGCATTAATTAAGTCATAAACTTTGTTGTAGATTGGCAGCTCTTCATTATTAGAAGCATGAACTGGTGGTTGTTGTAGTCCTTTTACCCAATTATCATGCCATATAAGAATATCTTCTCCATTTCCTATAACCCAGAAACTATGTTTTTGGATAAAATTCATCATTCCATGAATGCTCTGCCAGGCCCAGGTGGAATTCTTCTTTTTCTTACTATGCATAGCTGAACTGTTGGGGAAATGTCTCTCTTTAAGAGCTTTAGCCCATAAAGGCATTGTAGATTGGCAGAGTCTCCAAGAAGTCTTTTCTAGCATCGCCTGATTTAAACAATGCAAGTCTATGAAGCCTAATCCACCTGCAGTTATCTTCTTATTAATTTGTTCCCATGAAGTAATATTAAATCCTTTGCTGTCGTGCTTGTTCCACCAAAACTTGCGCTGGATTTTATCCATTTCCGTAATTGTTGATTTAGGAATAGAGAATATGATCATGGTGTGAGAAGGCATAGTGTTTAGGACTGTCTTGACTAAGACACTCCTCCCTGCTTGATTAATAAATTTTCCCTTCCATTTAGTCAGCCTTCTTTTCATATTATCAATCAGATTGGAAAAGGAGTTTGTCTTCTTTCTGTTGAGAAACAGCGGAATTCCCAGATAACTTTCATTTAAATTCATTTTTTTCATCTTCAGTCTACGAAGGAGTAGCCTAATATGTCTCGAATGAATATGCTTTGAGAAGTAGATAGCATACTTTTGGAAGTTTATTTGTTGTCCTGAGGCAGCACCGAATGAATTGATGATATCTAGCAAGTTATTTGCATTTTGAATTTCTGCCTTAACAAATAGCAGACAATCATCAGCAAACAATAAGTGTGTTACCTGAGGAGCATTGCGAGCAATTTTTATTCCCTGGATTTTTCCTTCCTGTTCAGCTTTTTCTAAAGCTCTCGTAATGACTTCCATTGTGAGTAAGAATAAATAAGGTGAAAGTGGATCTCCCTGTCGGATGCCTCGAGAAGGTTTGAAAGGTTGACATAATGATCCATTTAGCAGTACTTGTATTTATGTAGTGCTGATGCATTCCTGAACCAACTTACACCATGGCTCACTAAAACCCAAATGTTTCATGTTGTTATCCAGGAAAGTCCATTCCACTCGATCGAATGCCTTAGACATATCGAGTTTCAAAGCCATATAACCCTTCTTAGTTCTCTTCCTCTTCATACAATGGATTAATTCTTGAGCTAGAGTGATGTTATCCCCTATCTGTCTTCCTGTAACATACGCTTCCTGCATTGGAGAAATAAACTTATCCAAATGTGTTTTCATACGATTTGCTAAAATCTTGGATATTAACTTGTATGTCGAATTGCACAAAGCTATTGGTCTATAATCTCCTGGTGTTTGTGGAAGAGTGCATTTTGGAAGAAGACATAGATTCGTCTTGTTCATCTTCTTCAACATTTTCCCAGATGCAAAGAAGCTTTGCACCATCTTGATAACATCAGTTTTAACCACAGACCATTGTGCTTGAAAGAATCCCGGAGGAAAGCCATCAGGCCCTGGGGATTTCCATGTCTGCATCATCTTTAGAGTTTGAGTTATTTCAGCTTCATCCGGAACACTAGTTAAAGCCGTGTTATCCTCATCAGTAATGCATTTCGGCAGGAGATCGAATAAGGTATTATCAGGAGTTGGATTATTGGTTGTCATAATATTCTTGAAATGAGAGTTTAACAATTCTTCCAGATGGGTTATACCACTGCACCAACTATTGTATGGCTTTTTTAAAGATTCAATGCGATTTCTAGCTCTTCTCTTGTTAGCTTGCTGATGAAAGTGCTTTGTGTTTTGGTCCACCTCTTTGAACATAGTGCTTCGAGATTTCTGCCTGTAAAACTCCTCTTCACGTTGATGCCATTCCTCAATCTGCTTCTCGACTTCTTTAACTTTCCATGTGTTGTCAATATTTGGTGTTGGTTGTTGTAGATTGGATAGTTCTTCTTGTAGATTCTTCAAGTTGTTCTGGATATTACCGAATTTGTTCTTGTTCCATAAAGATAAGAATCTTCTTGTTTCATTTAATCTCTGCTCTAACACATATGCATTCGAACCATTCACTTGTTTCTTCCATGCTTTGTCCATATGCTCCTTACAAGAATTATCTCTTAACCATCATTCAAAAAACTTCCAATTTCTTGAGTGAACATCAATGTTAGGAGTTAAATCAAAGAATATAGGACAATGGTCTGACCCCAGAAAAGGTAGATGTCTAAGTATAGAATCAGGAAAAGTTATAAGCCAATTAGCATTCGTTAAAGCTCTATCTAGTCTAGATCTTATAGCTCCAGTGCCATGTTTATTACAGGTCCAAGTGAATGGGTTGCCATGAAAACCCAAATCACTAAGTCCAGCGTCATTTATAATGTGAGCAATATTAGAAGAATAAGAACTAGAAGACACAGACTTGTGAGCTCTTTCCTCCTTACAAAGAGTTATGTTCAAATATCCTATGAGAATCCAAGGTGCATTAATATCATAGTGTTCACATACATCCCTAATAAAGTTCCATTGAGCTAATTTTTCCTGTGGGTATGGAGACCCATATAAACAAGAGAAAAGCCATTGCGTCTTGGCAGGATCACTACGAATTAAACAATGAATCATGTTTCTGTCGCTAAAGATAATATCTAGATCAAACCCGTCTTTCCAAAGAAGACAAATACCTCTAGACCTTCCTAAGGATGGAACATAGAAAGAGTTAGGAAATCTTAGAGGTCTGACATAATTTAAAATTTTATCCGAACTTATTTTTGTTTCTTGCAGGAAAATAATATCTGGGTTTAGTCTCTTATTAATGTCCACAAGATAATTCCTAGAATCCTTGGCAGCATAGCTAATGCAGTTCCACGCAATGATCTTCATGGTATGATCTCGAAACGGGAGATTCCAAAGACTAAGACAGTAATTCAAAGGAAAACGAAATCTAAAATTTCTAAGAGAAGAAAAAATGCAAGTATGAGTATTGTTGTTTACCTGTGCATTCTCTCTCTGACCAGCTGATATGGGGTTCGAAGTATTTGCCTAGAATCCATCATCTCAATGACATGGTTGTCCATACTAGTAGTGTTTGTGTCTTCTATTGTGGCTGATGGGGTAACATGAAGGTTATGATGGTTCATAGATTGTGGTAGATTGATTGCAGAGTTTCTCATCCTCTTACTTTGTCCTTGTTCATCACCTTCTGCAGCAGTTTTCATCTTTTCAGCATAAGAGTTATTTGGGTCCCTCTCATCATTGTTTCCTTCATACACTACAGCTTGTTTTCTCATATAGGCCTCATACTCCTCTGGTGATAAGCTATCAAAATGGAGAAGATAGTTGATTTGCATACTGCTATATTCAACATGATCAATCACCCAGCATTTATGACTCATATTATTTGGTTGCAAACACCCATGATATCTAATCCACAAATATTTTCTAGTGATTGATTTCCAGCAACCTCCACGATGCAAAGGCTTCTTGACATCAATCTCCACTCGTGTTGTCACAGTGCTTCCGTATTTGATTATTTGAGTTATGTCGACAACCCCTATTTTGTTTGCTTGTAAATCAATCGCTGCGTTTCTTTATAACAGATTGATACGGTTAACCTTACTGGAAGACATCTTATGTTTTTTTTGGAGAATAGCTTTTCTGCTTCTGAGATTTATCTTGTGTCGAAGATGTAGTAACTGTATCTGAGGAAACTTCTTTTGGAAATTCCAATGAGAAAATTGTCGATGATGATAATCTTGATTGTAGATCTTGACTATTTTTTGGATTTGATGATGAGAATTTGTGTATGAAAGGTTTCTATGGTTATCTACCTTAACAAGGTTCAAAGGGATTCTACTAGTATGAACCCTCCACAAGGAGAAGATGGTGAGCACCACTTCCATTAACACCACTGTCTGTATTTCAGATGCATAATACATCTCGAAACTCCACCACTGGAATACCCACACGCTGAATCAGAAAGATCTGCACAGAGAAATCAAGTTTCCATTAAGAAACTAAATCAGATTGCCAGATTTATCAATTGAAATTGTAAAATATAAGAAAACTTTAAAATTTATGCAAATATTAAAACGATTCCACAATCGTTAGTATAAAAACTGTGCAAGATAATATCTAAACATTCATGAAAGATCAAATCAAACAGGTAATCAAATCATTAGTAAGGATGAAGCTTATAAAATCATAAAAGCAGTGAAAATTTGAAGATCCAGAAATTGAACTCAGAAACCAGATTTACTTTTCATTTTTTGAAATGCTACAGTAAGCGCTCTCTCTCTCTCTCTTACAGCTTTTCAGCAACCATCGGTTCCACACCCAAATTGGAGATTTTTCACCTCATCCAGTTATATATCTTTTATACACCAAGGAAATAGCTCGCAACACATGATATATACTAACTGAAGTCACCTAGTAAACCACAAACTATCCAAAATGTTGTTTTCAGGTTCCATAACATATTGCAGCCATCATCATTTCCTTTCTTCTCATCTCAATTTTATCATTGACCTAATACATGAATTGTAGAGAATTAGTGCATTACATAAAGACCACACACAAATGAAAGTGCGGAAAAATAAGTTATGTTATTACAATGGATTACTTCTAATAACGATGCAATTTTAGACTGAACATAAAACATAAATCCATAAACTTTGATCTAAAAAATCCAAAATTCTGAAAACTAATTTAGTTTATGTTAACACCATTGTTAGTTTTAATAAGAGGACACCTTAAACAACACAGAATCAATGATCAAAACTCAAATGGAGACAACATAAAAAAACATATTACATATACAAATAGAATAATCGAAACACAAAAGAAATGCGATTTTAAGATCTAAAATACTAGAACATGAGCTTCACAGACAATAATCAAAAGATCAAAATTATGATAAAAATCGAAAATTCCCAAAATTAAATAGTACCCAATTCAAATTTCATCATGGAAACAACAAAACTTAAATTGCATTTTAAGATATAAACATTTATGTTAAGAATAAAAAAAAACCCAAAATTCTAAATCCCTAAAATAGAAAAGTGGAACAGAAATAGATTTATACTCATAAGATTTGAGAGTATGAGAAATTACCCCTTCGTGAGATCCTTTTCTCGAAAATTTGTTAGGGTTTTCTTCAGTTAAAGAGCTCTGATATTAATATATAGTTAGGGTTTTCCGTAGAATTTTGATTGGGAGATTGTTAGGTTTTTCTGATGAGATATTGATAGATTGTTTGGGTTTTCTGATGTGAGATTGAGAGATTGTTAGTGTTTTCTGATGAGAGATTGTTAGGGTTAGAGCTTCAGAGTTGCATACATGGTGAGAGGTGAGAGAGTTTTTTTTTTTTTTTTTTAGTGAGTGAGTGAGTGAGTTTTCTTATTACGGTGAAGATAAGGATTTTGGTGAGACACGGTTTTCCAATTTTTTTGTGAAATTTGGGCGTGTTATCCGAAAATATTGGGGAGAATTATCATCGAGAGGACATGTTTTAGTGGTCCCAAAATAAATATTTTCTGAAAATTCCTTGGACAGACACGCGACCAAATTTGGGCGGGCTTCTAGGGAGGGAAAGTAGAATTTTCTGATTGGTGTAAACTAAATCATACGGATTGGCAAAGAAACACAATTTTTTACAAAGAAACACAATCTTCCCACCGTTAGATTTAGTATTGTTCCCCATGTTTTGCTTCCCCTAACTTTGGTACGTCGGATCAAAGAAAGTTAACCAAAAACCATTTGGTGGCAACACTCTAAATAACATAGATATAACCTGGATCCAAGCTCGAAAGTTGACGATGAGTGGACTACTCTAAGTCAGGGACTTCTTAATAACGATGAATTTGTGGATCCATAGGTAAGATGGTTTCATAATATTTCTCCAACCCTTGAACATGTCCGGTTTTGGAAACTTCGAGACATAACATTGCTCCGAGATTGAAAGATGGCAATGAGTGGACTACTCTAAGTCAGAGACTTCATAAGAACGATGAATTTGTCGATCTATAGGTAAGATGGTTTCATAATATTCCTCGAAACGTTTAACATGTCCGTTTTTGGAAACTTCGAGACATAACATGGCTCCTAGCTCGAAACCTGGCGATGAATGGACTACTCTAAGTCAGAGACTTCGTAAGAATGATGAATTTGTCGATCCATAGGTAAAATGGTTTCATAATATTCCTCCAACCCTTGAACATGTCCGGTTTTGGCAACTTCGAGACATAACATTGCTCCGAGATTGAAAGTTGGCAATGAGTGGACTACTCTAAGTCAGAGACTTCATAAGAACGATGAATTTGTCGATCTATAGGTAAGATGGTTTCATAATATTCCTCGAAACGTTTAACCTGTCCGTTTTTGGCAACTTCGAGACATAACATGGCTCCTAGCTTGAAACCTGGCGATGAATGGACTACTCTAAGTCAGAGACTTCGTAAGAACGATGAATTTTTCGATCCATAGGTAAGATGGTTTCATAATATTCCTCCAACCCTTGAACATTTCCGGTTTTGGAAACTTCGAGACATAACATTGCTCCGAGATTGAAAGCTAGCAATGAGTGGACTACTCTAAGTCAGAGACTTCATAGGAACGATGAATTTGTCGATCTATAGGTAAGATAGTTTCATAATATTCCTAGAAACATTTAACCTGTCCGATTTTGGAAACTTCGAGACATAACATGGATCCTAGATCGAAACCTGGCGATTGGTGGACTTCCATCGCAAAAGATAGAAAATTTTGTCATATCTCTACGACGATTTTTTTTTAGAGTTGTGGAAGGGGATTGTTGTCAAAATTCATCATAACCATCCATTTCCATCTATAGACGTTCATTTAATATATTATTTTCCCTTAATTTATTTATAATAATCCTATTTTTATATTACCATCATCACATCTTAAACACCCATTCATTAATACTTTAATTTTATTTCATCTACAACCGTTAAATCGTTTTTTTTTCTCATTATCAAATCCATTCCTTCCTTATCCTTTTCTTTTTTTCCCTCAACTGCGCATCCCCCCCTGTGTGTTTAATAGAGCAACTTCACCTCAAACCACTCCAACTTCGGTACAGCAGCACTACCATTACTCAAACCACCGGAAACCTCATCGTCTACGACTCCAACAACTCCGTTCATTACCATCTTTTTCAACTTCATAGATCTCAGGAGATTTATTCACCAACTTTATCATCACCACAAAATGTTGAAGATCGACCTGTAACCCATATCTTGACTAACCACCTCCACGAATTTCCCATGGTTGAAGATCGATCTGTAACCTAAGGTCAATTTAGGGTATATTTATTTATTTATTTTGTGATTTTTGAATTTGTTTTTTTTTTTCCAGTTCATTCAATTCCGGTGCAGAATTTTTTTGATTTTTGCATTAAATTTGGGTAGTTTGCATTAAATTTTGGTAGTCACTCCTTTATTTTTGTGCTAATCAACACAAAAGATTATTGGTTGGGTTTAAAATTTGATTAAAAACAACAATTTTGGTAGGACGTCACTCCTTTATTTTTGTGATAATCAACACATAAGATCTATACCCCATCCTTAGACGTTAAAGATCGATCTGTAACCGAAGGTCAATTTAGGGAAGGTAGAATTTTATTTTGTGACTTTTTTTTTTCAGTTCATTCAATTCAGGTGCAGATTTTTTTTTATTTTTGCATTAAATTTGGGTAGTTTGCATTAAATTTTGGTAAATACTCCTTTATTTTTGTGCTAATCAACACAGAAGATTATGTGTTTGGTTTAAAATTTGATTATGTGGATTAACAGCTCTGTGATATGTATGTTGAGTGGGAAATACTAATCTTTGATTATGCAGGCTTTGCGTCACTGGGAATGTATGTATATACATAAAAAACTAAACAAGGTGGTTGTATATGCTTGCTAAATATATGCATATCAGACTCTGGAATATGTATTCTCCATCCCCCTTTTTGTGTATGTAAATATCGTACAATGGTTATCATATTTTGATTGCTCTAGTTATATGCATATCAGTACCTGCTAAATATGCATATCAGTACCTGCTATATGCTTTCTAAAAGTGGCTCCAGTGTTGGCTGAGAAGAGAAATTGAAAGGCTTTTTTCAACTGGATCGAAGAACTGAACGGATTTGCAGATTTAAGTCATTCAAAATGATGAATAAAGATTTGGTTCATTAGCCGAGGTTAATATTATATTAATCATTTTACAATATTACAATCTTTAAATTGGTTTTCCCTCTTTTTTGGCTTTATTCCATGCTTAATTATTTCGTCGTTCTTTCATGTAGGGATGATTTTCCATATCAGGAGGCCTTGAATAATTTCATAGATACTGTTTGTCAGAGACTTGGAAATCCTTCTGAGTTTAGTTGTCCTTGTATTGATTGTATGAATCTCGCTTTCCCACTTCCTCCGAACTAAGAGCATTTTCACTTGATGAAACGGGGTATGGATCCTACATACACTGAGTGGGTTTTTCACGGGGAAACTATACACACTTCTACTGATGTACACCAATATGGATCAACCAGGGGTTCGTATCGTGTATATATTGATGTTGAAGTTGATGCACATATCGATCAGGGACATGAACCTATGCAAGATGAGGGGTTGGAAAACCATGTGGAAGAGGTAGACACATCGTTATATCCTAATTGTAAAACACACACAAAGTTATCCATCATTGTTGAATTGTATAGGCACAAGACATTAAATGGTTTATCTAGGAAATCTTTTGATGCACTTCTCAAGACAATTGGTTCTTTGTTTCCTCCAGATCATTGTCTTCCTTGCTCAACATATGAAGTGAAGAAGTTGCTAAAATTTTATCAATTGACTTACCAGAAAATACATGCTTGTGTTAATGATTGTTGTTTATTTAGAAAAGATTTGAAAGATGCGGATGAGTGTCCTAAATGTCATTATTCTAGGTGGAAGGCAGACACATCTAACATGGACGATGCTGACATGGTAGACAAGACGCAAAAGAAGATACCGGTGAAGGTGCTTAGGTACTTCCCCATTGTGCCGAGATTGAGGAGATTGTTTCAATCATCAGGGCTGGATGAGCAGTTGATATGGCATGCGACAAACAAGAGTAAGGATGGGAAGATGCGTCATCCAACAGATTCTTTGGCTTGGAATCACATAGACAGAAAGTATCCAGAGTTTGCTTCAGATCCCCGTAATTTGCATCTTGGGCTTGCTGCTGATGGGTTTAATCCATTTGGTGATCTTTCCTCAACCCACAGTTGTTGTCCAGTGATGCTCGTTGTTAATAATTTTCCCCCTCATTTGTGTATGCAAGGTGACAACATTATACTGAGCATGCTGATTCCAGGAAAAAAACAACCGGTAACGACATTGATGTATACTTGCAGATCTTGATTGATGATCTTATTGAGTTGTGGGAGAAGGGGGTGTAGGTATATGATTCTTTTACTAAAACAAATTTTAACTTGAAGGCACTATTAATGTGGACAATAAATGATTTCCCTGAATATTGTAATCTATCTGGATGTACATATAAAGTGAAGGCAGCCTGTCCTCTTTGTGGTGAAAATACACTTTCAAAATGGTTGCCATTTATTCGTAAAACTGTCTACTTGAATCATAGGAGATTTTTACGTCATAATCATCCTCTTCGGCAGAAAAAAGGACTGGTTTAATGGAGAGATTGAGAGGAAGGAAAATCCACCTGTTATGTCTGGCGCTGCGACACTTGAATGTCAGAATAGGATTACAAATCATTTTGGGAAAGCGGAGAAGAACGAGGAGGAGATAAGGAAAAATAAAGAGCAAAAGAAGAAGAATAAAAGAAAGGGTAGTGCGGCAGCAAGTGCAAATGTGGGTAATTCTAAATGTGCGAAGCGTAAAAGGGCTGTTGTTGCTGATTTGGCTATTTTTGATGCAAATAATGATGAAACTGAACTTCGGGTGTTTAACAAATGGTCGATATTCTTCGACTTTCCTTACTAGAAGGTTAGTTCCATAACTTCAAACTTACTTGTTCATATTTAGCTATAATGAGATCATTAGCTTAAGTAGATTAAATGTCTGATGTTTTATTTCTTGATAGAATTAATTACTAATGTTAGTTTTTTTCCATCTTCCAAGGATTTATTACTACGTTATTTTTGACAATATTTATGTTATTAGTTCCATAACTTCAAACTTACTTGTTCTATTTAAAAATGTTTATCTTAGAGTATCTCCTTTTATCAATATCCTTTTGTACCATATTGAATATAAAATATCTCCACAAAAAAAAATGTTTGAACAAATTCTTCGATTTCCTTACTGGAAGGTTACCATAACTTAAATTCCAAGTAAAATGTCAAAATAGAATTAATTATTAATGAAATTAATTTCTTAATATTTATGATGCAAGAGTATGGGAATAAGACCAGAATTGCATCCAAAAGAGATAAATGGCAAAACGATCCTTCCACCAGCACCATACTGTTTAAATGACAAGGAAAAGGCTATATTTTATAATAGGATGAGAAATTTGAAGGTTCCATATGTTTATAGTTCTGATCTTAGAAAGCATTTCTCGAAAGATGGTTGCTTAGGTGTTCTTAAGGCTCATGATTATCATGTTATTATGCAACAAATATT
Source organism: Papaver bracteatum (assembly GCA_023529315.1). Taxonomy (NCBI): domain Eukaryota; kingdom Viridiplantae; phylum Streptophyta; class Magnoliopsida; order Ranunculales; family Papaveraceae; genus Papaver; species Papaver bracteatum. The sequence goes on along the minus strand of JAJJWX010001793.1, from coordinate 399,640 downwards.
ACCCATTGCTTTGCAAGGACTTTTACCTGTAGGTCCAAGGGAGGCAATTTTCAGGTTATGTTCTTATTTTCACGAAATATGCCAAAGGGCAGTTGATCTCCATAGATTAATATAACTTGAAGTAGAAGTTGCTGAGACTTTGTGTATGTTGGATAGATACTTCCATCCGTCATTTTTTGATGTCATGGTGCACTTGACAGTTCACCTAGCTCGAGAAGTGCGATTATGTGGAATTGTACAATATCATTGGATGTATCCATTTGAAAGGTATGAAAATTTAATTAATATTACTTCTGTTTTTTTGGTTTCATGTAGAAAGTTAATTAATTACTTATATTAGAGATACTAATATTTAATTAATTCGTAACTGTTGCATACGCGATTTTCCTAGGTATATGAAGACATTCAAAGAATATGTAAAGAATTATGCACAACCTGAAGCTTGTATAGCTGAGTGTTATCTTGGAATGGAGTGTGTTAGGTTTTTTGATATTCGTAAGGCCCAAGCAGCTAAAACAGTAGTAGAGCAAAGGCGCAACGAAAACACTCAAAATGGTTCTATATTGGCAACACGTCCTCTTTCTAAAGCTGTCCAAGTGCATATGGATAGTGAGAAGTTAAAGATAGCTCACAGATATGTGCTTTTCAACACACCCGAAATTGACCCATATATGATGTAAGTATGATGCTCATGTTCATTAGAAATGGTTTATCAATTAATACTTCATTTCTTAATTTTACTTTTGTCTTAGAATGCATATGGACGAGTTAAAATCTTCTGTTAGGAGGGAAATTACCAGTGAAGACCAACTCAATTCCATACAGTCCGACACATTTGCAGATTGGTTTCATCAAAAGATATGCTTAGTCCACTCTTAGTCATATTATGCAGCTTAGAATAGTTTAAATACTAGCAAATTTTGCTACTACGGAAAACTACTATAAGAAACACAAATACGTGTGATTCTGTTTCATTATATCACTTATAACAATCCATGTTAGTCACATCATCACTATAAATATAACTTATGATGATTAGATAGCAAATTTAGTTATATTCTTATATCCTGAGATTATACATTTGTAGGTTAAGATGCAAATTGAACAAGGCATGCCAATATCACACACAGTAGAATGGTTGTCATATGGGCCGTTAGAAAAATTCGTATCATATAAAGGCTTGCTAATCAATAACACTAGGTTTATTACGAAGGATGTTAAGAGATTCACGCAAAACAGTGGAGTTTCAATTGAATCAACAACCTTAGTTGCAGGACGGTCAAAAACTAGTGGGTTCTACGGTATTTTAGAAGAAATTCTATTGTTGGACTACAATCATATGTTTCAAATGTGATTGGGCTCACACCAATTTTGGTGTGAAGGTTGAAGATGGATTTACATTAGTCAATTTAAAGCAACATAAGAACCAATACTGTAACGATCCATTCATTTTATCAAAGCAAGCGCGACAAGTTTTCTTTTCTCGAGAGTCATATACATCTAACTGGTATGTGATGGTGAAACCACCACCTAGGGGTTTCCATGAATTAGAGGAATACAATGAAAAGCATGACACAAATTGCCAACCAGTGGATACTTCAACTCTTGGTTTCCAAATGGATGATGAGAGTGAGAGTTACTTAAGAGAAGATGGGGACTATATCACGGTGGTTCCGACAAAGAAGAAGAACAAAAAGAAGAAGAAAAAGAAGTTCACAAGTTAGATAGGTAGTGTATTGTTTTTACTGTATTGTATTGTTACTTTAGCAATATTTGGTATCTACTTCATCTGCTACTCTCAAAATTTTGCTACAGTTGATTGTGTAGTTATGTATGAGAAATATTTGTATTTCCTTTACTAATACTATTATTATTCTTCCAAAAAGACAGTAAGCAGCTCCATTTGTGTGCTTAATTATAAAATGCTAACTCTGTTACTTTTATTACACCTTTTTAACTCCGCCAATGTAAATGATACATCATTTCATTGCCGGTCTCAAGCTTGGATGAAGGAGGAGAGAAAATGGGACATTTTAGTTGTTATGGTTGCTATGTTGGCCAAATTAAATTCTACCTTGGTCTCAACTTTTGCATATGTGCTCTACATCTGCTATATTCGTATATATATGCCCCCTCCCTTCTAACTTATAATTTGATGATATACTTTTGCCATAACTACACAAACTTATTCATTTAGTACATTGCAGGCATTACATTCTATATTTTATATTTAACAACCCTTATAAGTGTTGTAATACATTTTATTAAAAAAAAAAAAAAATGACCAAATCTTGTAAACCGTAAGGATGGTTGATGAGCTCCACATCCATGCATTAGGTTCATGTTCGAATCCCCCCAACCTCTTTTTTCCCAAAATTCTGTATTTAAACTTCAACAACACCTATAGGTGTTGTAATATATTCTATCTTTTAACTTCAACAACACCTATAGGTGTTGTAATACATTCTATGTTTTAACGTCAACAACACTTATACGTGTTGTAATACATTTCTATTAAAAAGAAAAAAACACCACCAATTCTTTTGAACCGTAAGGATGGTTGATGAGCTCGACATCCATGCATTAGGTTCATGTTTGAATCCCCCCAACCTATTTTTTCCCAACATTCTATATTTTAACGTCAACAATACTTATAAGTGTTGTTATACATTATATATTTTAACTTCAACAACACTTATAGGTGTTGTAATACATTCTATGTTTGACCGTTAACAACACGTATAAGTGTTGTAATACGTGTCTATTAAAAAGAAAAAAAAATCACCAATTCTTTTGAACCGTAAGGATGGTAGATTAGTTAGACATCCATGCACTAGGTTCATGTTTGAATCTCTCCTCAAACGTATTTTTCATTATCATATTTTTGTCTTCTTCAACAACACTTATGAAAATTGTGATAGGTTAAGTCACTATGTTTATGTAACAAAGTTGTTATAGATAAATGTTGTAGCAACAGTTTTGCTTAAGGAGTTGTCATTTGTTTTCTTCGCCCAACCCCTTGTTTCCCAAGTGTTGGTAGTGATGATATACAACAACGGTTACTTTGAAATCAGTTGTAAAACATAGGACTTTCTACAATGTTTAGTAAAGTGTTGTAAATGACCAGTTTTAGATGTACATTTTTACCATAGTGTGGGCTTCGATCAAGGGGTGCCTCTTGCTTACCAGCTGGTGGTTCCTAAGGATTCATTGCATGCCGCCCTCAATTCCAGCGCCCTTGATCCGGGTATCCGCCTTACCTTCTTTCAAATGGGAAGAGTAACTTCGACGACCTTTGGATATAATGAGTTCTAGTACGACGAGTTCATTATGATCCAAGATTTTGTAAATAACGTGGTGGAGAATGTTCGTTGTAAACCTTCCCCAGCAGTTTTGAAGAAGTATCTAATGTTGATAGATCCCAAGTGAAAGTTTCCTGGCAACTCGAAAAGTCCCCATGCAAAGGAACAGAGAACGAAAAATCGTGCTTGCTGGTTCTGGGTGATTTCAAAAGATCCTCGCGCAGCTCTTGTGTCTTTCAGTTCTTCCAATAACCAGGTATGTGTCGCCTCCTTGTTGGTTTGTCTCAAAACACGTGAATTTCTGCTGAAAACATGTGTCTTGTTTCTTCCAAGGTTTCGGTAGTGTTAATGCTTTCGCTGCCCTTGCACGTTGCCAGGAGACGGAAATTTCTTCGAATAATTTCGGCGGTACTGAGCCTTCTCATAGTGGTGATGAGTCAGAGAAAGTATAAAGCTCGACAAGTGAGAGTGATTCCTCTGGCAGCACTGGTTATTTTTCGGGAAGTGGTTCGGTGAGTTTTGCGTTTCTTTTCTTTCTTCTTCTGTTTCTTCTTTTGGAAAATGCCTAACTCAAGTTCGCGGGGGGGATCCGGTTCGGAAGATGATTCTGGGGTGGATCCACACGAAAACTTGCCCTTGGTTACCACCGCTGGTGACTTGGAGATGGGAGTTAGCCAATTATCGGGCACCAATGTGGTTCAGACGGTGGATGATTCCCTGACGGTTGTTGTCGTATACATGGAAAAAGACCCTTTGCGAGTCGTGAGGCCAGTTGCAGGCGTCATTTTCGATCCCCCGTACTTGGTTCCTTATCCAGGTCATGTGATGGTTGGCGGTTTCAGCGTGCTGGCTAAGTATGAGGCGTTGTACACCAGAATCTGGGAGAAGTATGGACATATGGCCACAACCAAGAAGATCACTAGTCGATTTGCGCTGGTTAAGCGTGTGGAAGAGGATTTATCTTCCATCGAGGACATGCGTGAGGTGACTGGCCACACCTTTTCTGAAGACGTTATTGCCAACATGGAGCACCATCGCGATGTGTGTGTAAAAAAGGAGTTCAACGCTTCGTGGTTTGTCGAAGGCCTTGCTGAGATCCAAAAGTCGATAGATGCAGCAGTCGAAAACCTTTATGCAGAGGAGATTGCACGACAGTAGGTAGAACTCGAAAAGCTTTCCGAGATGTTGATTATGAAGAGAGCAGCTCTTGAAGATGGAAAGTTGACTTTCTCCAAGAAAAGCATACCTCTGTTGGATGATTTTCCTTGAATGTTTCTCTGTTAAACTTTCATTTAGGTTCTTCTTCTTCTTCGTTTTTTTTGAAAAACATACCGGATGTCTAGTTCAAAGTTCAATCGGTTTTGATAGACAACTGGTAGCTTTTGAGGATATTGGATTATTTATGGGATGAATGGTTTTTGATAGTATAACTCTGATTATGTTTTGTGAAAGGAATATTTCTTTTATGAAAGTGTGTGCTAGCAATAGGCACAATACGCAGTAGTATGACAGGTTTTATTAAGAACCTAAAAACATATCGCATATCTTGCCAAGTCTAAATTTACTCACTTCATAGGTTTTTGCGAACACGCCCCTCTCCATGTAAAAAGGAGGCTTTGCTGGTAGCATCGCCAGCAAGTCCCCAATCGCTGGTAGCATCTTCAGCAACTCCCCGGTTTTTTGGTGTAGTTTTTACAACCGGTAACCGGGTCGTCTGGCAGTTTATTTAGATTGAGTCGCCTTCCCCTACCATCTTGACATCTGGATCGAAGAACGAGATCGACAGTCTTACATTGTAGCCGATAGATTAATCCTCCCGCCGTGGTCGCCAATTGTTTATGGGTAAAAATCGTTTCTGCCGATTTCGGTAAATTCAGTAGGTGAGTGAGAAACTGGTTCAAACCCTAAAAAAATGTTCTGCACGTTGAGCACTTTTAGGTTCGAGATATCAATTTGTACAAGTCCGGCCTAAACCAAGAAATGGCCGTTCCATACTTGCTTCGGTCACAAAGTGGAGGAGAAGGGTTGATTTGGGGAGGATAGAGAAGAAGGGTGTTGAGACCAGATAGTTATGGAAATGTAGTATCTCGACTTGTATCAGAAAAGTAGAAGCTTAGGAAGCTTGCTAGTGATGGAAGATTTTGGGAGAGCTTGCAAATTGTCTATCTGATAGTATTGTCTTTTTCCTGACCAAGACTTGTTATCTGGTATAAATAGGTGAGACCTTTTTATACAAGTGAGATCGAACGTACCCTGGCCTCATTAAGGAATATAGTAAAGTCGCGGATTAAATAGAGGAGGTGGTAACCGCAGGTGTTTATGGTGAAAACGTTTTTCACCATCACTGCCTTATTTAATTGACATCTTTTATTCCTTTTCACGTCGTTCTTATTGCGAGCGTAGTGTACGCTGCACGTTGTGACCGCCAAACCAAAGCCCCAAGAAAGCATCCCCCAGTTTGTGTTGATGTCTCGAGTGTTGGCCGCACCTTGAGTGCAAGTGGCGCTGCTAGGGATGCGTGTGGCATGTGCCAATGGCATGTGCGGAATTCCTTTGTTGCGGGTGGAACCTCGAGCGCAAGTGGCAGTGCCAGATCTACTAGTTGCGTATGTGGCATGTGCCAATGGCATGGAATGCCTTGGTGGTAGGTTGTAAGGTTTGCAAGTAAGGCTACCAGCGTGGGTTTTGGCATGTTCCAATGGCATGCGTGGCCAACTTGGATCATGGCCTGGTAAAAAAATCTACCAGCGAGTGTGTTGGCATGTGCCAATGGAATGCTCGGCCATTAGGGCCACGATTTGGCAATAAAAGCTACCAGCGAGCATGTTGGCATGTGTCAATGGCATGCGTGACCAATTTGGCCTAGGTTACACGGTTTTCAAGCCTAGGTGTGGGTGCTCCTTTGGCATGGCGTGGCTAGGTCTAAGGTAAGGGTGTTTGGCTTGGGCCAAGGTAAGGGTGTTTGGCTTGGCGTGACCAGCGTAGCTAGGGCCAAGGCAGAGTGTGTTTGGCATGGCGCTGCTAGCTTGAGATAGGTGTGGCTGGCATGATTTTCCATTGGCATGGAGCTGCGGCTAGCATGGTTTGCATGCTTTGGCGCGTTTGGTGTGACTAGCATATCTAGGTCCAAGGTAGAGTGCGTTTAGCATGACGCGGCTAGCTTGGGCTTGGTGTGGCTGGCATGATTTGCCATTGGCACGGAGGTGCGGCTAGCATGGTTGGCATGCTTTGGCACGTTTGGTATGACTAGCATAGCTAGGGCCAAGGAAGAGTGCGTTTGGCATGGCACGACTAGCTTGGGCTAGGTGTGGCTGGCATGATTTTCCATTGGCACGGAGGTGCGGCTATCATGGTTGGCATGCTTTGGCACGTTTGGTGTGACTAGCATTGCTAGGGCCAAGTCATAGTGCGTTTGGCATGGTGCGGCTAGCTTGGGCTAGGTGTGGCTGACATGATTTTCCATTGGCACGGAGGTGATTAGGGTTTTGTTCGTTGTAACCCTAATTTGAAAAAATACCCCCATTAATTACTGACTATATGCTTTAAATGTCCTAATAAATGTGTCACAGGTGACATTAGGTTATTTGGGGTTTTACAATTTTACCCTTTGTTTAAAAACCACCATCAACAGTGGAATGTTTCAAAGCTAGGAAGCTTACCCTCATTGTTGATAGAAAAGTTAATGTTCTAACCCATGAACATGGAGTTTCTAGCTATGGTCAAAAGAATCAAGGATATCAGTGATACCTTTTATGATGGAGCTTTTCAAAGGTATGAAGTTATCAAGGAAGCTTGATTTTGTCTAGGAAACTTCTTATGAGAATTTATTCTTGTATTTTAAGAATTATAACTAGGGTTTGGAATAGCCTAAATTATGATAACACATTGTTATTTCCAATGATTTTCATCTTGAAATGTTTTTAGATTTATTTATTTAAATTCTAAAGTTTATTTGGAAGATGATTTTGCAGTATTAATCTTTAATGGTTTTATATATTGTAAATAATGTTATGGGATATGAGTGTTTGCATCCGTGAACTATGATTGTCCCATATAAGTCAAAAGTTAAGTCTATTATGTCATTATGAAAATATTGATCAAAAATAGAATAAATCTTTTAATATTCCGCAGTATTGATCTTTCCTTGATCCACTTCTATGTGAAAGTACTGTATGGCTCCGTAAGTTTTCTTATGTTGAGCATTTCCGATTAAATTAATCATTGAGGTTCCCTTGTGATTAATTTAATTGAATTTTTTGGATACAAATTCAGGAAATGTGATTTGTTAATGTCCAAAGAAATTCTTTTTTTCTTGTAAAAGTAAGGTCGTTCTTGTTGTTCTTTCGGGAATGACATCTTATGGGGGAGAGTTCTTAATTGAACTTGTGTTTAATTGCCAAATCTTTGTGGGGAGTGCGGCTGTGGAATATTGTAGTAGTTTTCTTGTATCTTTATAAACTCCTTGATGAATACACTAAGTTTCGACTATATGAAATCATCGAAACAAAGTTGATATGTTCTCTTTTCGTCATGAAGTATCTCTTTGAGAATTTCATTATGATCCCACTAGTTTTCGTACCTTTGCCAATTTATATTGACAAAAAGGGGGTAAATTATTATGTAGTTCATACTACAAATACATATGGTTTACGGATCATTATGTAAGGGGGAGTTGCTTTCATGGTGAGATGAAGTATTGACTAAGGGTGAGTGATACATATCAACGTAGTATTATTGTCAAAGTTGTGATACAATTGAACTTTGATGACGTGTAATAATACTATGACACTATATAACAATAAGAAAACAATCTTGTGAAATTATTGTTATGGCCATGGATCTTCAACAACTCTAATGTTGAGTTGAACACGTTTAGAATCACTGGAGTACTTGGAAGTGACGAAGATTTCGAGTAATGTTGAAGAACCAAGGAAATCAAGCATTTGGATGAGAAGCTATAAAGTTTATGTATTTATAGTTTTGTCACTAAAATTGACAAAGGGGGAAATTGTTAGAGAATTGCTCGATCGAACTTGCAAGCATTGTTATCTCAAGCTTGTTTGTCAAGTTTAATTTTTTTTTTAAAAAGAGCACTTTATTGATCAAAGAATAACCAAATACAACAGATCAAAAAAGAAAACAAAAGAAAGGGGACAACATGTCCTGATCAAAAGCAAAACAAAAATAAGGACAAAAATAAGAAAATTAGCCCATAATCCTTTACACAAATCTGTATTATGTAAGATCTGGGTTTTCCATTCTCTGCATATTTGCAGGTCTTTCATTGAACTTCATAACTTGACCTTTGGCTAGAAGAACTCCTTTCTTTACAAAAAAAGTCAGCTGAGAAGTTGATTTCTCTATAAACATGATTAAAATGATTACAAACATGTATCCAACGATTCCAAATAAACCAAGGGTGTTTGTTCTTACTAAAGGCAGATATAGCAGCTTTGGAATCAGAGTTGATAGTTACCTTGCTTTTAAGTTCCTTCATTGCCCATTCCAATGTACTTATAGTTCCCATTATCTCAGCAAAAAAGTAAGTAGAAATACCAATTCCTCAACTTTCAGCTGTCAAAAATTTACATTCACAATCTCTTGCAATGAATCCATAGCCTGCATTGCCAGGATTCCCCTTAGATGCACCATCACATCATAGTAATGTACTCTTAGAGTCAGGAAAAGAGAAACTATATTCAACTGTTCTGAAATTCTTCACATTTCTGCAACCCAAATTGAAGTATTTCAAAATTTGTAAATCATATGCAACATTAAACATATCTCCCTTGATTCTGACTTCACAATCCTGAATTATTCTGGAAATTATTTTCTTAGTTGCTAAACTGTTAGGAGTAATATTATCAAAATAAAATTTATTTCTTGTAAACCAGATGTCCACCATTATATTGAATGCAGCAATGTACCAAATTTCCTGAATTACAACACTTTTCCTATTGCATGCATTTAAGATGTCTTCAAAATATTTGGGATTCTTAAAAGCAAAGATACCACCAATCCATTTCCACAGAATTTGACCATAGTCACAATTCCATAAAATGTGTTCCAAATTATCTTGATCTTTTCTGCAGAAGTAGCATCTTGAAGCCAGATTCATTCCTCTAGATTTCACTTTCTCATCAGTATTATAGACTACTCTAGTTATTTTCCAGATATTTGTTGCGGTGGAAGGAAGTATACAAGGTTCCCATATTTTCTTATACCAATTGAGTTTGGGTTGTCTTTTTCTGATAACATTCATTGCACTTTGAACTGAGAAATCACCATTTTGAGTAGCTGTCCACACCATCTTATCATTATCCAAGGACAATACACGCAAGTATTCAATATCAAAAAAAATTAGCACTTCCTCAGGTATATTTCATTACTTGTTCTGAATCAGTTCTTCGACTTTCATTTGGTTGTTGTTAATGATATAATCATTCAAAGGGAAAATTGTACTGATACCTTTTTCAAGAATCCGTGCATCATTCCAGATGGAATTTTTTTTCCCATTATCAACAAGCTATCTGATATTTTCATAAAATTCATTTAATACCCACTTGATTCCAGACCACACAGAAGATTTCTTATAATAAGAGATCCAACTGCCATTGAGGTCTTGATATTTATCTAGAAAGAATAGTGTCCAATCTTCCTTAGAATTAAGAATTCTTCAAAGAAGTTTCATCAGTAGTGCTTTATTAATGTCTTCCATTCTTCTAATTCCCAAACCCCCTTCTTCTAAAGGTACACAAACTTTCTCCCAATCTAGAGTAATATATTTTCTGTCTTCAACATTACCACTCCACAAAAAATTCCTCATTATTTTTTCACAGGCAAGATTTTTTTTTTTTTTTTTTTTTGCCATTTATATATGGACATGTTATAAATAGGTATGCTTGAGAGGAAAAATTTAATCAAAGTAATTCTAGCCTAGAAATTCATAAATTTACCTACCCAAGTTGCCAATATTCTTTGAAGCATTTCCACAAAAGACCATAGATGTTCAGCCTTGACTTTACCTGAAACTAGCATCACCCCAAGATACTTGTCTAGGAAATAATAAAGAGACATACTCATATTATCTGCTATCTACAATTTTCTTGAATTTGAAATCCCATCTACAAAGCATTTACTTTTTGTTGCATTAACCAATTGTCCAGAAGCTGGCTGATACTCCATAAGAAGTAGTTTGAGATGATGAATTGATTTCTTGCCACCATTACAAAATATAAAAATGTCATCAACAAAAAATAAATGTAAAGGGTAGATATCTCTCCTTATTACCATTGGTGCAATCCTACCCTCTTGAATATATTGAACAATCTTTCTGCTTAGTGCATCTGCTGCTAAAATATATAGAATGGGAGAAAGGGGGTCAAGTTTAATTGTCAAAACTATAAGTCTTGATTTCTAGTCTACTTATATCTATGTCTCGGACTAGGATAGAATGTGTAATTGAGCTTTAAATTTCACGATGTTTATCGATTGAAGACGCAGAACTACTAAGGGGATCTTGTGGAACTTCATCAACAAAAGGTATGTGGAGACTTGAACTCATCTATCACTCAGAAGTATATTTCTATTATATCTCCTATTGTGACAAAAGTCGTATAGCTATATAAACTTTACTTTATACACATTTGATATTTCGAGTTGAATTTAACTCGCTTGCATATTTCTCGAAATATGTGTTGGTAAGCTTTCTCTTTAACCAAGTTCATCTTTATTCTAGACGAAAGTCAAAAGATGATCATGTGAAAATCATCTGGTAAAATCTTACATGATTTGTGTGAGATGTATACTAGAAATGTTTCGTATTGATCTATCACTTGAAAATTGCTTTGAAGCTAATAGTTTGTGTGAGCCTGCTATTCTCGTCTTCTAAGAATGTTTCAATGATTAAAATGGAGTTTAGAATGATTAACCATTGATTGGATATAACATAGTATGCGTACTTGTATGCTAACTGTTGTAAGATATTCCAAGTCTGGGAACCATAGTATGCATACCCGTATGCTTACTGGTTTAACAGTTGAAGTCCGAGAAATTAGTATGCATACCCGTATGTGTACTGGCTTAACAGTTCAAGTCCGGGAATTTAGTATGCGTACCCGTTTGCATACTAATTCAACTGAGTTCGGTCGTGAACGACAATATGCGTACCCGTTCGCATACTGGAAGACAGACCATGTTCGAAACTCTAGGTATGCATACCCGTTTACATACTAGAGTGGGTTAAGTTCTAAAATCAGTTTATTCATGAACAAATACATTTATATAATAAGGAGTGCAATCTTTGCAAACCGTGGCTATAATGTTCATGAATTGATTCAAGTGAATCAAAATCGATTTTTCTTCAATTGTGTCTTGTATACTTCTATGAGAATATAAACAATTAAACAACTCTATAACTATCTAGTTTCATTTGAGTTATTTAAACTAGTTGTGATTAAGATGAACCAGTTTGATATGAAAGTGTTCATATGGCTAACTTCGGTTAACCATTGTTGAGCCAACTATGTGTACACGTTTAGGTACAGTTACCCATATCTAAATATAGGTACATTTCATTTTTGTGTAACAAGCTAAGTTCGATCTAACGGTTGAAAGATATTAGCTTGAACCTAATCATTTTTTTCATCTAACGGTGAATATTGAATGCTTTGTTACCAAGGTAAGATTGATTGCAAACCCTTATCTAAAGAGTATATAAGGGAGAACTCTAGCAACTGGGAAACCTAATCGCCACACCTCTTGTGTGACACTAGTTGCGACTAGAGTCGATTCTCCTTTAACCTAGGTTTTTCTAAAACCATTATAGGTTAACGACTTAAATACTTCATTGGGATTCTGAAGCCAGGACCAACTATTTTCTCTGTATTTGTGCGTCTTGGTCTTACTTTGTTTTATCATATTGAGTATTATCTTCTCTAAGATTTGCTCGAGATTCAATCTCTGATAGGTAAGATAAAAAGTAGTCACAAAAATATTCATCTCATCGTTTGTGATTCCACAATATCTTGTTCCATTTCCATACGGTTAGAGCATTTCCTATGGACTTAACAAACTTGAAGTTTATTTATTTTGATCCTACTATGGACTCAACAAACATGAAAAATGGATGTAGAAACCAACAAATTTGTTGGTTTGTTGAGTGAGATGAAACATGTAGCGCGCGCTTGGTGGAAGGACGGGCGACGGTGGGAAGATCGGGAGTTGGAAGGAAAATCGCGGGCGTTGGAAGAAAAAACGCTGGCGTGTAGTCCTCCCTCGCCCAGTATAGTTTTAGACTCCCAACAATTTCTTTACTACTTTTGTATTCCTTTTATCCTTTTTTATCTCACTTTATCCTATTTTATCTCATCAAATATTTTATTTTATATTTTATCTTTATCCTACAAAACATTATATATTAAAAAGAAATATTAGTGGGACCCTGAAAAACAAAATCTGTTCATTTTGCTCTAGTTTTCCATAGTGGAAAACACAATTTGTGCATCCACGTGGCTAAAAAAAAAATGTTCATTACAATAGGAGTTTCCCTTAAGATCATTGTGAGGTGATTGATGTTACTAAGATGTTCTTCGGGAATATATGTCTGGTATATCAATTGGTTCCTGCTCACCTTGATTTATCAAAAACGGAATAAAACTCGTAGGTATTTTTGTGGGAGACATATTTATCTATTCAATAGACTTTTTTGTGTACATGAGACAGATTTCTTTATCAAGTCTTCGACTTTGGGTCGTAGCAAATCTTAGTTGTGGGTGAGATCCGCTAAGGGAATCAAATGAATAGAGACCTGTTGGGATTCAGAGGCGTAAGGAACGCGACTGTACCTTAATCAGTGTGAGATTGGTTAGGGATCAACTACATTCCAGTCTGAAGTTAACTTGTAGTAGGATAGAGTCTGTAGCGGCTTAATACAGTGTGGTGTTTAAATCTGGACTATCTCCCGGGGTTTTTATGCATTTGCGGTTTCCTCGTTAACAAAATTTCTGGTGTCTGTGTTATTTATTTTCCGCATTATATTTTATATTACTGAAATATCACAGGTTGTGCGTAGTTCAATCAATTAGATAATCCAACCTTTGGTTGTTGATATAAAATGATTGACACTTGAACATTGGTCTTTGGTGCCGTTCAAGTTGTTTCTCATAATAATCAGGCTCGCGTATTTCTATCTGTTTGATTTGGTGATTACATTGAGAAACAAAGATATAACCCTTGGATGTATTTTCCTTGATTGAGTCTGACTGTATACTTGATTCTCTATGAAATATATTGGAGTTAATCCATACAAATTGACTAAACGAAATATTGGGTGTGGTTGTTAGACCCCACTTTTTTAGATAACTCGAATTATTTTATTTTTTTTAGTTTTATTACCATTCAACTGACATCGAAGGCCTAGTCGGATTTGCAATCAAACTCAAAGACAAAAAAATATATGTAATGCTTGGTGTACCGTGAGGGGATACCGCGCATGCTACCGCTTGAGAGAAGAAAAAAAAAGGTAGCCCCCACCTTAAACCCAGATCTCCCCCAAGGCGCCCATCTAACCGTCCATTTCCGTCATGGGATTTCTCCCGGTGAAAACCGCCGTCAACGTAGCATCACTCTTAAAAAAATATGGAGCCTAAAAGGAAATATGTCTCGTAAAGTCTAATCACCTTACAAGTGCATTTGGATATTCATAACTCGCAACTACTTTTTCTTTTTCTTTTTGTAATTTTTCTTTTTACCATTCAACCGACATGGCAAGTCTAATCGGATTTGCAATCAAACACGACAAAAAAAATGTGAAATCTAAAATAAATATGTCCCTCATATCGGAAAAGAACTTGCAAAATTTTGAATCTTTCATCAAGATGAATATCCAGTACGTGATACAACCGAGCAAAAGGAGAAAAATATATAAAAAAGCTATCCCAATATTCAACTTTCTTTAGAAAATCCTTGTAATTCCTATATCTATAGAAGGAGTCTTCTATAGAAATTCAAAAAATAATATTTAAGAGGTTTGATATTTTATTTTAAATCAAATTTGATCATATATTGATGGCTTTGGATCCCATGCCACGATGAAAATTGAGCAAAGCTCAACAATATTACATATTTTATGGAAAGGTAAGCTATAGTTAGACTTTGCGACAAGGTAATAATCATGTGCTAGTCTAACTCACTCCAAATCAACCAGTTACCAAAACCGGTTCATACCTAATCTACCCTCCCTAGTCAAATTAATTTAACTACTTTGGTTAGGTTTATCTACCCTAACAAACTTCTCCATCTCCGATTAGAAACACAAGTACCCGTTCCATACAATCAACCATCACATCAACAAGTCTTCATCCATCAATGGCACCTTTGTCTGTTCCATACAATCAACAATTTAATTGCAATGATATTGAGGCTCTATGGCACCTTATTTGTAGCTTTGTTATAGCAATTGAATGTTTTCTTAATTTTACCAGTTAAACCTCTTTTCTTATTCTTTTCCTGTCAAGTTATTGATTAACTACAATATGAATGTTTTATTACATAGGTTTGTATTAATTAACTATTTTGTCCGTGTTTATGACAGATGATTAATGGATTACATATGGAGGAATCGATGTTCCAAACCTACAAAAATTTGCAAACAGGATATTGAGTTTTACTTCTTCTGCTTCCCCATGTGAACGAAACTGGAGCACATTTCAAAATGTGTGTCATGGAGATATTATTGTCTTCTTATCACAATAAACATTAATGCATGAAACAATTAGTTTATCTATCTATTTTTTGTATTTCAGTTGCACTCTAAGAAGCGGAATCGCATAAAACAATAGAAATTGAATGATAGCGTCTTTATCCAATTTAACAAGAAATTGCAGCGTCGTTATAAAGAAATTTCAGAATATAACGATGATGAGACATCTCGTGATCCTATTTTTCTTGATGAGCATGATGAAAATGATGAATGGTTGGATCCACAGAACTTGGAAGACTTGGTTGTAGAAGGTGATAATGTAACTTTGGATGATTTGCAAGATATTCTTGGTGACGAAAGTCGTCTAGTTGGTAGTAGAGGTGCATGTAGCTCTCGGAGTAAGTCTACTTACCCAACCGACTCTGAGTATGATGGATATGATACTGATCAATTGATGTTAGACACTGATTATGGACTACTTGATGGAGCTAATGGAGTTACTGAAGATGATGATATCTATAATGACTCGTATGATTTTGAATAAGATTGTAATATCCTTGTTTAATTACCATTTTAGGTAGTAAACTTTAAAGTTGTTGAAGTTACTCTCCTGTTTCTAGTTTGAACTTGTTTGATTACCATTTTAGGCAGTAAACTTTAAAGTTGTTGAAGTTACTTTCCAGTTTCTAGTTTGAGCTTATTTATTGATCATTTTAAGTAGTGAACTTTAAAGTTATTGAAGTTACTCTTGTGTTTTTGATAAAATTGATGGTAGCTATAAAATTATAGTCTCTAAATTTGGAACCGATATTATTCCGATATTTGAACAATAATATCCCCGATATAAAGTTGTACCAGTGTATCGATCCTGGCCGAGATAAACCGATATCCGATATTAACTACATTGATTCAGACATACCCTCGGAACCGATTTCGAAAAGAAAAGTCTCAGGGTCGAATCCTCCGCTCTCCATCCTTTTCACCAAACAAATATCCTTTTAAACCATAAATAAATAAAGGTCGAATCCTCCGCTCTCCATCCTTTTCACCAAACAAATATCCTTTTAAACCATAAATAAATAAAATAGTAGAGTCCATGGTCAAGAATCGTAGACTAAAATTTGACTTTCTTGATTCAAGTGATATACAATTCAGATATACGCTCCGAACCGATTTCGAAATCACTTACATGACTCGACTTGTATGACTCGTACGAAAAAACTTGTAAAAGAGCTCTATTCCTCCGGTACCCAAGTCCAAATTTTTTGCCCAAATGACATGGCATGCAGTTATTGGTTCCCGGTTTGTGCCGGACCACCATCTGTTCTGTGGGACCCACTTAGAGAAATATCTTTTTTGGAGTGGTTCAGATGTTCTTGATCAGAATATGATTAAATAAATCCCAACTGTTGATTTTTTTGGTCACATGTTTCAAAGCGCAGAAACTCATGACGAGACAAAATCTGAAAATATCTGGGCGGCAAAGAGACGTGTGTTCCAAAAATTGCATTAAAAAAACCCTAATTTAGTAACTCCTCTGTTTTTTCGAAAAAGTCCCAATCAATCTCAATCTCTAATTCACATTCAGTGATTCTCATATCAATTTACAAGATGGGTTTTTGATTAATTACGTTATCCTTCTTTCAATTCCAGAAATCACATCCTCTGTAGCTTGAATTTTTTTGATTTGAATGAAATTTAGGATTTCATGAAATATTTTGTTTTTGGTTTTCAGCAAGAATCTTTTAGGTTTTGTTTACCTAGAGATAGATGGGATAAAGAATTTGTGATATTACAAGCTGGATAGATTTGAGAAATTTTGTTAAATTTTGTGAATTTTTGATTTAAGGTTTGATTTTGAAGATGGGTTCTTCATCTACATTGAAGAGGAATGTAGAAGCAGAGATTTCATTGATTGATTCTTTACCTGTGTATGTCAAAGAATTGATTGCTGGTGGTGCTGCTGGAGCTTTTGCTAAAACTACCATTGCCCCATTGGAGCGAATTAAGATTCTCTTGCAGGTAATTTCAGATTTTTGTGTAATTGTTGATTGTAATTTGATAAAAATGTGTGTTTTTCATTTGATTATTGGGGAATTTGGGGATTTTGTAGACTAGAACAGAAGGGTTTCATTCAATTGGTGTGTATCAATCTATGAAGAAGCTATTGAAGCATGAGGGTGTCTTTGGATTTTATAAGTAAGTCACAAGAAGCTACACTGCTTTATGAATCCAATTCTGATTGCTTTAGATTAGTTTTCGCAGAAAAGAGAAGTTTATGATTCAAAGGGTTGTTTGTTTGTGGTCTTAATCAGAGGAAATGGTGCTAGTGTTATTCGGATAGTTCCATATGCAGCATTACATTTCATGACATACGAGCAATATCGATGTTGGATCTTGAATAACTGTCCTGCAATGGGTACAGGTCCTGTTGTTGATCTTTTAGCCGGTTCTGCAGCTGGTGGAACTGCCGTTTTGCTTACTTACCCGTTAGATTTAGCTCGAACTAAGCTTGCCTATCAGGTAAACACGACTAAAAACTAGTGCTTTCGCTGCATATAATGTTTCTCTTTTGATAGTATAATGTAATGTCTACATCTTTTGATTCATATTACAAGGATGCATCTTAAGCACCGTATTTGGGCAATAATAATTGATGTTACGGGTCTTTGAATATAGATGCTGAATGGTTACCATGTTCTTTTTCTTCGTACTTTTGTAGGTTACGAGTCCTAAAGAGAGTATAGGGCATGGTTTGCGTAGTATACATTCTCAGCCGGATTATTGTGGGTTAAAAGATGTCTTTAAGAGTGTATACAGGGAAGGTGGAATGTGTGCTCTGTATCGAGGTGTAGGTATGTGTATATCCAATTTTCTGATTCTGAGTTTAGTTTCAGATGTTTATTTTGCAAATTTCCTGCTAAACATGGACACGAATTAGGTAGAAGTGGCAATACCGATTGTTTGAGCATGTATCTTCCATGTGTTTGTCACCATTATTACTCTCCAATGGATGAGGCACTAGGATTTCAATACCTCCTTGTTGCTTTAACCTGTAACTGCATCGGGTGTTAATGATGTGAATAACGGCATTTCTTCATTAACAGGTCCTACACTTGTTGGAATCCTCCCTTATGCTGGTTTGAAGTTTTACATATATGAGGAACTCAAGAGACGGGTCCCTGAAGAACACCAGAATTCTGTTATGTTACGTCTATCTTGTGGGGCTTTAGCTGGGTTGTTTGGACAGACATTTACATACCCACTAGATGTTGTTAGGAGACAGATGCAGGTATCTCCTGGCTTTTTTTGTGTCCACATATTCTGCCTTAAGTATTCATTTTCCTTAACCGACATTGAAACTGTAATTCTTGACGAACACCAGAAGATTGACTCACTTGTCGGTTAAGTATTCATTTTCCTTAACCGACATTGAAACTGTAATTCCTTAACCGGCATTGGGATATTTTTAACTTACATATGCTGTTAAATGTTTGACATAGCTAGGTAGAATATGAATGCTGAGTTCTTGCCTTGATTATTTCAGGTTCAAAGTCTACAACAAGGTGGTCCTGGATACAGGAATACGATCCAAGGATTTACTACCATTATCCGTAATCAAGGGTGGGGACAACTCTTTGCTGGCTTAAGCATTAACTATATGAAGGTAATGATTCACTTTGCTGCATATCCTTAGGTAGCTCATAAATGTGTCGTCTACGGAAAAAGAATGATGTAGATGTATGTATTAGGATATTGCAATTAGCGCTGCCACTGATTGCAACATTGAATTTTTCTAATTTCATGCTTATGTGTGCTTGCTTCGCTAACTTAATAACTCACAACTTAAACTTGCTTTCGCTCTTCTTTTTTCTGTGCAGATTGTTCCTTCAGTAGCTATTGGATTCACAGCCTACGACATGATGAAGTCTTTGCTACGAGTTCCTCCTCGCCAAAAATCTCGATCAGTACCCACTGCTTGATTGCACAGTATGACTCAATTCAATAGTTTTCATACAAAACACAATTTTAACCTAGGATGTAAACTACAAGACCCCCCAACTCTTTCTTTCTGTTAGTCTAGATTCTTTTCTTCTTCCAGAATGATGCAAGTTATGTTGTAGATTAAGTTAATCCCACAGAATGAAGGTTCATTTTTAGAAGCAAAGCGAACAATGTCATTTCATTTCTCTCATATGCACAGCCAGGTTGAACACCACTTCACTTCCAATTTCCGAGTTCGTAAATTAGTGTCCACGTATAGTACAATTGAATGCTTAATGGGTAGTTAGAAATTCACTGCTCAGTAAAAAATGAAGTAGAAGGCACAATAATAGAATGGTAGAAATTTGATTTTGAGTCCCATCCAAAAGTTGAACATTCTGATAATCCTCATAGTCATAAACATATACTTAGAACAGAGTAATGTAGGAAAGCTGGGAAAAAAGCAAAAGAACTCTACAAAATTGATGAAATTACAAATGAAAGTAGCCCGAATCCCATGTAAGTACCCTTAAAATGAATATGAAGATATGGTAGAGAGAAAATTACAGTAAATGTTGAAACTAGTATTGATTTTGAGTTTTCTCATGGATTAAAGAAAGTAGTTCCACATTTGCATTTCCATCCTTCTGGTTCATAATTTGCATACTGAATACCAACTCTATCAGTAGTTGTTGGAACTTGTATTGCTTCACATGGTACACATCCTCCACATTTATGCTCACAGCTTGGTGGTCTAGATCCAAGTGTACTCAACATTTTATATTCTCCATCACTCCCACCCATGCCCTGAAGAAATTCCTGAATTCAAAACACACCACCATTAATCAATTGAATGTACTGGAATCAAAACCCATTTCAGAAGAGATTGAGATTCAGTACCTGATGTGAACTTGAAGGTGCTGGTGATATAGATTCTGAGATCTGTGCTGCTGTATTTCATCAAGCATATGACAAATTAGCATCATGAAAAGTGAAAAGTTGCAGAAAAAAGTTGAAGAGAAAAGGGAATCAATCAACTTAAAAAGACTGACCTTGTTGTTGATGATGAGCTTCATGATTAGTTGTAAAACTTCTACTAGTTGCAGACACCAAACCCATCAGATGCAGTAATATGACTATAGAAACTGCAACAAAGCAGATTCTTCTTCTTCTTCTGTTTTGTTCCTCAGTAGTCCACATTGTGATGATAAGGTGATAATGAGAGAGATATTGAAAGAGGAGAATGAAATTGAATGAATGAATGATTGTTGTTTGATGAGAAATGCTGTTTAGAAAGCTGAAGTGTAGTTCTATTTATAAAGCTGTTGTTCTAAAAAGAATACTAGAGACCTGCAATTTTAATTCTGATCTTTTTCTGTTATATGTGCAGTACTACCAGCATAGTCTAATCTAATCTATAGAGACTACACACACACACAGAGTCACAGATAGATCTTTACTTTTGGAACAAGCGATTCTCTTCTCTTTATTTACTTCAAGAAAAGGAAAGAAGAGAAGAAAATGATATCTTTTATCATAAATCACTTGAAAACCTTATGATTAATCCATTCTATTTCTGATTTTTCTTCTGTGTTTTCCTATGTGCACAAGCCACCTCTAACCTATTACCACTTCCTCTCACTCTATACTGTTGAAATTCAGACATATAACACTACTTGTACTAGTCTAACTATAGTTAGGTGGTGACAGACAGTGGAAGAGAGTAAAAATAAAAACAAATGCCTTTTTACGGGTCTCGGGAAAATCTAACAAATCCCACGAGACTGTTAACTGGGGTATGGTTTTGTTCGGGTGTACCAGTATATATATAGGACAAAAAAAAATACTCACTCCGTCTCAAATTAATAGTCCTAATTAACTTTATCAATGTCGTGACTAACCTTTGACTAGTGCTATTTAATGTTACGTTGTTACCAAAACTAAAATTAATAGTATTAAAAATTATAAATTGGATAGTATTAGTATTATCTTAGAAAATAATTAAAAAAATAATAAAAACAAGCTTATACTGCTTTTATTATGGACTCCATAATTAGAATGGGATGTAAGGATAAGTAGAAATTTTATTAAGAATTTTATAACTATCTATAAATGTTTTTATTCAAAAAATGAATGATAAATAATACAAAGATATTGAGTAAATTTTTTCCTCATATATGGTGATAATATTTAAGATTTTGAATTAAGTTTATATTAAAAATGATGTTATGATTATAAAAAATAAAGGATGTATTTGATAGTTGAAGGGAAACGTATGTTTATAAACAGAGCAGACAGATAAAAATAAAAATTAGGACAAATAAAAAAATAACGAAGGGATATTTACCTTTGATTTGGTACACCCCGAGTAAAATAGTACCCTCGTTAGCAGACTTGAAAACCCCCAAGCAAAATGTGAGAGGCGTGTAGATAACAAACTATTTAATGAGAGGTTTATGCCTATATCCGGGAATCACCTCAGATATTGCAGAAAACTATTTAGAAATATTGTTCTTTATAATAAAATATATTTTATCTTGGTATATATATTTTTATTTTCTTGTGATTTTGATTAGACAACGGAGAATATTAGTGCAGAGGGGGTTGAGTAAGTAGCTAATTGCAATGTTGCTTTAATTTGGTCAACTAGGTACAACAAGTTTTTGGGGTCAGATAAAAAAAGTTTGGGTTCAGGGCGATAAGTCTCTTCAATCAAAACTATTCATCTTTGTCAGATAAGCCTCTCATTTTTTTTTTGAAAATCAAATAAAATTAATTATTAATTCAAAAAACATTGACTGAATTTTAATATAACCAACAACAAAAAAAGTATTAGAGAAATTTTTTGAGCCACATGGCAAACCTGGCTCATATGTGTGCTCTGCCACCTGCATTCATCATGGTTATACAATTTTTCTTGGTAGTGTCACCAGGAGTCACCAGATCTATATTAATGTACATCTCTGATTCACTATGTTTAAGCTAAATCAGGTTATCAGATTATCTCTTTTTTACACAACCAATGTTGCTATGGCTTCCTTCACTATGTTTAAGATAAATCAGGTTATCAGATTATCTCTTTTTAACACAACCAATGTTGCTATGGCTTCCTTCTCCAGGCTCTCCTGATCCCTATACACTGTAGAGTGAAAGAGAAGTCTTAGCTATAAAAAGAGAAAGAATGTGACAGTAACTAAAGAGCAAGTCAGAGTGTTTGTGTAATGTCCAACTCTCATTGATGGGTGTGGGGGGTGGTGTGAGCAACCAAATTCTTAGCCTAGCATTTTCGCATTAATTGTCTGTAGTCTGTACGTTTAGGGTTATGTTAGGTCTCTATCTGGCTATATCTCTCTTTCTAGCTCCATTTTGGGGATGATGATGATGAGGTGGAGTAATTTTTCTAAGAAGATTCACAGAACACTGTGAAATATTTTGGTTAGAAGCAAAAACTACCATAAGTAAGATTTTTTAGCAAGGAAAATGGTAAAAACAAAATCTGTCTTTTTAGATTATTATACGTGTGGGGTGAATGATGTTGGAAATCGTTAAAACAAGGCTACTACTGTTTGAGATTGAGTGATTTGATCATTCATCACTGTTGTTTTTGCAGTGTTTTTCTCCTGTTACTACTCTCTCACTATTCTCTAGACTGCGCGAGATACGAGGTAACTAAAAGGTGGAAATATAGAGAAAGACAGAATGGGATGGCAGGTGCAGGAAGAGAGAAAAAGAGGTTATCATGCAAAGAAGAGTGTAGATTGATCCAAGAGGGGAGTTCTTTTGTTTTGTTGTTCAGCCTAGGTACAAGAAGACATTATTTTAAGTGGTTTTGATACTTCAGCCCAATAATGTTATTTGTGGGGAATGAATGGTGACTGCATGTGCAGGTATCACATTATTTAGGTGAGTGATTCGAAGACTTTAACTTCGGATTGTCCTGAAAGGGGATGGCATGATGCGTGCTTAGCATCGAGAAGATTTGAGCCCAATGTTTTGTGTCACTCGGTGTAGATCATGGGACAATAGTTCGGTTTGTATATCATTTTTGTATTTAGATTCACCTTTATTCACCAAACGATCAAAATTTGTATGTTTCGAGCCTTTGATTGAAAAAATGAAAAGTAGAATGCATGGTTGGGACGGAACTAAGTTAAATAATGCGGGAAAAACAGCTATGATTAAAAATGTAATTGTTTCACTTTATGTGTACCAAATGAACAAGAATTAATTGGGGGCCCTAGATAATAATTAGGGGCCTCACCAAATGTATACTCATACCAAAAAAATATTAGGGGTTTCTAAAATAATGATGAGAGTACGATTTTACCTTGTTAGTTGTAGATGTATTTTACTACAAACTACATCCAAATGATAGAAACCTACTACTCATACAAATGAAGGTAAAGACTCAACAACGAACACAAGATATACGTGGTTCGGTATGATTACCTACGTCCACGGGGTGAAAGGGTGAATCTTATTACTTCAAAGTGTTACAAAGGTGTTGCTCTTCCCCAAACTCACTTACACGATCAACTCTCTTCCCACTTTCTTACTCTTGCTGAAATATCAAGTCCCTCTCTCCAAAATTACCACCTACCTCTCTTGGATATAAGTTCCTCTATTTATAGGAAAGATTACATACAACCAAACTATGGTGTTAGTCACACTACATCTAATCTGAAGTTCTGCGGTCGGGCCTACTTATGTCGTCCCTTCTTCAGTTCATGTAGCCGATGTGTTTTGACTCCTCCGTCTGTCTCTCGTCCGAGCCGATCCCTTCGGGTGTTCTCATGGTACGATGTCTCCCTTCTCGTCTGTCGCTATTGTAGTTGGCCGATGTGACACATATCTTCTTATCCTTTTGACTACCGCTCCTCGTTTGACTCACTACGTCTTGTCTTGTCAGCTTTGTCAGGGGCCTGGGGTCGAGTCTTGTCCGACAGCTTGTAGAGCGATCATGCCCGATCCACGTGGCTTCTTGAATCTCGCGCCTGCCAGTTCTTCCTTCTATGCTTCGCATCTCTTCGTTTTTGGGTGCGTCAGAGCTTAAGATGTTGCCACCTGGCCCTGTGGATAATTTACACCTACATTTATTCCCCTTCTTTCGCTCGTGCGGCATACACGAGTGGAAGAAAGTCGTCCCAACTGCCCACATCCTCGTCCATGCTGCGAATTCCGCCATGCAGTCCCCCATTAATCCACTTTATTACCTGTAACCGTCGGCGTCGGTTACAACTCTCCACTTTAAATAGCCCTCTTCCCTTCCTCTTTCTTCTCCTTTGCCATTTCTTTTTCAGTTCCCCGCTGCTGCAACCTTCTCTTCAGAATTTCTTCATCACTTTCTTCCTTCAAAAACCCTTGTTTTCTTGATTTTCTTCCCTCATCTCTTCCTCTCCGATTGCTATAGTAGCCATGGTTACGTTTTCGTCGTCCCAACTCTCTTCGTATATTTCCGAGTTCCGCATTGTTTCCGTTAATGGATTCTTCTCCCTCTATGACTGAGAAAAGGTTTGTTGATGATGTTTTTTCCGAGATTGATACTTTTTCCCTTTCTCCTCTGTTTTCATACGAGAGTCCCTCCAAGTACGATGATCGTGCCATGAAATTTATCTTTCCTGATGATTCTCCTTCTGTTTCGTGCAGGTCCGAGAAAAAGGGGAAAGATCTTTCTGACGAAGAATTTATTGAGCAGCTGAAGGAGAAGTACGATCTTCAAAATTACAAAGTCACCCTTGTCTCAGGCCGGAACATCCTCTTGAAGAAGTCCAATATGGAGAAGCATGAGCAGTCAGCTAACTGCGTGGTTATCACTTAGGGCCAACTGGAGCTAGGCCTTCGTCATCCCTTGTATGACCCTGATAGACCTTTCTACTATGAGGTCCTCTACCAGCTCAAGCCTTATCGTGCTTTGGCTCAATGGACTGGCAACACTTTTCGCATTATGGATGAGTGGAGAGCTCGCCGAGATGGTCATGGTTCTGATGCCGAGTGGTCGACCTACAAGCCCGAGGACGCTCCCGCATATATTGTTGCCAACTTCCTTGCCAACTACCGAGCTGGTACTTCCACCTTAGGTGACCTTGCCGGTTTTGCTGCTAGTCCTCATCGTCACCGATCTATGCCCAAGGGTGTTGAAAGGATGATGCTGGATGCGGATCCCATCGGCCAGGGTTCTAACAGGCGACCCCGTTATTCCAATGACCCGATTTATCCCCGAGTTCCGCTTCTTGTCCGAGGTCCCATTCGACATGGTAGTTTCCCGCCACCTTCTTTTCCCGTCGAGCCCTATCCTTTATGGGTTGTTAATGATGATAAGGCTGATAAGGTATGTATTTCCTTCTTCTTTTATCGATTTCTACTTTGTTAGCTTTGACGCAAATTGGTTGTTTGTTGTTATTGACACCTCTGGGCGATTCTACCAAGGCTGCCGGATCGTCGAGGAAAAGAGGCGCTAGCACAAGGGTTGAGGAAGACCAGGGGAAGGTAACAAACATAGTGATTTTATTATAAGTACATGTACTTTCCCCTGTTTTTTTCCTTCACATGTTCTGACGAGAAGCATTATGCAGAAGTTTCCCAGACTTGATGATGATGAGGCCGATGTGGAGGAGGTTGATCCTCAACCTATGAGACGTAACCCTTACTGGGGAAAGCATGTCGTTGCTAAGCCACAGCCAAGGAAGAAACCGATCTACGATATCCCCGATGAGGATGACCTATTCGGCGAGGATTTACCGGGTTCAAAGGGCGATGAAGGTGGCAAGGGCGATGGGCGAGAACGTCGATCCTGAGGTGGTTGTTAATTCTGAATCGGCCGAAAAACAAGAACCCTTGAGGGCGCCCGATCTAGGAAGAACTATTGACGCTGGGTCGGAGGTGCTTCATCGTCTGCCCCAGATTACGGGAGGGTCCTCGTCCGGTATCGAGACCTCTTTTACTGTCTCGGGTCCCATCATGAATTCTCTTGGAGCGCTGACTTTCCCTGATTTCAGTGCGTATACAGAGGAGCAAATGCTTGCTGCGGTGCCCATTTATGGCGATATTGCCCAGACTCTCGACACGGTGGTGAGTGACTCGTCTTAGTATGGTGATGCCCCATTTCTTATTTCCGTTCTCATCGCCGCTTATAATTGAATTTTGTTTACTTGTGTTAGATCCTGAACCGGGTTCGTTTGGATGCCGCCAATCGTCATAGAGAAAAGCAATTGTAGGTTCTCTCCAACTCCAGTTATAGAATGAGAGGAGCCGCGAGCCCGAGCTAGAAATTAAACTCGCCGGTGCCCAAGGTATGTTACAATTCTGCGAACCTTAACTTATGTTGATTGAGTTTATCGTGCCAACATCCTGAGTCTGGTATCCTTATACTAGCCGAGGTAACTAGTGTAGGCTTAGACGCTTCTTCGGAGTTTAGGATCATGAAGAGGAAATGGGATATTGAAAAGGATTTAGTGGAGAATCTCCGCTGGCGAATGGCAAACAAAGATGACAAAATAGATCGCCAAGCCGGAGAAATCGAAGAACTCGAGGATGAACTAGAATAGTATCGTCAGTTTGAGTACGACCCTGCAGAGATAGACAATTTACGAGCTCACTTAGGCTCTTCCCAATGCCTTACTGCTGAACAAACTACTCTGTCCACGAACCTAGAGCAACGGGTAGACGCTTTACAATTACAGAATCGAGACCTTCATGAAGATCGCCGACGAATACTGAGGGATAAAGATTTGGTGGAGCGAGCCAATCAGGATCTGCTGGGGCGAGTGGGAGAATTTGACAAAGTTGCGGGAGAACTGGAGTGGAGTAGGTCGCAGATTACAGTGCTTCATTCGTCACGCAATCGATTGATGGATGAGTGGAGTGAACACAAGAAGTATTGCCCAGTAACAAATTCAACGAGCAGCACTATAACGAGTTAACCATGAAGTTGTCCAAGGCCGAGGATGAGTTGTCCAAGTCGGTAGAGTCTCTTCATTCAGTGTTACCAGCCCTTTCAGGTCTCTTAGACGATGTGTTGAGACCGTTCCTTAGATTTATATTACGTCTTATTCTTGCAAAATTGTTAAACCGTGTTCGATGAATAATGTTCTGTCTTTGTGATCTTGTAGCAGAGCAAAAATGTTCTCAGGAGCTGGATCTGGCGGTCCGCCGATTGAAGCAGGTCGAGGTAGATTTGGGTTCCAAGCTCACCGATGCCGAGGAAACCGTTTCTCAACTTACCCAGCAGCTCGAGGAGGAACGCGTCGCTCATGCAGAGGAGATAGACGAGAAGGTTCAGACCGGTATCGAGGAGTGGGTCGAGAATAAACGGCGCGAGGTCGCACAAAAGAGGGCTGGCGCGATTCCTCCCAAGGCTTGATTCCTCTTTTTGTAGTGCTGCGTCACTAATTTGCCATTTTTTCTGGGTTGTAAATCGCTTTAAACACCTCTTCCGCTTCTTATTTCTGATATTCTGCTTGTTTGTTTATGTGGGGTGCTGCGTCGCCGATGTTTTCCGCTTTACTTTCGATACACTTTCCGTTTTGTATGGTCGCTTGATACTTTCCGTGCTTTATTATTGGACGCATGGTGCTATCGATTTAACTTCTGTTTCTTATGTTATTCTGGCAATCGTTGATTGACGCACGACGCTATCGATTTAGCTTTTGTTCCTTATGTTATTCCGGCAGTTGTTGATTGACGCACGATGCTATCGATTTAGCTTTTGTTCCTTATGTTATTCCGGAAATTGTTGATTGACGCACGGCGCTATCAATTTATCTTTTGTTCCTTAATTATGTTATTCGGGCAGTTGTTGATTGACGCACGACGCTATCGATTTAGCTTTTGCTCCTTATGTTATCCTTGCAATTGTTGATTATGTATGTTAGTATTTTAACCTTTTATGTCGAACACACCCAACAAGGAGGGTCATCGGGACAAATGCCATGTCCTGATTGTGGTATCTCGTCACTATCTCTTGGATTCATTGGAAGGGCACCAGTCAACCTAATTCTAGGCTCGATTTCCCCGAGCGGTTATCGATCAACCAATCTCGGGAAAGTGGTCATAGCCACCTGCGATGGGGGAAGCCTTTCAGATGTTAGTAGGCCACCTATCTGAGGAGACCTCGCATCTCAACAACCTTTGGAACTGGTTTCCAACCACCAGAACCCTTAGGATACCTCGGCACTTGCACACTGCCACTGCCCCGAGTACGAATATCCAGCGGCGATCAGAAGGCACCTCGGCACTTCCACACTGGCGTTTCCCGAGTGCGAATGCCCATTAGAGTGTAAGTCACCTCGGCACTTCCACACTGGCTTTGCCCCGAGTACGAATGACCATTCGAGTGTAAGTCACCTCGGCACTTCCACACTGGCTTTGCCCCGAGTACGAATGACCATTAGTAGCTCATGCCCTATCTCATACCCCTCACGGTTTCAAAGAGATATAAGCCATGTTTGCTTACCTTTTAATCGTGTCGCCCTTCAGGGGTGGTAGAGTTTCAAATATTTGACATTCCAAGGCTTCGACTCTTTTGTTCCATCGAGTCTCAATAATCGATACGATCCCTCGCCCGCTTTAGACGCAATTATATACGGCCCACCCCACTTTGGTGCTAATTTTCCGCCCTTTTTGTCTCGCTCCCACTCGGCCAAAAATTTCAACACTTGTTGTCCTGGTTGAAATTCCCTCGGGATAACGCGTTTGTTATATTCTCGTTGTAGCCTCCTTTGATAGTTTTCCATATTTTGTAACGTCATCTCCCTCGTTTCTTCCAAATCGTCGAGCTTTGCCAAAATTAGATCAGACGAGACGTTTCTCCTCCATGCCTCCATTCTAGTTGTAGGGATCATGCCTTCTGTTGGTAGAATCTCCTTTGTTCCGTAAGCAAGCATAAATGGCGAGAACCCTGTGGCTTCCTTCCGCGTGGTTCTGTACGCCCACAACACGTTGTACAACTCCTCTCACCAATCACCGTACGATCCATCTAATTTCTTTTTCATGTTGTCGGCGATTGTCTTGTTAGTGATCCCGGCTTGCCCATTACTCTGGGAATAAATGGGGGTAGCTTTGCTCTTCCTGATGTTGTATATGCTGAACAAAATATCGATGTTTTCCCCTTGGAGTTGTTTACCATTATCGGAGACGATAGCTTCCGGGACCCCAAATCGGCAAATGATATGTTCCCAAATAAATTTAAAGACGTCTTTGTCTCGGATGTGCCTTAGCGGTGCAGCCTCTACCCATTTGGTAAAGTAATCGGTGGCCACGATCAAGTATTTCCTCTGCCACGTTCCTACATGTAATGGTCCGACAATATCTATTCCCCATTTGGCAAAGGGCCATGGTCTTATAATAGAGTTCAAAGGTGCTCATGGCGCCTGGATTTTCTTGTCGTACCGTTGACATTCTTCACAAGATTTCGCCATTTGCTTGGCGTCTTCGTTCATGTACGTCCAAAAGTAGCCCATTGTTTTTGCCTTGGCCGATAAGATTCTCCCCGAGCTGTGGTTTCCGGCGGATCCGTAGTGTAATTCATGCAAGATTATGTGGCCTTCTTCTCTACTTAAACATCGCAAAAGTGGCCCTATGTAAGATTTTCTATATAAGATCCCTTCCCTCAACTCGTAGGCGCCCGATTTACTTTTGATTTTATTTATCTCTGGCCGACCCCTGGGTAGCTCGCCCGTCTCCAGGTATTGATGTATCGGCTTTCTCCAATCGCCTTCTTTGTATCACTCGGCTTTGTTGACAGCAACATTGATTCGCTCTTCGGGTGTTTCAGGGATAGAAGGGGTAAGAATCCTCATAACACGGATGCCTTCAATGTTGGGGTCTACTAGATGAGAGGCAATGTATGATAGAGCGTCCGAGTGCATGTTATCTTTTCGACAAATGTGGCGGAATTTAATGTTCGGTATTTGATTGATGTAAAATTGGGCGAGCTCCCAATACTTCTGCAGCACAAGATCGTGTGTAGCATATTGGGCCGTAATTTGCCGGATCACCAATTGTGAGTCACTAGTCAAGCGAACCTCTTGCAGTCCCATCTCCACGATTATTCGCAAAGCATGGATTACCGCCTCATACTCGGTGACGTTGTTTGTTGCCTTGAATTCTAGTCTGAATGAATGTACCATCTTCCTCCCCTTTGGCGTGGTGAACACTAGCCCAAGGCCCGATCCCTCTTTGTTTGATGCTCCATCGACGAAAACTTCCCATCGTGTAGGACTGCTGGCTTCTAAAAGGTCAGTAGGTTCTTCCCGCTCTTCTATCATCCCTGGTATATCTTCCACCTCGTCTTCGTCGCTAAGTGGGAAATATGCTAAGAAGTCGGCCACTACCTGTCCTTTAATCGCCGTCCTTGTATCATATACAACATCATACTGTTTGATCAAGGACCCCCATTTAGAGATTCTCCCTGATCGCCCTGCATTATCCAAAACTGCCTCGATCGGTGACTTGGTGAGCACCCGTATACGATGAGTTTGAAAATAAGTCCGGAGTTTTGAAGCGGCAAAAGCTAGGTCCAACACCATCTGCTCCATTCTGGTATAGTTTTTCTCGGTCGGGCTTAGTGTTTTTCTGGTGAAATATATTGGATTCTCGGTGTTCCCCTCCATCTTAACCAATACTGCACTAATGGCGTATGGTGTCGCCCCTAAATATAGGGTGAGGATTTTCGTTGGCTCGGGCCTCTGCAAAACTAGGAGGCTGGCTAAATGTAACTTGATGTTTTGAAAAGCCTCTTCGCTTGCGTCCGTCCATTGAAACTGTTTTCCCTTCTCCAAGATGTCATAAAAGGCTTTAAATTTGTCCGACGATCGTAACACGAATCGCCCCAACGCTGCTATGCATCCATTTAGCTTTTGCACATCTTTTACCATCACGGGAGAAGGCATTTTTAAGACCGCCCTAACCTTTTCAGGGTCTTCCTCGATTCCTCTGGAGGTGATGATATATCCCAGGAACTTTCCCGATGTAACCCAGAAGTCGCACTTAGCGGGGTTGATTTTCATCTTGTGTTTCCTCATTGTCTGAAAAATGTCCCGAAGGTCTCGGACATGATCCTTAGCTCGGCGACTCTTAACTAACATATCGTCCACGTAAAATTCTATGGTGTCGTGGATCTTGTTTTCGAACATGTCTCCCATTAGTCTCTGGTAAGTAGCTCCAGCGTTCTTAAGTCCAAATGGCATTTTTGTGTAGCAATACAACCCTCTTGGTGTGAAAAAGGAGGTATGATCTTGGTCCTCGAGCGCTAATGGTATTTGGTTGTATCCCATGTAACCGTCCATCAATGTCATCGCCTCGTACCCGACTATGGACTCTACTAGTTGGTCTATGCTTGGGAGAGGGAAGCTGTCCTTCGGGCAGGCCTTGTTCAAGTCGCTGAAATCAATACATATTCTGACTCCTCCTTTCTTTTTTGGTACCACGACCATGTTAGATATCCATTGTGGGTAATGGGATTTCCTGATTATCCCAGACTCTTGCAACTTTTTTAGCTCGGCCTCAACTACTGCCTATAATTCTGGTGCGATGCACCTCATTTTTTGCCTTATTGGTTTGAACCTCGGGTCAATCTTTAAGTGGTGGCAGCAGACCTCCAGGTAAATTCCCTCCAAATCGTGCACCTCCCATGCGAACGCGTCTAAGTTTTCCCTTAAAACCGTTGTGAGTTGACTTGCTTGTTCGTCCGATAGTAAAGTCCCAATCCTTACCAACCTTGGCTCCTCAATCGTTCCAAAATTCACTTCCTGAGTCGGCTCGACCATCGAGAAATTTGATTTGGCTTCCCAGAATAGAGCCGCTTCCTTTGACTGCTATAAAGGGTCTTGCTCTTTGGTCTCGTATGCCATGACCACTTGTGAAATAGTCTCTTCCAATTCTTCGGCAGCCTTAACCTCTTTGGCTTCCTTCTTCTCTCGTCTCAGTCGAGCTCGCCGATCTTCATTGACTTCGGCATCAGTCTGCATGCATTGTCGCGCCACCTGAGAGTCGCCCACAACTTCATTTATTCCCTTGTAAGTCGGGAACCTTAATATATGATGATATGCTGATGCCAACCCTTTAATCCCAGCGGTCCAAGGTCGCCCGATAATTGCTTCATAAGGCGAGGCAACGTCGACCACACAGAAGGTGGTTAGTGTGTCGAGGTAGCCCCCTCCGTCCGATACCCTCAGTATTACCTCGCCCTTAGGGATAGTTACTGTTCCGTTAAAACCGTAGATGTGATACGTCGAGGGGACGAGAATGTCGTCCGACAGCTCCATTCTTTTAAACGTGTCATAGAACAATACTTCAACTGAGATTCCGCTATCGATGAGAATCCTTCTTACTTCCCATCTCTTAATAAGTAACGTGATGACCAGGGGATCGCTGTGTGCTTTCCCGTTTCCTGGGACATCCTTGGCCGAGAACGAAATAGGTTGCATCATACAAGATTCCATAGGTAAGGTCTTGGCCACGCTAAATATTTATTTTCCGTTGCGATCCCTCTTATGGATCCTTGAAGTGATTATTGGTCCGAGGGTGTAGTCTTGCATAGTGGAATGTGAAATAGTATTCACAAACTGAGTTGACCTATCGATACGAACTTGATGAACCGGAGCATCATGTGTCACCATCGGCTGAGCTGGGTGTCGGACGAATTGCCTCAGGTATCCATCTCGAACAAGGTGTTGGACGATGTCCTTAACTTCTCGGCAATTATTGTTGGAGTGGCCTCTATATTGATGGTAGAGACAATACTCGGGGTGATTCTTGGTCTCATGGAACTGGAATCCCCTTGACGCTGGGTAATTGATATCGTTTCTCTTCTTGACTTACTTGAATACCTCCTCTAAAGGAGCGTTCAAAGGAGTATACGACCGGGCTTCATGCCTCGGCTTCTTCCCTTTAGCCACCCATTCCTTCTTCCCGCTGCTCCCCGATGGATGGTCCGATCTCTTCTCGGGATGCCTATCGGGATCGTCCATGACTGTATTGGCCTCAGCTGCCTCCGCGCTAGCTTCTTATACCCCCCTATCTCTTGATTCGGCCTGAACTTCCTCTAGGGCGATAAAATGTTCTTGCATTCTTCGCATCTCCTTTAAGGTCTTTGGCTTTTCAGAGAACATATCTATCCAGATTGGGTCTGATCTTCCCAATGCATTCTCAAATCCAAAGATATCCTGATCTACTGGAACTTTTCCAATCTCTGTACACAGCTTCCTCCACCTATCGGTCAAGGCTATCAAAGGTTCCCTGAATCTCCTGGCGAGGGTAAATAGCTTATTCATTCTTTTCCGAGGTCGATTGTTGCGCATGTAAGTTTCAAAAAAGGCCTCGACTAGTGCAACATATCCGTCAATTGATCCAGATGGAAGTGAATAAAACCAATCTCGCACCTCTCCTTCCAAGCTCGCCGGAAAGAATTTACACATGACTACCGTACTACTTTTCCATTGTATCAACGACATGGTATACATATTCAGATGGTTGACTGCGTCTCCTATTCCGTCGAATCTAGAAGGGAATGTTGGTAAGGTACACTTCGGGGGAAACGACATTTGTTCAAGTTCTTGGGAAAAAGTTGTCTTCTCCGCCTCGCTCATAATCTCTGCCAGTTTGTTCTCTTCGCCATTTCCCGATAGCTCCTTAATCTTTGCTTCCAACTCTTTGAGCTTATCTTTTGTCGCCCCGTACTGCCGCTTGCCTCTTTTTTGCCTTTCTTCATCAGTGGACGACTCCTCGGGTAGCCCGTATTCTCTTGGGGAAGGTATTGGAGATCGCCTAGACCGATTAAGGTTGCTCGGACCAGCTGGGGGTGGTGGTTTCTCTGATCGGCCGCGGTTGCTCGATGTTCCTTGGCTAGACGATCCTCGTGACCTGTTTCGATGGTTCCTTAATTGGTAATTCTCGAACTCCAAGGCGAGATTCCGCTGATGGATCTCCCTTAGTGCCGCTTCTTGTCTTCTTTGACTTTCTAAAATAGCCAACAACGTCGGGTCTGTGCTCTCATGGATAGAATGTTCGTTGGGGTGGGATGGCCGGGACTGTAGCTGTGCCGACGTCGGTGGTGGGGGTGGTATCGGACCAGTTGTATGTCCGGTTGCACGAGCAGGAACATGCCCGACGTTACTGGATGCTCATCGCCCCAACTGAATCTTTCGCAGACGTTCTTGTTATCTCCCCAAGGCTTCCTGGTACTCGGATTGTTTCCTTGATCTTTGTCTCTGAGCTTGTACCGCAAGCGCCTCTTCGTCCGTCCTCTGTGTCTGAAGCTGTAAGCCCGTCGACTTGGTCAACTCTCCTTAGGGTCAAGATGACCTGGTCCAAGGGTAGGGTGTCGTCATCTCGCCCAAGATCCGCTCCTTCATCTACAGTTTGCATGCCTCGCGTAGCTGCATGAGACTCCTCGAGTGGTGGTTGTCGGCTCCCCTCTTGTCTTGGCCATGTTACCCCTGTCAGCATGTTGCTGCTAGTAACTGTGCGATTCCTTAATATCCTTCCCGTCCCTGAAGTCCTAGCCATCGGACGTGGTACGTGGTGAGCCGAGTATCGTGCCTACCTACGTCAGCAAATACATAGAACACCTTACTTTGACCTACTATTGGCAAAAAACGTTCATAAAGGGTGAGATATATCCAACTGACGTAAAAAATGTGACGATAACGAAGCTTTCAGACACACGGCCGACTCGTTTTATCGGGTAGGTTCTGCCTATCTACCCTATTTTGACTGTGGATGACTTTGTGGCATATTTTGCGCTACCTCGCTATCACTCCGTACGACGTCGCTTTCAGTACCCGTCCCATGCATTTAAGCTAGTTTGTCCTTTATTCTATATGCTCCAAATCATTAAACTTATGCACGTGATGATTAAAAAGTACGGCATGCAACCTCACGGATCGAACCAAGTTTGTGCAAACTCCACTTTCTCAAGATCTAACTATGACCTTTCCGATGACTTATGATACACCGCCGGGCAAAACTCCATACGGTCGACAGTTTATCACTCGAGGAGACATCTAAAACTCAAACTTTTTGTAATTCCGAGCACCCAACTTTGTTCCGTAGATGGAAAATGACTTTCTTAACGCTAAAATTCTTCCAACCATCAAAAACAAGCAGTCGTCCTTTCGACAGATTCTCGACCTAGCTTCCAACCCGAACTGTTAATCGCCGGTGAGCTTAGGAAGATTCTCTACCGATAAAACTGTTGGCGGGCGAAAAAACGAGAACTCTACTACGCTTTGCGAAGACGCTACTACTGCTGTAACTTTACACACATAGTAAATGACTCAAAACAACAATCATTTTGGCCAACAGAGTTCATCCTAGCTTCAACTACAACACTTTAACGTGTAATTAGGAGATTTTGATCATCTCTGAAGGCCTTCCAGGAAAGGTATCCGGAGATCTTAGTCGGATCCCATTAGTCGGCGCCAGAATGTAGATGCATTTTACTAAAAACTACATCCAAAGGATAGAAACCTGCTACTCATACAAATGAAGGTAAAGACTCAACAACGAACACAAGATATACGTGGTTCGGTATGATTACCTACGTCCACGGGGTGAAAGGGTGAATATTATTACTTCAAAGTGTTACAAATGTGTTGCTCTTCCCCAAACTCACTTACACGATCAACTCTCTTCCCACTTTCTTACTCTTGCTGAAATATCAAGTCCCTCTCTCCAAAATTACCACCTACCTCTCTTGGATATAAGTTCCTCTATTTATAGGAAAGATTACATACAACCAATCTATGGTTTTAGTCACACTACATCTAATCTGAAGTTCTGCGGTCGAGCCTAATTATGTCGTCCCTTCTTCAGTTCATGTAGCCGATATGTTTTGACTCCTCCGTATGTCTCTCGTCCGAGCCGATCCCTTCGGGTGTTCTCATGGTACGATGTCGCCCTTCTCGTCTGTCGCTCTTGTAGTTGGCCGATGTGACACATATCTTCTTATCCGTTTGACTACCGCTCCTCGTTTGACTCACTACGTCTTGTCTTGTCAGCTTTGTCAGGGGCCTGGGGTCGAGTCTTGTCCGACATCTGTAGAGCGATCATGCCCGATCCACGTGGCTTCTTGAATCTCGCGCATGCCAGTTCTTCCTTCTATGCTTCGCGTCTCTTCGTTTTTGGGTGCATCAGAGCTTAAGATGTTGCCACTTGGCCCTATGGATAATTTACACCTACATTAGTTTACTAGGGTCGCTAGTTTATCATGCGGGGGTTGTTAGTTTACTAGCATTTTGAAGTAAGGTTTGTTTATTAATAGGGTCGTTAGTTTACTAATATGTTAGTTAATGGCCACAAATAGGTAAGGTAAGAGTCGTTAGGATAAATAGCTAAAATGTAACCGACCATAATTCGAAAAAAATAATTATAACGATTCTAGATGACCTAAAAAATAGAGTCGTCAATATTTTCAAAATTGATTGACAATTTTTCATAACTGCACATAAGAGTCGTCAATTTATTCAAAACTGAATGACGATTTTTCATACTGCAGATTAGAGTCGTTTATTTCTGTGACAAATAACTAACGACTCTTAAGGGTCGTCAGTTTAATAAACTCCCGACCTAACGACTCTCACACTGAGCTGCTGCATAGTGACCATGAATCGACAACTTGGAGCACCATTCATGCGATTTGAAGAGTATAGGAAGTTTACCTGATTGTTTAGAGGTTTGGGTTCTTCATTTTGAGTATTGGTTCCTTCATTTCGACAACTTGGAGCACCAATCACTCATTTTAAATAACCTAAAATTTCCCCCAAAACTCACTTTCTTCCTCTCTATCCAACACAAAAATTTTTTCTATCATCTAAATTTTTCCCCTAAAACTGATTTTATCTAACTTAAATAATTTATAACTAATCTAACTTAACTAATCAACTTAATTAACACTAATGGTTTGGGGGTAATTTACCATTTCGAAAAATTCGGATAAGGGGTAACCCCAAAATGCTATTTGGAGACCAACTGGTGAGGCCCCCAATTATTTTCGGTGGCCCCCAATTAAAATTCCTGTAAAAATATACAATAACTTGACCAAACTTCAGAAAAATTATAAAATAAAAAATAAAAAAATTATGTAAAAGAGAAATTATAATTGGTAGGGGGAAAACGAAAAAGGGCTTAATGAAAATAGAAAAAAAAAGGGTTTTCTTAAAGAACTGGAACTCTGTTTGTAAATCATTAGAAGAAGGTGGTCTAGGAATTAAGAACATCAAAAAATTTAACCTAGCTATGATAGCTAAGATGAGTTGGAGACTAAAGCAGAATCATGATTCTCTTTGTGCTACAATCCTTAAAGCCAAAAACTACCCAAATTGCGATATCCTTCATATTAACATTGTCCCAAATAGAAAGGATAGCTAGATATGTAAGGGAATGCTCTCGGGTATTCAACAAATTTAAAAATTCTGTTTCTGGGAATTGGGGAATGGAACCAATATTGACATTTGGGATGATTTATGAATCCCAAATACTTCGCCCCCACTACAGAGACCTCAAATGGATGTTGCTGGTCTAGTTAAAGTCAGTGATCTGTTTACTACTAACCATACATGGGACTTGGTAAAAATGTTTAATTGTTTTGATGATCAGACCATAGAGAAGGTAAAGAGAAGATAAGAATTCATGTTTTTGAGAGGATGCTCCACACTGGACCTTAAAGAAAAAGGTATGTTTACTCTGAAATCACTATATAATTATATAAATTCTGATAGAAATGCAGATCGGAAATGGAACAAGATATGGAGGGTGTATATCACTCCATCTGTGAAAAACTTTATTTGGAAAGATGCTCATGTTTTTCTTCCAAATAGTACGAGAGTGGCATCCATAATCCCAGACATAAACATGACATGAAAACTATGTAATGAGTAACAAGAAACTCTAACCCATCTTTTTCTTCATTGTAATTATGCTACTCAGGTATGGAAGCAGTTTAATTTTGATATGAAATTTACTATAAATGGAACAAATGATTTTCATGAATGGTTGAATGACTTTATTGAGAACCCAACTAGAGGAAACAATGGAATAGAATAGAATGTTTTATTTAGTACAATAATATGGTTCATTTGGAAAGTAAGGTGCAGAGTAACTTTCAAAAAACAAAGTAAAAACAGAATCGATACAGCAAACAATATGATAAAGACATAAAGTATATAAGTAGCTATATGATTGTTAACAAAACAGGTTACAACATAATGCAGTCCTTTTTCTATAACCATGATACAAATGATGCTTTAAAGGTCATAACCCAATCAATAGAGGGACAAATCAGAAATATGGCTATAAAGATAAATATTGCCTTAACTATGATGAATTCTACAACAAAGGATGGTATTAGACTAACTTTGTGTGATCATACAGGAAACATCAGAGAAGCAAGAGGATTGTATGTTGATTGTACTACCAGAGAAGAGTTAGAGAAAGTAGGAGCGAATACGGCTTTCCAATGGGCAATAGAATAGAGTGGGCACATCATCTCCTTCAAGAGCGATTCGCAACCAACTCTCCTGTTGCTGATAGGAATGTATACATAAGCTAGAAAACAAATATATCAAATTAGTGAAGACTTTGGAAACACAACTAAGTTTCATATAAACTTTTTGGCTCAAGACTTTATCTTAGTAATGAGAGCTCAAGTTATTTTGGATGCTAAACTTTATGTATTCTGTAATAAATATGTTATCAAATTAACATAATTTTATAGACAATAGTTTAACTTCTATGTTAATTTATCTAAACATTCAAACTTGGATTGAAGATGATATGGTGCACCGTAATTCCAGATACGAAACTTACGGTACTTTTCTATCAATATTATTAGGGAACCCTCTTTTTCGGAAAAAAAAAAAGGTATCAGATTATTTATTTGATGAGGCGCTTTCTTTTTATTTTGATTAGAAAGGTTAATTCCGGATTCTGATTTACACTGGGACAACTTTATCTCGGGGAGATTCTCGATGAGGTTCTCGGTGATATCTCGGAGTAACTACTGAAAATTCATTTCGAATTTTATACATATAGTATGTTTATATATCAAGCATTATTCAAACATTGTGTAAATACCAAGTTTTCATTCATGATAATAGAACTCTAGATCCATACAAATTTTAAGTTTTTGGATGATTCAGGCCAATTTCGGATGAGTCATCCAAAATTCAACTAAAAATTCCAGACGATTCCGACCAATTGCGGCCAAATTCCATCTCGACGGAATTAAGCATTCTGCTACCTTGAGAGCCGAAACCAGAATTTCCAGTGAAATCTCGGCCATCTCGGTCGAGATTAACTACATTTAGTTAACCTTAGACCAAGCACAATTAATGGTAAGCCATTTTGCTAAGTTGCAGTTTATTTATAGTGAATTCCAACTACTACGGTCTTCCGTGTCGCCTAATTGTAGCAAAATCCCTTAACTACACCTTAGAGTTGATCAGATTTGATACTGGTCGTATTTAAGGAAAATTGAAAAAATTCACTTTACGAAAACTGAGTTTCCGTGTGATTTTTAACGGATACTTAATTTTCGTTTCTGAATTTTCTGCGTTACTCTTACTTTTTCACTTTTAACTTTTTTATTTTACTAAAACTCCTTTTTTCTTATTATATCTTCATTTCTTTTCTTACAAATATTTTACCCATAAATAATATTTCTAAATCAATTGAAACAAAAATTGAAAAAAAAAACTAAAACTGAGTTATTTGGCACTATTTAGACTGGAATTCAATTTCCGTATGATTAAACTAATAAGGGATGCCCCTCACCCATAGTGAGATGCACCACCCACCCATTTAGCTTACCTACAAATAAGTTATAGCTAAGGTAAATCACTGACCATTGTGCTTGGCCTTATTAAGGTAAGAAAATAAGGTCAAAACCCAGAGAGTTACAAACCCAACTAAACAGTTACACTATTAAAAATTAGTTTAAACCCAAAAATTTCCTACTTTTTGTCCCAAAAAAAAAACATAAAAACTTAGTTTACCTATAAGATAGCCCCGTTAAATCCCGGGGAAAAAAACACAATCTTTTTCCAAGATGTGTCAAATAAATAAGATGCGCCACATACTTCTAGGTTGTGGTCCAGCCACATCGTAGCTGCTCCGCATGATTAGCTATCAATGAGGCTCTTTATTTTTCCCAAATGGTTGTTTTGCTTGATGTTGGTCTCCTAGAATGATGAACTGATTAACCACTCAGTGTTGTAGTTGGTTCTTATCCTTTCGGGGAAGGTTGAGACCCGCGACGAAGCCATGTGGGGTCTATGGAAGACATTTATCCTCCTCCCTAGATTTCTTGAAATTACTGTAGTGTGCTTAGGATTTTTTTTTATTTTTTTTTAATGCATAATTGTCCCCTCTCAGATTACAAGAAAATTATCATTTGAGGCTAAGATCATATAAAATTTTTCATAAAAGTATAATTTTCTTTAAAAATTGAGCGAAGGGCAACAAAATTAGTCATTCCTTGGAAAGGTCCAGCCCAGGTAAAACTCTGTAAAAAGGCAACAAAAGTGTGCGTTTTTGACTCGCCCGACCCGGTGAGTCAACCCTTCCCGTTTTTTCCCAAACTTACCCTCCTTGGTCGGGTTAGTTCATTAACCCTAGTTAGGTTAGGTTAGTTAGTGTGGTTAGGAGTTTGGGTTAACCTGGAGTTTGGGTCCCGTATTTTGGTCGGTATCGTGTCAAACAAACAGCACGGTTGTCGCCCATAATTTACAGGTGCCCAATTAAATATATACGACCTATATTACAGAGGTACCCAATAAAAAATTTCAGCCAGTCGTTCCTAGTACCCAATAAAATTTTACAGCCAGTCTTTCCAACTAAATTTATACGACCTCTATTACAGAGGTACCCAATAAAAAATTTCAGCCAATCATTCCTAGTACCCAATAAAAAATTTCACCTAGTCTTTCTAATTAAATATATACGACCTCTATCTTGTGGGAGACCAGTGAACAGCCTTGAATGACAATATTACATAGGTACTAGGAACGACTTGCTATATCAATTCACTAGTTTTAGTGAAATACAATCACTTGATTAATTTCCAATCATACTGAAAAATGTGAACCAGAAAAACAAAAACGGATTGATATTTTACTAACTTTCATGTTCTCAACTTTCATGTTCTAAACAAACAAAAACAAGATCAACTGACCTCAAACCAGTACAATTTAGAGAACTAGGTGCACTTTTTTCCTTCAAGATGTATAAAAACCATGCGAAAAGTCGTTCATTTGCAGGACCAGTTGGTCTAAAGAGCAAACCTAAG
This sequence comes from Papaver bracteatum, assembly GCA_023529315.1. Taxonomy (NCBI): domain Eukaryota; kingdom Viridiplantae; phylum Streptophyta; class Magnoliopsida; order Ranunculales; family Papaveraceae; genus Papaver; species Papaver bracteatum. The sequence continues at coordinate 358,371 of JAJJWX010001793.1, read as the reverse complement.
TTAACAGATAAAACTAAGTTGTAAATGAGCATGTGCACGGTTTACTACGAGCTTGACATGATACCGCTAGGTGACCAATAATTTAAGCAGAATCAAAGTAGTATAACGATATGCTTTCCTTCTTGTGTTTGCAGTTATGCCAAACAAGCTTTTTTCAGAATCAAAATAGTATAACGACATGCTTTCCTGCTTGTGTTTGCAGAATCAAAGTAGCAAGCTTGTGTTTGCAGTTATGCCAAACAATTTTTTTTCAAATTTCAAACATGTGATTTTGTCTTTAGGTTTGGATCAGAATACATGCTTGCTGATGCTCTCACCCAAAAAAAAAAAAGAGCAGTGGCATCTAGAGTCTACATGACGGGATTATATACTAAGAAATGAATTTGAACCAGTATGTCTATCAGATTACTAGAGCCAAATCCTCCAAGGAAGAACTAGTACTGCAACTCAATAAGCAAATCAAAGAAGCACATATTAGGCCTACAAGCTTGATTACCAGTAATGCAAATTCATCACCACTAAAGATAACCAAAGGTATCATCGATTTCCTTTTCGACCAAATGGACATCCCGAGCTAGTAACAACTTCAAAATTCAATACAAAGTATAATACATCTCTTACATCTTAACTCTCAATAGTGAACAAAAACTATTTTGCTAGAATAAAACAAAGATAAATAAAAAAAGAATATATAAATGAACAGAAACGAAGAAATGGGTACCTTGGAATGATTTGCTAATATAAAACTCACATATACTCAAAGCCCCAAAAAGATTTCCGTGCAATAGTAGTAGCAGTGAGCAGGACAAGTAGTGTACTTAACATTCACAACAAGCCCATTAACATACACATCAATAGCATTTCAGTTTATGGATTTACTTGCAACTATCTCAGTTCACCACCAAATCAACCCACAATATCTGCAATTACAATTACACAGATAACACCACCATTTCAAGACTGCACCTGTAATTTCATGTCCTCTACAACAACACTTTAACTCAATTTAGCTCAACACCCCAGTTACAGATCAAATCTAATATGAAACCTTCTCCTACAATACCAACTCACCAGCAAGTCAAGCTTACTCATACCATACCCATATCTCCATCCATTTCATGAACCAATCCGTGTAGATTAATATAAACCTAACCTACCTATATATACACAGTTTCGTACCATATCAAACTCCACTCATAGTTCATTGACAAACTTATAAACTCAATATTGGGATTGAACTAACCTTTATTGAAAAGAACAATTACCTCAATTTTGTGTTACTCAGGCAATTAGATTCGATTTCTTCTTCACTTGATTCAGTTCAACAATTCTCCTTAAGTTTAACAACAATTCGCCAATCCCCATCATCATCTTTGAATCTCAGAAACCCTAGAACAAATTCTTTATCCTCTATTTTCCAATTCGAGTTCAAAAGATAACTCTACCTTCTCATATCAACCATACATATCTCTAATCAAACTTCAGAACCTTCAGTTTCATCTTCTAGATTTCCCCCAAACCCTGGTTTCACTGATTTCTCAAATTGAGATCTTATTCGTAACCATAACTCCCAAAATTAACTTAGTAATCTTCTTCATTAGATCACGTTCTGCAAACCCATCCTTTGTTATCGGTTTTCAAGATGACCAGTTCCACAGAAACCCTAATTTCGCAAGAAATCTACTAGAAAGTCGCCAAAACACGCAGAAGAGTAGAAACTGAAACAGATGAACTGAAACAGAAATAGTTTAGAGGGAGGATAACCTAACCTAACCCAATTAACTGATTAGGGAGGGTAGATTAGGTATTGAGCTGGACGGATCACTGAGTGAGTTGGACTGAGTTGGACAAGCACATGGTTGTTTGGTTTTGAAAGAGTTGGATTGTGGCTGCACCTTTCCATAGAATAGGTAATTTTCATGCCCTTCGCTCTTAAAAATTGTTATATTATTAGGCATTAATAGTATTGGCACGTGCCCTTTAATAGATTGGGCCGCACATCCATGGGCAAAGACCCTTTAACAGAAACATAATACTCCCTCTGTCTTTAATTATCAGTCTTAATTGACTTTGTCAAAATATTAAAGAAATTCTGTAAAATGTCATGATTAACCCTTGACTAGCCCTATTTAATGTTATGTTATTACCAAAACTAAAGTTATGTAAGAATAAGTAGAATTTTTATTAGAAACTTTATAACTATTCATAAATGTTTTTATTTAAAAAAAGGAATGATGATTAATACAAAAATATTGAATATATATATATATGGTGATAATATTTAAGATTTTGAATTAAGTTTATAAAAAATAAAGTGCATATCCGACATTTAAGGGAAAAATATGTCTAGAAACAGGACGGACAGATAAAAAAAGACAGAACAAAGTTAAAATTGAGACAGATAAAAAACCTGGCTAAATTGGGCCTAGTCTAATTATTTTGGGCCTATCACTACGTGACAAAATAAGACATTTTGAAGTAAAATGGAATACACCTTAACTACTTAGCAGAAAAAAAAAGAATACACCTTAACCAATTATTTTTTCAATGGCTACCCTTGATTAATTAATGTTAATTTGTTTGATTAATAAATGATAAATCTTCTTAATCTAGAAACCAACAGATGTTTGATTCATCACCAAAACATGATAATTTTTTATTTTTTTGTAAATAATCAACCCACAATCGGTGGATGTTCATGTACTCATAGACCGATTCGGGGTTGAAGAACACCCGAAATCGACACACATAAATTGATATATAGTTCGTTTACAACACAATCGATATACATGTCATAACATATGAACCGATTTCAGGTTTCAATCTTCTTTAGTTTTCAAGTCGGTAGTAAATGATTTCTCCCTCAACCAATTAATGAATTGATGGCTAACCAATGATTAGTTCCCAAACAAAGGAATGTCTAAACCAAGAAGAAGAAAAAACTAATGATGAAATGTATCAGTGTGAATAAGGACAATGAAAAAGTGGAGGAGTCACTGGATTAATGTGATTGTGAGTCAAAATGAGTTTTCGAAAATGTAATTGTTTCTTGGTTATAGAGAATGAAGACAAAGAACAAGTGGAATATCAATAAAGGTATATTTGTGTGAACACATGGAGTTGATAGAATCGGCCGACGAGAGTCAATTTGTATATATATTATAGACATGGAAAAAATGTAAGTTCTATGTCAGTTTTAATACCCATAATCGGATCATATTGGTATGAACATATCCCGATTCTGATAAGGAAAAATAAAATAAAATTACAAGAATCGGTACATGTGTACCTCAATAAGTACCGATTGTTATAATATGTCTTTTGTAACGAGTAATATGTACATTTTTTGTGTTTGATAAACATCAACCCAGAATCGGGATACGTTAGTGCATATATCAACCGACTCTGGGTCATTTTCAGGAAAAAATTGATGAGAAAATGTCAAAGTTTCATAGTTAATTCATTGATTAAAGCGATTAACTCAATCGTTCGAATTGAATTGTTGTTTTAGGATTAGGTTTTAAGTTTTGATAATCATGGAAATTGAAAAAATATAAAATCTATAACTAGAATTATTAAGGTTAGTGCAAAGAGTAATTTAATATTTTCAAACATTTTTGTCATGTAATGATAGGCCCAAAATAATCAGTATAGGCCCTAATTAAGCCACGATAAAAAAAGATAGGTGGAGTAGTATCTTTTTGTGAAGTAAAAAATATTTTTGTTTCCGGCCCCGGAAGATACTTTTGCTTATATTTGGATAATTGTTAGGGGATGCCACTTTTACTAAAGCGAAGTAAATTATTTTTGATTATGATTGTCAGCTAGACTAAGTCTTATGGGCTAGATTGGAGGTGCTAGATTAGCACTGAAGTGTTGCAATTCAAAAAAAAAGTGTAGCAAAAAAGTTAACACTAGTTGTCTCTCCTACCAGTTGCTAGCATGTGAGCTGGCATGCTAGATAGTTACGCTGAATGATTCAGCGCTTGAAAAGCCACCTTTTCGCGGAATGGTTCAGCACTGAGAGATTTATTTTTGATCTGACGGTTGAGATTGGTTTCGCTGAATGGTTTAGCGCAACACGCTGACGTGGACTGATAATCTAGTTGCTAGATTAGCACTCCCATAAGACTTAGGAGGTAGTCGTGACTGCTAATCTAGCTGCTAGACTAGCACCCCATAAGACTTAGTCTTAACAAAAATTCATTCCGTATCCAATCCGGCATCCGGTTTTAAGACATCCGTCCAACCCACGGATTGGATTGGGCGTATTCAGCGGATTAAAGCCCTAAAAAAGTTGCCCACAAAACCTACCAATATTAAAGCCCAACCCTTATAAACAAGTCTCTTTGCTTCCTTTTAGGGTTTCTTCTTGAATCTCTTTCTTGTGCCTCCTATCCTCCACTGCCGTCTTCGGAGCAAACTCAACAATCTCTAAAAATGGTGGCCGTTAAGAAAATGGTACGCAAATCACTACTCATCCCCCTTTAGGTTTTCCTGTTTTCATCATGTTACAGTATTTGATTGATTGATTGATTTAATCAAATCTGTTTTTGGTTGATTTTTGCAGAAGAAGACTCATGAGAGTATTAACAACAGACTTGCCCTTGTGATGAAGAGTGGGAAATACACTCTTGGTTATAAAACTGTTCTTAGAACTCTCAGAAGCTCCAAATGTAAGAATTTTTTTTTTTTGTTGTTGTGTGGATTTAGGGTTGGTACTGATTTGATAGTGAAATTTTCTTGCAGCAAAGCTTATAATCATCTCAAACAATTGTCCACCTTTGAGGAAATCTGAGATTGAGTACTATGCTATGCTTGCTAAAGTTGGAGTTCACCATTTCAATGGAAGTAAGTAGTCTTACTGTAGTTTTCTTGTTTTTGATGGTTTGGTGTAAATTTAGCTACTTTTGTTTGATTTTTTATCTGGGGTTTGTCTATTGCTTTACAAAGTGACTATAGGAAAAATTCTTGTTTAGGTAGACGAGCCTGTCATGTCTGTGTTTTTTATTTTAAGAAAAAATCTGGATTGTATCAAGTAGTTAAGTTTACTTCGGTTCTGCCTCCAGAGATGATAGCAGGAATGTGCGGAATGGTTATAGTAGGATTTGAATTGTAGTCCTCTCTTGCAGTGAGATAGCTACTATCTGAGGGTTTTCTATGCAAAATGTGTCTATCGAGAAATGTCAGTTTGATTAGGGTCGAATATATCTTGTTTACATGGCCAAGATTGACATGTTTCTGTTGGGAAGAATGCTAAATTTTTATTTACTATGGTAGATAAGTATCCCCTTGGTGAAATTTTACAGTTTAGTTTCTGAGACAAATGTCACTGAGTCAGCAAAATAGAGCCTTGCATTTTACAACAACCAATCTTTCACCATGTAGCTATACTTTTTTAGCTCAGATACATGTTATTGAATGTTTATATGGTGTTTGCGATGAACTAGAATGCATGACTTGAGAAACATGTCTTTTGATTAGGGTTGTTAGTCTGAGAAATTCTTGTTTAGGTTGACACGCCTGACATGTTTCTGCCTTTTTTATTCTAAGAAAAGATCTCGATTGCATTAAGTAGTTAAGCTTGCCTCGGTTCTGTATCCAGAGAGGATAGCAGGAGTGTGCTGAATGGTTACAGTAGGAGTTGACCCCTCTACATTTGAAGCCTCTTGGCTATATTATAATCTAGCAATTTCAGAATACAGTTAAAATTGTGGTCACTGACTCACTAATTTCAATCAAAAAATTTGCACTAAATCCGGGCGGACATATTTTTTTTGAATCATATATCTTGTTTAAATCCTCAGTCCCAGTAAGAATACTTGATTTTATTTGGCAATGAAGTATGGTAGATAATTGTCCCCTTGGTGAAGTAGTACAGTTACACTTTGGTTTATGAGAAAAATGTCAATACTCTTCGTAGCAGAGATACATGTCACCTTGGCTGGCTGTAAAATTTAAACAGTTAAGCTTTGTTTTTCCAAGAAATCAGCTTATTTGCGTTCTGCAACAATCAATCTTTTGTCCTGTAACTATAATTTGTGTAGAAGATGTACATGTTTCATTCATTCTTAAGGTCACGAATCAGTAATGTTGAGACTTATTTGCGTTTTGCAACAATCAATCTTTTGTCCTGTATCTAAACTTTGTTTGTAAGATGTACTTTTGGCATTCATTCTTAAGGTGTATCATTATTTGTCTTTAGTTCCCAGCCATACTATAATCTGCCGTGCACAAGTTTTTCTAGTCGTGCAACTCCTGTTGCTTTTGTTCTGTTGAGTAGTTTGGATGTGTACCTTTTTGATGGACATGTGGTGTTTGAATAAAGTGGATGTTCCATCTTAACAGATTTCTTTTGTCATCTGGAATTAGCTGATAATGTCTCCATGAATTTATGTCTCTCTGACTTAATCGTTTTGCTTGGCGGCATTGGGTTATAGTTTTAACTTATGCTATCTTTCATGCTGATGAATCCTTGTCGTTTGTTTCAGACAATGTCGACTTGGGAACAGCTTGTGGACGATACTACCGTGTTTCATGCCTTAGTATCATCGATCCAGGTGAGACAGAAATATCACTTGTCTTCAGATCCATACATTTACTGTATCTTCTTCTTTTGCCTGACACTTAGTTTCATGTTCTGTTTCCCAGGTGATTCTGATATCATCAAAACCCTTCCTGGTGACCAGTAAACGAAGAAAGCTAGTGGATCCAATCACTAGATCCAGAAATTTTCTTGTTTAGTTGCCTCTTTTTCTATCTAGTTTTGAGTTGAGTTATAGTGAAATTGAATCATGCTGTTTCAAATTTGCAAGTCCGAAAGAACGCGAATGTTTTTTGGTAGCTGAATCTGAAAGTATGTTCTTGCACTTTATGAGACTACTGGTTTTGTATCTTCTTTCTACGTTGCAACCTGGAAGTTTCCACAACATTGCCTCCCGACCCTGCACTAAAAATGTGATCGTCTTTTCTCGTCACTAGTACTTGTTCAGTTAAATGTGAATATGAGGCTTCAGCATCTGCGGTCTAGTAGTATCACAGCCAAGAATTTTTAAATATCCCAAAAAATGAAAGTTTGACTAACTTCTATTATCACTCTCATTTTCTCGTAAAAATATTTCTTTTTTGCAAATCGAAGCTCTCTCCAGACCAAAAGGCATTTCTTTCCTCTCCAGACCAAAAGGCAGAAGCTTAAAATGTTTCGATCACTGTGGTGTAGTAGAGTTGGAGGAAATCTGCAAAGGACGACAACAACAACCTTCAATGGAGAACCATTTTCATCAGCAGAAACTCGGTATTTCCTCTTCAAATTACAGAATCCAAATGTTGGCAATAAAACTAGGGTTAGTTCCATGTTCTTCTGTTCCTTGTCTGCTATTAGTAATAATGTCAGTTCATCGTCTTCTTCTTCTGATTCTTCATTTGTGGTTAATTATCTGATTAATTCATGCGGATTGTCTGAAAATGTTTCTAAGAAAATCAAATTGAAAACCACATCACAACCAGATTCAGTTTTAGAATTGTTCCAAAGCTATGGTTTCACTAAACCCCACATTTCAAAACTCACCACTAAGCTTCCATCAGTTCTCTTATCTGATCCTCTTAAAACCCTAAAACCCAAATTGGATTTCTTCAATTCCAAAGGCCTACATGGAATTGAGCTAGCGAAACTCATCTGTCCTGGGATGGAGCTTAAATTCCAGTATAGTCCCTTCATTTGATATCCTTAAGACCATTCTTAATAAAGACACAAATGTCATTGCAGCTCTTAAAAAATCTTCTTGGATTCTCTACCCGAATGGGGTGGAAGCGTTGATGGTCAACCTAGATCTTTTGAGATATGAAGGTGTCTCTCAATCTACTATTTCCAAGTTTCTAATCGCACAACCTAGAGCATTTATGGGAGATTCTGATAAATTTAAAACTATGGTGGAAAAGGTTAAAGGAATGGGTTTCGATCCTTTACTTACAACATTTTTTGTAGCTATAAGGGGATTGACAGGAATGAGTGAAGCCACTTGGAAAACTAAAGTGGATGTTTACAAGAGATGGGGTTGGTCTGAAGATCAAATTCAAACAGCATTTAAGTTGTTGTTCGAGTCCCAGATATATCATAATCTACTGTGCGCTGAAGTATTTCTAGTTCTGCAGCTTTTGCTCTTCTGTAGTTTTCGTATTTGAAAGTTGTTTGGTTTTATTTTTCATCCCTTTCAACGTAGTTTGATTGTGTTCCTTTTTAGCAGATTTTTTGTCATTTGCAATTAACAAATGACTGATTGTGAGTTGTGTCTTTCCAACATAATTTTTTTTTTTTTTATCACGAGACCATTCACAACAGACTTGCTCTCGTAACGAAGAGTGGGAAAAACACTCTTGGCTACAAAACATTTCTTAAAACTCTCAGAAGCTCCAAATGTACGAGAATTTAGGGTTATTATTACTGAGTTTGATAGTAACATTTTGTTGCAGCAAAGGATATATTATCTCAAACAATTGTCCTCCTTTAAGGAAATCTGAGATTGAGTACCATGTTATGCTTGCTAAAGTTGGAGTTCACTATTTTAATGGAAGTAAGTTGTCTTATTGTAGTGTTTAATGTACCCTTTTTTCTTTTGTCTGTTTGGTCTGAATTTAGGTACTTTTATTTGATTGTTCATCTGGGGGTTGTCTATTTTGTGTGTATTTGTGGTGCACAATGTGATGGTAGAGAAATGTTGTTTGATTAGCTAATTTTGCAGTAGCCATATCAGTGGTTCTGCTTACATTGCTCAAGCTAGCAATTTTAGAATTACAGTTAAAATTATGGTCACCGGGTTCGTTCAACAAACATGTTTCTCTTTGATGTAAGGAAATATCTGACGTTCAGTTAGAACGCTTAAGTGTATCTAGTAAAGAAGTATGGTATAGGATTATTCCTTGGTTAAATGCTACTATAACAAATAGTTGAGCTTTAGTTTTGGGGAAAATGTCGTGAATCAGCAAAATAGACAATTACTTGCATTTTACAACTATCAATCTTCTGCCCTGTACTATACTTGTTTTTTTTAGCAAATAAGCAAAATAGAGACTTACATGTTGCTTTCGTTTTCAGGGTGTGTCATGGTAGGTTGTTAGCGTCGGTGATATTATAATCTGCTATGAACTTAAGTTTTTCTACCTCTGCTGCTTTTGGTCTTTTGGAGTTGTATGAAAGTTGTCCGTATTCATTTCTATCCCTTTTGAGTAGTTTGGGCGTTTACCTTTTGGAGTTTTCATGCTGATGGTATTTTTTGTATCTTTTTCTATTTAGTTTGAGTTGATGAGTTACAGTGAAATTGAAACATGCTATTTCAAATTTGTAAGTCTGTAGGAGACCATTTTTGTGTTTTTCTTTCTACGTTTGCCTACTGCTGCCACTGCTCTAAAAGTGTGATTGTCATTTCTCTGGTCATTTGTCCTTTTGCCAAAATTGTTGCTGGTAAAATGGAACAAAGCTTTTTTCAGAAGAAAGAAATACTTGGAAGTCCAAACAAAAAGATGAGTCAATCATTCTTCTCATTTCGAGAGGTACTAGCATGAGCAAAGGAGAAAATGTTTAAGAGAATTCATATTGTGGCAGATGCTAAGTTGGTTATACAGTCTATCACCAACAACCATCATTTAATAAATTGGGAGAATAGGAATCTTCTTAAAGAGATTAAACACTTATCTCCGAATTTTAATTATTATACTTTTTCTTTCGTTAGTCGCGATGACAATCAAGTCGCAGATGCAGTAGCTAATTCAGTTAGAAATTCTGGCATAGACATAGTAGTTTATGATAATTTCAGTGCTGAAATTTGTAGTCTTCTGGCAAAAGAAAACAACTTTTCAACTTCTTAAGAAATAAATTTTTTCTTCTTATCAAAAATAAGATAAAATTCATCATCAATGTGGTAATTGCAGATATCAATGTCACTACAGTATAACTGGAAAGTCGTTAAGTGATATTATACTAACGACGTCACCTCATTTCAGACCTCTTAAATTGGATCACCGATATCATCACCCAGTGATTTAATCGTGATATCTAGAGATGTCAACGGCTCATATCGGGTCCAAATAGTAAACCGAAACGGGAAATTTAAATGGTTCCGGGTCCGATTTCAGAATTAATGGAGCTGTAACCGGACCAATAAATGTTTATATATGTTAGCTTGAATCTAATAATTTTCATATAATCTATGTAAATGTTTTAATTAAGATTAAATTTAATAAAATAAAGGAAAAATTAAATGAATTTAAGCGAACTATACGAAATCTTTCTATTTTAACTAAAATCAACGAGTAGAAAATAAATATCCAGGTACCGACGAATAATACACGTTAGGATCCGAAAGCTTATAATTTCCTAACGGGTCTACCAAGCTGGTGATTTTGTTAATGAGTCCAGTCCCAGGACCCGAAACCGGACCCGATATACCCCGTCCGGGTCGAATTCGGTTGACGGTCCGGAAAATTACGCCTTTGGCGTGTTACCCCGCGGGCCGAAACTTCCCCAATGCGCCATGATGATGCTACGATCCGGGCCTTAAATCTAGGCAAATGCACGTCCATTTTCCCTTGCATGCATGATCGTGGAGCATGATGCGGCTAACTTAGCTTCCACACCGTTCCAAACCAACCCTTGTCCGCAAAAGGGTATATGGCCATAAGGCTTACGCAAGCTTCGCTAACTTGCATACCGATGTAGCTTACTGTCGAGGCCATGCCCAATCCGCCATTGGTTCATGCATAAGTCGAATGACTTGATAGGAAGTATGAGCATCCATTGGTTTGCATGCAACTTGCCTCATCAAGTCTGGCCAAAATCATCTCTTGTGCTGCTCTAAGACATATTTACGAGGAATGAGTGATATCGGCACCTCCCTTACTCTGACGGCCTAATTCTATCTACTGGAGTGAGTGATATGGGCACCTCCCTACACAACTCTCCAACATCAAAGTGGAGGTATTTTTAAACAAGGGGCAAGTACTCAAATACTATCAGAAGTAATTTTTCGACTTTTAGAAGTCAAATGGTCAGATATTAGTTTGAGTGTCGAATTTCAAAACAATTTCTAACTTCTGGAAAAGCAAGTAAGTAAGTCGATTTATATCCACATGTGCTTCTACTTTTTTTTTACCGCGCCTCATAAAACCATGGGTTTTTAGGGGAGACCCCAACAGAATTAGGGGCGACACAAAAGACAAAATAGGTTAAAAATACTTAAATGCCCTTCATAATCGGGAGGTTAATCCATAATCGGTAGTTTGGGGAAACTCTATATTTGGTAGTTATATGAAGTATTTTGACTACCGATTATAGGCTCAACCAAATTAGAAAAATAGAGGATTTAGAAAAAACTCATTTGGGGCAACTCTATATTCAAAGTTATATGTGTTGGATATTTTCACAAAACGTGTCTGTTCCTATAGGGTTTCTTCAAGAGACACCATTGGTTGGATATTTGCAAAGAGAGCCAGGATAATCGGAAGTCAGGATAACTTCATTTACTACTCCATTATAGGCTCAACCAAAATTCAAAAAAAAAGAGGATTTTTGCAGAATTTGATTTTGGGGCTACGCTATATTCAATAGTTATATTAACTATATTGACTACCGAATATGGTAAGATTTCGGTAAAGAGTTCTACTGTATAATCGGAAGTCATGATAACTCTTCCTTTCTTACCGATTATAGGCTCAACCAAAATTCAAAAAAAAAAAAAGGATTTTTGCAGAATTTGATTTTGGGGCTACGCTATATTCGCTAGTTATATTAACTATCTTGACTACCGATTATGGTAGGATATTTGCAAAAAGAGCCAACTCGTATAATCGGAGTCATGATAACTCTTCCTTTCTTACCGATTATAGGCTCAACCAAAATTCCAAAAAAAAAGATTTTTGCAAAATCTGATTTTGGGGCTTCTATATATTCGGTTGTTATATGAACTATCTTGACTACCGATTATGGTAGGATATTTGCAAAGAGAGCCACTGTATAATCGGAAGTCATGATAACTCTTCCTTTCTTACCAATTATAGGCTCAACCAAAATTCCAAAAAAAAAAAAGGATTTTTGCAAAATCTGATTTTGGGGCTTCTCTATATTCGGTAGTTATATGAACTATCTTGACTACCGATTATGGATAGAGGATTTTAGTTTGGGGATACTTTATATTCGGAAGTTAAAGAAACTAAATTGATTTCCGATTGTGGATTAACTTCCGATTGTAAAGTTATCTACCGATTGTAAAAGGTAGTTTGGCCATTAAAAAAAATGACCAATTTTTTTTTTTTTTACATTATGACATATTTTGTCGTTTTGTGTTGCCTTGTAATCGCCCTAAAGACACGCAAGGGAAAAAACTACTAGTTTATTTTTGCACTCTCGAAGTTCAAGGGCTCTCTTCTCTTTCTTCTTCTTCTTGGTCCTGTGGCAGCAGCCGAAAATGTTACGATCCTTGTGGTACAGAGTGGGAGCAAATCTCAGAAGAACAACAACAACAATCATCAATGGGCAACCAATTTCGTCATCATCAGCACCAACCCGGTATTTCCTCTTCAAATTACAGAATCCAAATGTTGTTATTAGAACTAGGGTTAGTTCAATGTTCTTATGTTCCCTGTCTACTGTTAATAATAATGTCAGTTCATCGTCTTCTGCTTATGATTCTTCATTTGTAGTTAATTATTTGATAAATTCATGTGGATTATCTGAAAACGAAGCGATTAATGTTTCCAAGAAAATCAAATTCAAAACAACATCCCAGCCAGATTCAATTTTAACAAGAGCTGGGGTTTGTCTGAAGATCAAATTCAGTCAGCATTTAGGAAATGTCCTCGTTCTATGATGGCTTCTGTGAAGAAGATTGCGGCAATTATGGATTTCCTTGTGAATGAAATGGGTTATCATTCTCCCCGCATTGCTGAAGCCCCAGTGATTTTCACTTATAGCTTGAAGGAGAGGATTATTCCTAGGTGCTCTGTTATTAGAATATTAGTCTCGAAGGGTCTGATTGAGGAAATTGTTTTTCTCAGTCCAATTTTAGCAATGGTGGATAAGTCCTTTTCGGATAAGTTTGTGAAACCGAATGAGCAAGAAGCTCCCGAACTCATGAAAGTATATTCCAAGATCAGTTGAACAACTGAGAGCTACTTCTGAAATGAAGGATTTGAAGAGATGAGTATGTGTTACTGGTATGCATTCTTTCCACCTTTTGGTTAGTTGCTGCCTCTTTTTACAGTTTCAATCTACGCTTGTTTTGTTATTTTGGAATTGATAATTGTGTCACCTCTCATGTAAGGATAACATGAAGAATATCTGTCATGGAGTATTTATGCAGGCTTTAGTGTCAGTTTGTCACAAAGGTTGGCTAGAAATCGTTAAATCGGAATATTAGATACGAATTGTATTTGCTTCTGGAAATTATAGAGAAACATAGTTGTCTAATTAATTTCCATCTTTGTGGACTAAAAATACCTCGAGAGAGTTATTATGATTTATGAAGTTCAATTAATGGGTGAAACATAAGTTTCTTATGGGTTCATTTGGTTTCTAATGCTTAAGAATATTTTCACGCTAAAACTTCGGATTGGCCCCTTTGATATGTAAATGGTGAGAAATTCCTGTCTGATTGCTGATTGTTTGTCTTCGGTATGTTTATTTTGGTATCTGGGTATCTGTAAAATTTTGGCAATTCCTTTTCTCTTACATAATAAAACTGTTGTATTTTTCATTGAAATATTCTTTTGGCTTAGCATTACGGGTACTGTTAAAATATTATAGCTACAAAAAGGAAGTGAAAGTATTTTGTGAATGGTGGATAATATAATATGATTAGGCCAGGGCTCTTTATTTTTCAGTTCATCTGATTATGTGTGCAAGTTGTCTTCAAGATCTAGAGGGTGTTATAACATACTCCAATCAGACGAATTTAATGTTTAAACTCCCTTCCAGTGTATTTAATGAATGTACATGCACATACGTGGTTCATCCCTTAGATTTTAGACTACCACAATTTTGTTTGTAATTTCTGTAGTGAATTTAGGATCCACTAACAGGTCTTCCCATGTTGCTTTTGGAAGACCCCACGTTTGTCCTTGATAAATCACCTTCTTGCTTGTTTTGCTTATTTGTCATATGAAAAAATAGTTCACTTAGGTTTGCTCTATTATCATCTAATAAGTACAGGTTCTGCTGGGAAGTTGTGGTATTCCATGGTATCCTCATTGTGTATCTTAATTCCCATCTGCATTTTATTCCTTCAATTTTATTCTTATTGCATGTGTGCACTCCAGGTTACTTGCCAACAAATGTCTGAGTGGATTTCCATGTAAGGAATGCAGCCAAAGTTCAAATTTTGTTTCTCCGGAGAGTCTGACTGCAAAGGATTAACTGTGTACTTTTGAGTCTTCATGCTGCATTGCAAAATCTCTTGTATTTGTTAGCCTCAGATAGTATCATCTTCATTGGGTTAAGTTCATTGGAAGGCAAGTTTCTGAAATTCTTTACAGTTATTTACGGCATGGTGATTTCATTTGTTCTTTTACGCTTCAAGTCTCTGGCACTTGTACTCGGCAGATATCTAGAAAATTAGTAAAGTTTCTCATGTCACAAAAACAGTTAACCAATTGAATATTTAGGTGCGAGTACTAGTACGTGCAAGGCAATAACTATAAAATTAGAAAAAGTGGACATGCAGACACAGTAGACATTATATATGTAAGATATATTTATTTTGAAGTAGCTGCTTTTCTCCGGTTGGATACACGCATCCATGTCTTATCAGAGGACTTAGATGCTGACCACTCTGCATTTGAAAACTCTTCTTTCTATTACAAATTGCTGCTAGCTTTGCAGCAGCACTGTTAGCGATTCTGCTCACCTTATTCAGGCTAAATTTAAAAATTACGGTAAGGATTGTGGTCATTGGTTTAATCCAAAAACTTAGCATTGGATCTGTTATGGCCTGTTTCTGCTGGATATGTATTGTTTACATACTTTGACAATCAGTACCAATGCTAAATTTTATGCAGTAATGAAGCAGCAGTAGATTCATATCCTGCTATGAAATGCTACATTTAAACAGTTACACTCTAGTGTTTGAGTAAAATGTGACGGATCAGCTAAGTACAGGACATATTTGTATCTTAAAACAATCAGTTATAGTTAACAATCTTTTGTCCTGTGATGGTACCATTTTTTAGTAGAGACAGATGTTGCCATTATTCCCATGGTTTTCTATGCTAGGTTATTTGAGTCCAGCGATGCCGTACTCTAGTGCTTGAGTTTTTGTAATTCTTCTGCTCAAGTTCTTTTGGAGTTTTCATGTTTGAAAGTTGTTTGGTTCTGTTTTCCATCCCTATTGATGTAGTTTGGGTGCCTTTTTTGAAGGACTTGTAGCATAAACGAGATGTTCCTTCTTAAAAGATTTCTTTGGCATTTGCAATTATCAAATGACTGATAGTGTCTCTTTGGAGCTGTGTCTTTCCAGCATAAATCTTTTTTATCCGTACCATCTTAATTGTTTTGGGGTTATAATTGTATTATCTTTCACGCTGATAATAAAGTTTTATCCTTCTCGTTTGTTTCAGACAATGTCAAGTTGGGAACAGCTTGTGGACGATACTATCCTGTGTATGCCTTGGTATCAATGATCCAGGTGAGTCAGAAATATCCTTTTCCTTCAACTCCTTATGTTTACAGGATCTTCTTCTTTTGCCCGACACTTCTTTTCCTATCTTTCTTTACTTCTTAGGTGATTCTTATATCACTAAAATCCTTCTAGGTGACCAGTAAGCGAAGAAAGCTAGTGTAACCAACCACTAAATTCAGATTTTCCTTGTTTCTTTGTTTTTCTTTTTCTTCCAATCCCTAACCTAGTTGAGTTATTGTTGAGTTGAATCAAATCTTTATTAGGCGGGAAGGACACATACTTTTTTTCCCCTCTATGCAATGTCTGTCAGAGACTATTGCTGTGTTTTTCATTTCCAGAGCATTGCCTAGGCACATCAAAACATTATCTTTCACGCTGATGATATGTTTTTATCCTTCTCATTTGTTTCAGACAATGTCAAGTTGGGAACAGCCTATCATTGATCCAGGTGAGTCAGAAATACCCTTTTCTTTCAACTCCATATGCTACCGGATCTTCTTCTTTTACCTGACACTTCTTTTCCGAATTTTGTTTTCCAGGTGACTCTGATATCATTAAAACCATTCCTGGTGACCAGTAAGCGAAGAAAGCTAGTGCATCCAATCACTAAATTCAGATTCTCCATGTTTGTTTGCTTTTTTTTTTTCTTCGTCCAAACTCTCTCCCAATTACTGTTGAATTGAATCAAACCTTTTAGGTTTATTTCAACTTTGTCAGGCGGGGAAGGATGCAAATACTTTTATCTTTGCAATGTCAGTCTGAGACTGTTGCTGTGTTTTTCATTCCCACAGCATTATTGGCTGCGTAGGCACTGCAAAACAAATGGAATCACATTATTGGAAACATTTTAATCTCCTTAATTTTGATAAATCAAAACAAAATGTCGTTAAATTTGGACTCGTTCTTAACTTTTTTGAGAAAAGAACAAAAATAAATAATGTCAGAGAAAAAAGGTTTGACCTGAGTCAGCATACTTCGACCTGACTTCTTTTTTTCATACTTTCATGGAAAATAAATAAGGCAGTGATTGAATACAACCCTTCCCTTAAAAATCTAAATATTGTCAACCTAGATGATCCGGGTGGTCAAAACCCACCTCAATCGTCTTCTCATGCCCTGTTTTTTTTTTCTTCTTATTTTAACCCTATTTATACATGAACTACCGGAAAAAACAAAACCAATAATCCATCAAGCAAGTATATCATTGTCAAGATCTAATCGTTTTTGGAAATTAAGACTTATGCCAATGTGGACCAAACAATTAATTATCCGGTGGTAATTCATATACAGAACCAATTATAAGAAAAGAAGCAATTACGGACTAGGTGCAGTAGATTAATTATAATTAAAAAAAATCGAATCATATTAAAAATCCCTCGTGATCAATGTGAAGACTCGGTCCAACTTGATGTATTTGTTGTGATCTTAATTTGATATAACCACGATCATACTGAAAAATGCATTGTTTCAGATCAAACTAGTATCAATACTACTCAGGCAATGGATGCTGTGGGGGTTCTTCTTTTCTCAGAATCTACACATCTTTGCCAGTGCAATTGAGATTGAAGGGGTCTGATTCGGATGGGATGAGAAACTATTACAGTTTGATATATCCAATTACGTAAGTGGGAAGATGAAGATGTCGGTGAGTTTCAGTTACCCACATTAAGGAGGTTTACAATATTTAGGCATTGAAAAATAGGTTGTATTTAACCCAAATGAGGGTTGCATTTAGTCACCGCCATAAATAATGCCTCAGTTATACGTGGAGGAATTTTTATTGTAAAAAGCCAGTCATCGAAGAGAAATAGAACCGATTCAAACCCTAAAAAGATCTCTTTCTTTTATTATTCTAATAATAATATAAAAGATCTCTATAAAATTACATATTTTGGAACGGCCCTTCTACACATACCGAGCCAAAAACGACCCAAAAACCAGGATGTGACTCATGTGAGGGTAGCGTGTGGACCCCGCCCACATCAACTTACATGGTCCCTAAAAAGTGTGTGGGTCCCTTTTTCTTGTGTCGGCCGGTTTTGGCTTTGTTTTTGGGGTCGGTTCGTTTATAATTTTTGATTTTGGAAATGCTCCAATCTTCACTTGTCGTTCATGCTAGCCCTAAGTGCTGAAACTTTACATTATAATAGGTAGATCACGCAATTATAATTTCATGGAGTATGAGATATTGACACCCTTGGGAACATTTGAGTGCAAGAGCTTCAAAATGAAGGCCAATTTTTTGCATGCATGTCCAAACTGCTTTCAAGCATGAAATGGTAGCCTAACACAAAATAACTTTAAAAATCGAGTGGTAAAGGTTTTAATGACAGGAGTATATGTTTTCTCACACAACTGTGTTGAGACTGATTTCATTAAGTGATATTTATATGATTACATTCAATATAGATAGAGATACATTGCAAGTAAATAGCTACAAATCAAGAATAGAAAGGAAAACTAATTAGCTAAAGAATAGGTACAACATACGACCACGAAAAACTGGTTACAACCATATGTACGTGTATGTACATGTTCAAGTTTATCAATAGCCTGATAAACTTAATACCCCCCCTCAAGTTGGAGCGGTAGAGCCAGAACGAACGCCCAACTTGCTAACCAAATGACCAAACTGTGGAGCTCCTAGTGGCTTTGTAAAAACATCGGCAAGTTGATTGGAAGATTGAAGATGTTGCGGTAAAATCAACCCACTTATTAGCTTTTCACGAACAAAGTAACAATCGATTTCAATATGTTTAGTCCGTTCATGAAAAACCGGATTCTGAGCAATGTGAATTGCAGCTTGACTATCACAAGAAATCTTGATAGGAAGGGGACATGAAATACGCATGTCATTAAAAAGATACCGTAACCATTGCAGTTCGGCAGTTAGATTAGCTAAGTCTTTATATTCTGCTTCAGCAGAAGAACGAGCCACGGTAGGCTGTTTCTTGGATTTCCAAGAAACAAGACTATCACCTATGGTGACAAGATAACCTGTCGTCGAACGACGAGTGAAAGGAAAACCTGCCCATCTGAATCCGTATCCATGCAAGAGATAACGAATCGATGAAGATAGAAAAATACCATGTCCAACTGTGCCTTTAAGGTAACGTAAAACCCGATGAGCAGCATCAAGGTGAGCGGTATGAGGTTTTTGGATGAACTGACTTAAGTAATTAACCGAGTAAGTAATATCTGGACGAGTAATGGTAAGATATAGGAGACGCCCAATAAAACGTCGAAATGGACTTGGATCCGTTAAAACCTTACCATCAGTAGGTTGTAACTTGATATTTGGTTTCATCGGAAAAGATGAAACACGATCCCTCGTGAGGCCAGCGTCAAGAATATCTAGGACATATTTGCGTTGGCGGAGAAAAATACCCTTAGGTGAACGAGAAACTTCAATGCCTAAAAAAATTGTAATCTACCAAGATCTTTTATAGAAAAGTAAGAAGCAAGACGTAAGTTCAGTGATGTAATGAAGTTATCATCATGTGCGATGATAATTATGCCATCGACATAGACAAGAACAAATATTGAAGTTGTTCCTTGATGATATGTGAAAAGAGAGTTATCACATAGAGATTTTTGAAAACCCTCATCTAGCAAGGCTGATGAGAGTTTAGCAAACCATTGACGAAGCTTGTTTCAAGCCATAAAGAGATTTCTTGAGTTTTAGAACTTTGCACTCACCTTTTTGAGCCATACCGGGAGGTAGCTTCATATAGATATCTTCATCAAGATCACCTTGGAGAAAAGCGTTGTTGACATCTAATTAGTGTAGAGACCAGCATCGGATAGCTGCAACAGGTAACAAAACACGTAGAGTGACCAGTTTTGCAACTGGAGCAAAAGTATCATAGAAATAGATACCCTCTTGTTGCGTGTATCCTTTGGCAACAAGACGAGCCTTGTAACGTTCTATAGAACCATTTGGGTTAAACTTTATTTTGAAGACCCATTTGCAATCAATGGCAGTCTTGTTAGGTGGTAATTCCACCAAAGAACCAAGTGTTGTTGGCTTCTAGAGCTAAAATTTCTTTTGCCATTGCTTGCACGCCATTTTGGGCATTTAACGGCTTGAGAGAAAGTTCTAAGTTCCTCATTAAGAAGAATAACTTACAAAAATTCCTTATGAGATGGTGTGAATTTATCAAAGGATAAATAATCTGTTAGAGGATAAACCGATGAAAACTTACACCTAACATTGATAGTCTTTTAATTTAAATAGGCATGCGGATTACGATCCCGTGAAGGACGAAAGCTTGTGTTGAGACAGTTGTCTTAGTTCTTGATTCGGCAACCGATGATGAACTCGAGATTAGAATCGAGTCACGAGATCATGCGCATGGGGACAAGACGAAATCGGATAAGTGATCGCAGATGGACACACTAGAGCAGTAGTAGTCCTGGGAAGAATCCAACGGAATAATAGAAGGATGCATATTGCCGTGACCATCGAGAGGGTAAAAAAGCGGAAGAGTTTGTAGAAACTGGAGAGTCTGCATCGTAGAAGATTCACGTGACAATTGTAAAGGTGAATCCATAGAAACTGGATTGAAAACGGATTTTGCAGGATAAAAAATAGAGTCAAAATACTCATTCTCCGGGTGATGCACATGTGTTGGTGCAGAGAGAGGATTAGGTAAATCAATGAAAGGGAATCGATGTTCATGAAACACTACATCACGGTAAGTAGAACTAGTTTTTGTTTCTATGTCAAAGACTCTGTAGCCTTTTTGACCATGAGGATAACCAACAAATATACCAGGCTTAGCGCGTTGGTCGAACTTATACGAAACCTTTACGTTTCGTGCAAAACATAAACATCCAAAGACACGCAGATTTGTATAATCTGGTGCAGTATTGAGTAATTTCTCATATGGTGTTTTATGAGAAAGTCTTTGAGTTGGAAGCTTATTGATTAAATAATCTGCAAGTAAGAATATACTCTCCCAAAAACGAAGAGGCAAATTAGATTGTAATCTAAGTGATCGAGCCACATTCAAAAGATGGCGATATTTTTTTCCACAACACCATTCTGTTGTGGAGTGTAGATACAACTAGTTTGATGCAAGATACCATGTTCTTGGAACCACAATTGGAGTTCCTTTGACTTGAATTCGGACCCATTATCAGAACGGAAAGTCTGTAATTGGGGAATGAGTAATGTGTGATTACCAGAAGAGATGGTGGATACGGACTGACCAAATTGAGTAATAACAAAATTAAAAAAATATTTTAGAAATTTCAAAGTTTCAGATTTTACTTTCATGAGATATACCCATGTGCATCTTATATAATCATCTACAATGGTAAGGAAAAATCTAGCACCAAAAATGACTCAAGGGCAAAAGGCCCCAAATGTCAGCATGTATTAATTGAAATGGACGAGATGTAAAAGAAACACTTTTATTAAATTGAAGACGAGTTTGTTTCGCCCTAGGACATACATCACATGCCTGACTTGACTGAGAACTAATAAAGGGAAACTTGCTTGCTAGAAAACGAAAACAATCCACACTAGGGTGGCCGAGACGACGGTGCTATGTATACACCAATTTATTCGCAGTAGATGATAAAGCCACTGAATGAAAAATAAAGTGATAGAGACCAGCAACTTGCTTACTCCATCCAATCACTGTGTTCGTGTGATGGTCCTGGAACACACATGAGTTTCGTGAGAACTTGATACAACAGGTTGTTGTTGATATCAGTTGACTGACAGAAATTAAATTGAACTTAAAACTTGGTATATAGAAGACATCAAGTAACTTAAGAGTTGGAGAAAGATTAACATGTCCAATATGAGTCACAGATGTATGAGTACCATCCGGTAATTGGACACTGATTGGTGTCGAGAACAAAGAATAATTAGTAAATAAAGAAAGTGAATAGCATATGTGGTGAGTAGCACCACTATCTACAATCCATACATGATGAGAAACAGACAAAGAAATACCTGCAAAATTGGCCGATGGATTGGCAGTAGAACCAGCATGATCTGGATCAAGGAGAGATAACAGACGTGCATATTGTGCAGCAGTTATGTTAGGTGCAGCATGGACAATGGAACTGGAAGCATCAGGTGCAGGTGTAGCCATCGCATCAACAGGGAAGTGTGGTGAATCTCTCGGCCTTGACAAATCCTTTAGATAGCCTTTCAACTTCCATCAGGTTGTCTTAGTATGACCATGCTTAGTGCAATGATCACAAAAAGGGCGATGTCTCTTGTTGTGACCAGTATTGTTCCGTGGTTCACTACGAAAATGTTAAGATTTTCGATTCAACAAGTAGGAACAAGAGATGAGTGAATACCTTCTTTGTGATTGCTCTGCGACATGATTGTAAATCTTAACAGGTGAGGGCATTGGATCCATGAGAATAATTTGGCTACGTAAAGCAGAAAAACGATCATGCAATCCTTGCAAGAACTCCATCGATCGGTCTTGATTATGGTGATCCATATAATTCTTCCCTGCATTACAGATACAAGGTTGAATAGGTCGAAAAGCATCCAGTTGATCCCATAGTGATTTGAGGTGAGTAAAATACATTGCAACACTCAAGTTATCTTGTTTCAGGGTTCCAATGGACTGTTTGATGGCATACAGATTTAGAAGCATTGGTGTGTGAAAACCTGGATTTGATTTCAAGCCATTGTTCCCGTCGAAGGAAGTTCGGGTACTAGGACGGATCTCATCTCTGCATTGGAAATCCAACTACCCACCAGATCATTAGCACGGATCCAGTGAGGTAAATCGGATTTGTTTGTGGGTTTTTCGATAGTTCCATCTATATAACCTAATTTTCCTTTCGCACTTAAAGCCTTCATGATACCTCGACCCCAGGTGCAGTAGTTTTCACTTGTGAGAAGAGGAGAATAGATGACAGAAGTGGGATTATCAGACTGATGCACATAGTATGGGCTATTAGGAGACAAGACAATGTCTTTTTCAACACCGGGAGAGATGGGTTGTTCATCTTTTATAGTCATATTGACGATTAGGTTTGAGAGAAAATAAAAATAAATAATAACCTAGCTCTATACCATAAAGGTTTTAATGACAGGAGTATATGTTTTCTCACACAACTGTGTTGATACTGATTTCATTAAGTGATATTTATATGATTACATTCGAATATAGATAGAGATACATTGCAAGTAAATAGCTACAGCTGAAGAATAGAGAAAGGAAAACTAATTAGCTAAAGAATAGGTACAACATACGACCAGGAAAAACTGGTTACAACCATATGTATGTATATGTACATGTTCAAGTTTATCAATAGCCTGATAAACTTAATAAGTGGATGGCCTATCTACCTGGGGTTAGTGCTTGATATTATTACCATTTGACTTTAAGGTCAATATGGTACATCCTTGCCCGATAAATTAAACCTGGTAGGTACCATTTTTTCTCTCAGAGTTATGTTCTCTCCTCCTCTTAATGATATTTTGATAAACTAAATACTGATCGATAAGATGTTAGCCAAACTATACAACGTATTTCAACTCTTACTTCAAAAAAAAAAAAAGGAGAAAAAAAACCAAAGACCTCCGTCAAACATAATTTATTTTCATCAATCGATCAAAAACAAAAACAAATACACTACATAAGCCGGTACTCAAACCCCATTACAAATTAAGGTGCACAGTAAAATAATCAGCACACAGAGAAAAGAAAGAAACAAAGATTCACGACCATCAAAAACCAACTAAAGTTGAATCTTAGATAATCTTACATAAGCCGGAACTCCACACCGTGACAGATTCACGACTATATTTACGGACGCTTAGATAATCTTAGTCCGTTAGTCGGATCCTCCGATTTTTCCAATTTTTCGAGTACTTTTTGTTACCGGATCAGCAACTTTTGTTACTAAACCAATAACACCAGATACGTCGATATTCGGTTTCTGGACAATATTTTTCGATACGGTGCTAGAATCCACTAGATCATCCATCCAAGCCTCCTTTGGTGCACCCAATGCCATTTCTGCAAACAATATTTATCAAAATAATAAAGTTACATTTGTGCAAATATGTACTTTCTAGCGAGTGACATTATTTGTAACACCAATCGCATGATTATAAGTAATTACAGTGGAAAAACAGTAATAATTAATTAAAAATACTTACGTGGTGTAAATGATGCTACGATGATCATGACAAAGAAAAAAACTGTGGAAAAAATGCTAATGAAATTTCTCGCCATTCTGAATATTTTTCGCACTCTTCTTGTAAAGAAAATATGCTAAAGAGATTTTGATGTGATAATTTGGAGACAACTTAGTGTTCTATTTATAACATCAGCCCGTGGTTCATCAGCTGGAATGATGACAGCTGCTACTGTTTGATTAATTAAGCAAAGAACGTCTTACCACTATTATTTGCATTACTGGACAGAATCTTCAAAATCTGCAAACCATGTTCCGTTTTGGGTAAGTTCCGATGTCTTAAAAGATTTTCCGCATCATCTTTCTTATTTAATCTTATCATTTTTATTGTATAATTATATTTTAAAAGATTTGGGGAACCGAATGTGCTTCTATCCTACACGTCACACACATGCAACAAAAGTGGACTTTTTCTTGTCAGTTCAAGCGAATCGAAATCACAACTGCTGTGCCTCCAGGCTGTAATAGATAGTGATGGTTAGATGAAGAATCTTCATCAAGATATGGTCCGTAAAGAAACACGCGCGGTTCCCTAAAATATCACATGTATTGCAATGATCTTTTAATTTCAGGTCTTATTTGAAAATAGGCCACATGAAGTATTGGTTGTTTTCCAAGTTTGATAATTTATCTTACAAAAACAAATGTGTTTTTGCTGATCCGACGATTCTGAATGGGTGTTTTTACTTGTGATCAATCTGGATGCCATTTGCTTTCAAAGTTGAGAGACAAATCGTGGTTCGAATCAATCCATGTTTAACGCCGAAATCCAACCGCTCCAGGTTCACCCATCCATTATTATCCTCTTCATCCTGTTACAAAATCATTATATCAATAAAATATCGGCGCTCTCCTTTCTTACGTTTCATACTTTACGTAGTCAAAAATCTCATTGCCTTATGCATAATTTCTTCTAATCAATTTGCATTTTATCATACGTTACAAAATAAAAACGACCCATTAATAAACTCGTTAGGTCCGACCAATCCCTAGAGATGTTCACTTTTTATTCACTTTTCGTTTTGAACAAATAAACCTCAAAATAGGGTTTCTTCTAAAGGCTCTAAGTATTTTTCTAGACTAGCTCACATTAGTTTGATTACGGACGTTTTTATTTGTTAGTTTTTATTATATTTGATTTAATTGTTCTGATCGATTGATTTTTCTGAAAATTTTGATGTATTGTTGCAGATTTTAGTTGGTAGATGACATATTGAAAAAAGAGCATCAATCTCAGGTAAATCATATGTAAGACCTATGATTGTTGCTATCTGGGTTTATAATTTTATTTTGTGTTCCTTAATTAGTTAATTTTCATTGAAATTATTTTTTGAATTTGGGAAGTTGAATTTTGTTATGTGGTTTTAGGTTTAATTTGTGGAAAGAAAATTTGATTTCTGCTTATTCTCATAAGATGTGCTTGTAGGCTTTGAGTATTATCAATTTATGTTGCTCTGTTTTCCAGTTTTAAATTTCAAGTTATAGTTAGAAATATTATTTATGCACCCACGAATCTCCTAAGGGATCATGGGCAGTTGTTGAATGCTCGAAGGCTTCAACTTCGTCACCCTGATCTGTTGCTTAAAGATTTCCTTTATAATCCAGTGTCATATTTTGTACTTAGTGGTAAGCACAATTAAAAACAATTTTCTTGAATTTTATTTTATATTATTTTTGGGTTTCATTTCATTCAGATGCAAGTTTTTTGTGTAAGCGTCATCCACATAATAGGAAAGAAAGGGATTGCTCTATCAACAATCCCTAGGTTGCTCTGCAGTTGAGGTAGGAGTTCTCCCTTTCCCTTGATTTTTTTCATACAAGTGCTCTTCTTTTAAAGGTTTTGATTGAAACATTTTTTTGACAATGTTGGCAGGAGTTCAACCTTGCAACTAGTCTTTAGTGTGCAACAGTTGGATTCAGATTTTTGTGTTGGAAAAAGATGGAGACATTAGGAAAATGCACGACGACTTTCAAAAATGAAAAAGTTACTTAGAGATAACACATACTAGGAAAGAAAGAGATTGCTCGATCAACAAACCATAGGTTGCTCTGCAGTTTAGGTAGGAGTTTTCCCTTTCCCTTAATTTTTTTTTCATACAAGTGCTTTTCTTTTAACGGCTATGATTAAAACAAAATTTTCACAATGTTGGTTGGAGTTCACCCTTGCAATAGGTCCGTATGTGAAGCATTTGGTTTTGTAAAACTTGAGATTAATTTTCTTAGTACAATAGTATATGAGAAAGGCTTACATTTTCTTTTTTTATTTCAATTTGAATATTACAAACGTTTATAGTTAAATGGACTGGGCAAATTTTGATAAGATTTCTTTTCTTTTTTTTTGCTCGGTTATAAGAATTCTATTCATCTACCTGAAATTCTGACCGTGTTATCTTATTGTACAGTTTGCAAAACCAAGGGTCTTGGTATTACTTCTTCGGATCCCAATAGCAACAGATTTTCTCTGAATTCGAAAGAGCAACAACCTCAAGGTTCAGTTTTGTCACATCGGAGGTTCACTAACTCTATTTGCTGCGGTTAACCTGTTTGTAGCACTGATGACAGGTACATGTGTCTTAGTTGGTGTTTGTTATGTTAAGGAAGAAAACCAACTCAACAAAATCAACAATTTGTCTTATCTGGTGTCCGTTTCAATTGCGTGTCTAATGATTCTGCAGCTGCTACGTACTTGTTACAATTTCTTTCTCCGCTATCTCGGTCTCCAGCTCTGTATGTCTCCACTAATTTTCTTATAATGGAGTGCATAAAAGAAAAGAAAATAAGCAATAAGGTAAATAACTTTTTGAAGCTTATACATTATTGGTGCTAAAGTGGTATGGAAGTGTTTTCTTATTTTTAAGTGTTACCCTTATAAACTATACAAAAATGTCATTGCTGGCATGTATATGGACGCTTGGAATCATTTGGGTTTTTCCATTGAACCATCCACTTTAATGTTTATCCTGCACCGAAATCTTAAGCTTTTTCTTCAAAGATGTATTTAACAAATCAACTTATCTCTGCAGTGGAAGAGGGCCACTGGAAGCCTTCTCATTAGTGGAACTTTCATATTTACTGGGAATAATTTGGCACGGGCACTATATTCACCTGTTACCACGAAGCTTATGTGCGCATACAACCCATAAGATCCACTTCTTGGGGTTCTGACTCACCATCTTTGATGTTTGGTCCTACATACTTCAACTTAATCATCTATTAACAGGTTCTATGGGTACGTTACTTTTCACTTTTTTTTTAGTTAGGATATAAAATGAAATAATTAGATGTTTCAACATGTAATATAGATTTAAAACTAGGTTTATGTCATCAGTTCAAGACGTCTAACATTATATTTCTATACTAGAATAAAACACGTATCACCTCTATAAGGCCAAACCAGTTACATTTCATGCACATATAAGTTGTCAACCTTAAATACACTAACTAAGAAATTGATGTGCTCTACCATGCAATAATTACCAAGAAGTTTTAAATTCCAAATTAAGTATATGGAGTTAAGTTAAACTACGTCAGGATCAGTAGCATAAAATACGATATTTTGTAGAATTCAAAAACTCATATTTGTCTAACGTTTCTTACATTGTATGGGAGATGTTAATCACAACTTATTCCTTTGATGACATTGAGACAATATACGTCAGCTGCGTGGTTGCATCAATCTTCATATTTGTGGCTTTAACCATTAGGTTATATTCAGAGTTTTCCTCTTCAAATAAACAGTTGCCTTATTAACTATGTTAGCCTTCAAAATTAACACTTCCCAACACAGCCAACCTGATATTTCTGACATACTCTATATATTTTTTTAGAAATGAAAATGGCTGGAACCGAATCCCAGGAAGATAAAAAAAAAAATACAACTTAAGGTATTGATGAGAAATGACGGGGGAGTGAGTAACACAACTTCCTAAAGGTATTCCATTTTTTTTTTTTTTGAGACTTCAACAGCCTCAAAATTAATGCGGAACAGAATCCCTGGAAGATACCAAACTTTAAAAGATAAACAAAAAGAGACAACTTAAGGTTTTGATGAGAAATGACTGGGTAACGAGCAACACAACCCGAGTGAAAATTGAGAATGAAAGGAAGATAAATACATTGTAATATGAGTTCCAAAATTAATGCGGCACAAATAAATGAATAATTTGGACTAAAAAAAGTTATTGTAACAAAATAAAACATAATCAGGTAATTGTCGTGGATAGCTCCCTGGTATTTTGAACCTAATGATGGTAACTCCGAAGTGACCATGAACTCATTTAATTTATAAACCTAACAGACACAGGCGAATTAACCCTCTTAGTAAATGCCATTGCTTTGAGTTAATCGGTATGAGCACTAATAAGTTAAGAAACTGAGTGATATATAGAACGAACAAGAGCCCGGGCCGTATTTTCTTAACAAGCTGCTGGGAGTTGGTTGGCTGATTTGTTGTCACACTGCCATATTTTCGTAATAGTATACTGATTTATTGTACTCTATAGGGCTTTCGATACTGGAACCCAACTTAATACGGTGGTTTGGACAAAAGGTTAAGCTAAATTTATGGGAAAAGAAACTTTTGACGGATACAACAACTACATTGCATAATATTCGTTTTGGTATTTAACATTAGCCAAACACAGTATTAATCCTCCAACACAATATAGCTGGAGGACTCTCCCACCAGAAAAATATTTTTTTCGTCCTCAATCATTCAGAAAAATGAAAGATGGATTTTCTGAATGAGCTCAACTTACTTGGTAAGGCAGGCAAAAGTTGAGCTGCCATGATGATTCAAATGGATCAGTGTATTTCTATTTAGATATAATTGAGTAATTTATTTTGGTTTCAAGAGATACAATTGGATGCACTTTATACAGGAATAAAGAAAAAATATTTTAAAATTCTCCGTTTTTGGTATTTTTTATGAATAAGTTATTTGATTTTGTTGTTTAGAGTTATCTTTTACAAAAATTCTATGTAATTTTTCATCGGAGCAATTCTTTAACATATTGTTTTTTCTTTTTTCCTAATATTATATTGCTTCAAGGTTATTTAACTTAGGTTTGCATGTTAGGCTTAGAAAGAGGAAATATGGATGTTTTATGGTTTTAAAAACTTCACATCGTATTTGTCCCTTTGTCTTAGTACCTGCTCTGCTGAATTAAATTTGTGTTGTAGGCTCGGGAGAGTTTTAGCGTCCCAGCATATTGGTTTCTAAGTTAATTCTCAACACCTTGAGAAAGACTTTATGAAACTTTAGTTTCCCCTTCAAAACAAAAAAAAACAAAAAAAACTTTAGTTTCAAATTCAATATTCTGGCATCCAACAAAAGCCTGGGCCGTTACGGGACGGGAAAGGATGTATTTCAAATATATCCATTGGTTCATACATATCATAACTATTGGCGAAAAATAAATCCAGTCGATTGAAGTCTAAATGTTTTTGAGGTGTTGGTTAATAAACATGTCCTTGGCCTCAAATCTTTTAATATTATGTCTGTAAGTCATACAATCCTAACATAGTTAATCGTTAACAAACTCCTCAAATTCCTATGGGCCTATAGGTAATAGAACACTACTTCATTCACTTGTTCAAAACAAAGTAGTGTCCTTACTTCGAAAATAAATAAATCATCAAAGGTTGTTCACCAAATTTGTAACAAAACTGAAAACGCAAAATTACTTCAAAATCAATCAGATTAATCTTACAAAATCTGTTAGCTTCAGGAATTAGTTTTCTCCCTTTGATGATATAAATTATTCCAAAATTACATAGATTTGTGTTTATTCATTTTCCTAAAGTTTAATAATCTGTAATTCTTGGTCCATTTCGTTTCTTATCTACTTATCTTCTTTCCATACCTATTACCGTGAACTATTTCTCAAGCATTCATAATCACATGAGGTCGAGGAGAAATGGCAGATACATAAATCATGACAAAATGAGAATA
This sequence comes from Papaver bracteatum, assembly GCA_023529315.1. Classification (NCBI taxonomy): domain Eukaryota; kingdom Viridiplantae; phylum Streptophyta; class Magnoliopsida; order Ranunculales; family Papaveraceae; genus Papaver; species Papaver bracteatum. The sequence goes on along the minus strand of JAJJWX010001793.1, from coordinate 328,569 downwards.
AAGAGAGATATGAGAAACTAAATCAATTACAATTGATTCGCGTGTAGCCTTGTATATGGTCGATTTTTTTTATAGGTTTCATCTTCTTTCCTGCCCCGACCCAAAAAATCTTAAAACCACAGCTGTTGATTTATCTTCTCCCTAGAATAATATGGCCTTTAATATTTATTTTTATTTTCAAAAATTTAGGAAATGAAGAAAATAAAATAAAAATTACTATCAAATAGGAGTAGTGATTCAAAAAGGGGTTGGCTCCCAGCTTGTCGCCAGGCTGCCTTCCACCGACCTGTAAACCTTTTTTTTTTCTCCTTATTCGTATATCAAATTAAAAAAATTAACCAAGGGTAACCAAATAATTATCTACCTTAGGACACCTTCTCATCCCACTACCACTACTTCTTTCATCACCACCATTATCGTCATCACTCAACCATTCTCACCAACACCACCACCATTATCCCCACCGCCGATCCACCACCCCCGCCCACCATCACAACCACCATTAATGCCTACTGATTTAATATAAAATAAATTTATTATGTATTGTATTAATAAAATATATTTATTTGATTAATTAAAGAAACATTTTATTATGAAATATATCAATAGAACATTTATTATTGAAAGTTAATTTAGCTAATCATTTTACAGCCGTAGATTTAGCTTTCCCAAGAATGAATCCAGAGTGTCCTTTATCTTGCGTAAGTTGTCTATCAATCAGATTAATCTTACAAAATCTGTTAGCTTCAGGAATTACTTTTCTCCCTTTTTTGATATAAATTATTCCAAATTTACATAGATTTGTGTTATTTATTTTCCTAAAGTTTAATAATATGTAATTCTTGATCCATTTCATTTTTTATCTACTTATCTCCTCTCTTTACCTATTACCATGAACTAATTCTCAAGCGTGAATAATCACATGAAGTCAAGAAGAAATGGCAGAAACATAAATCATGACGAAAAATGGGAATAAAAAAAGATATGAGAAACTAAATTATCTATTACAATTGATTCGCGTGTAGCCTTGACCCTACCCGACAAATCTTAAAACCACTGCTATTGATTTATCTTCTCCCTAAAAAAATCTGGCCTTTATATTTATTTTGATATAAAAAAAAATTAAAAGAAAAGAAAAAAAATTTAAAATTTAATATCAAATAAAAAAAAAAATTAACCAAAGGTAACAAAATAATTTCTCTACCTTAGGACACCTATCTCATCCCACTACAACTACTTCTTACACCACCTCCACCATTAATGTCATCACTCCACCATTCTCACCATCACCCACCACCATGTCCCAACAGCCGATCCACCACCCCCTCCCACCATCACAACCACCATAAATGCCTACTGATTTAATATAAAATAAACTTATTATGTATTGTGTTGATGAAAATATATTTATTAGATTAATTGGAGAAACATTTATTATGAAATTTTAATTGAATATTTATTATTGAAAGTTAATTTAACTGATCATTTTACAGTCCTAGATTTAACTTTCCCAAGAATGAATCCAGAGCGTCCTTTATCTTGCCTAAGTTTTCTAAACTTTTTTTTATAAGCTGGTTTATAATTTCACTAGCCCTTAACCCATACCGTAACGACATGGGCCATGATGTTGGTTCATTTTTAATATATTGTATAATTTGTGTCCCAAATACTTATCAACTCCTTATGATTTAATGTGGGTTTGTCATAAAAATAGTTTGGATTTTCTTCACTTTTTTTTTTGTTCTTTTCCTTTAATATTTTACCGCCGAAGATTTATTCAAATGAAAGAAATATAATCTTATCTTCCAAACACTTTTTAATTTAGGTTCATTGCTTATAATGAGATAATGCTCTATATGAACATGGAAGTTTAAATATTTTTTGTAAATATGTCGTCAGCAACGTTCATCTCAATGAAATTAACTAATTAATATCATCCATAAAAGTCTCCCCATGATCCTATTTCGCTCCAGCTGACTCATCTATCATGGTCGTGTTGTCGATCCTCCAAATAGGCAGAGAATAATATTTTTTTGCATCGAAAGGATGATACAAACTCTCCTTTTCGAAGGGATTGTATATATGCGAACCTCTGCCATTAAATCTTAAACAAAGTATTGTGCCTAGCAGCTCGTCTTAACGAAGGATTTGGTAAATTCAAAATTCTTGGAAATTTTGTAACTTCTATATGTTCCTACCTTCACTTGGAATACAATCTGGCGACACATTACCTCATAAAGAACCTTGAACACATATTGTACTCCCTGATCCTATTTCAAATTAATAGGTTTTCAATAGATCCTTTACCAAAAGTTGACATCTTTTACGTTGAATATTTATATAAAATTGGCCTCTTCAAGTCCCATGGATTTCTAAGTTTATATATCCTGTTTGTTTTTAACATTTTATTTATCCATGTTATGTTTGTTACTAATTTAAAACTTGATGTCATCTTCTACTGTGAACTTTATGTGATTTCAGAATCGAAATAGTTATACCTCTTTCATTCGTATCAAGTAATCATTTGTATATCCCTACAATTCTTCTACAACAATTCCTTTCTTTTGCCGTTTCTAGACCATCAGTAGCCATTATTGTCAAACGCAATCTATCCAATTTTTGTTGATGTTATGTATTTGCATTGTTTATTTTTCTTATTTTTGTTGATGTTTTCCAAGTTTGATATATAAGATACAAGAAAACAAAAAAAAAGCACAAGCTAGTAATATATAACTCTAGGAAGATTTGCTAAAAGAAGAGAATAATTCTCACAGTTATAGTCCACCAAATCTAACTTAGTGTTAGCATCGTATTCATCACTTAAAAGTACATGATCGAATAGAGATGAATGAATGACATTTGAAACCGAAAAGACTAGATGTGCAGCTGTCCAACTTATACTTCTTTCTGGTCGCAGTCGATTATCATTCATGCAAATACCAATGTGTTGATTGAAAGGCATGTTGCTTCTTACAATTTTTTTTGCTAAACCTTGTGCCAACGATTCTCTTTTGGCATTTGAGAATATACGACCACGAAATTTTCCAGTGTAATTCTATGTAGTTATATCTTCAAGAGATCGACATAAAAACTCATCGGCAAAAATAGAAAACAATGTTTTATAATTCATTGTACTACCCCGATATACCACAAAAAGATTTTCAGGAGTAAACTCAACAAATTGAAACTTGTTAGGGTTTACATAAGAAACCATAGTTCTTTCTCATGAATAAGAACTTGATAATCCTCAATAGTAGGCAAAGCACATATTTAATTATCAGGAACTAGTACATCCAATGGTTTATTAAAGTGAATTGACTCACCAATAAACTTCAACGAATTATTCGACGGCTCCTTCAACTGATTTATGTCTTCTTCCTTTTGATAATTAACTTCCATAGGTTGCGAACATTAAACAGTCTCCTGTGAAACTATAACTGGAACCAAAATCACATCAACATTCTCTTGAGAAGTAATCTTTGTCTCTTCCTCACCAGTTGATGTAGCCGAAATATCTCCAACACCTTTAGATGATGACGAATCATCTTGAGTTGTTAACGATACAACTTTATTGTTATGTGATTCCTCCTCTTCGTCGACCAGATTTTCTTCTTTCTTTTCTTTGTTAACTATGGTATCCGAAATAGATACAAAATCAGTAGAAGATGATGATTCCTCTTCAGTTGACAACGAAACTTCTTTAACCTCATCTTTCTTTACAAAGTTTTCTAAGACAGATATGATAGCAGTTTTAAGATCAACAAAATCAGTTTTGTAATTGGATTTTCACGTTTAACTAAAGCAAGCCTAAACTTTTCGCGTTCAGCTTCAGCCAAACACTAAACAAAATTATGGATATAGCAACCCATATTAGCAACATAGATAGAGTTGTTGCTAATTCGCAACTAAAAATAGCGGTTGCCAAATTTTAGCAACAGATTTTTTCTGTTTCTAAACTCGCAACTGCCCATGTTCTGTTGCGATTAGCAACAATTGAGAATATAAGCATGCGATTCACATGCGTATCAGGTAACACTTCTGACTCTTATTCTACCCATAATTTGACCTGCTTATAGGCGTATTTAGATAATTCGACCCCTTGAACTTTTGACCTTCTTACACGTACTCCTCCTCTTCTAACCACAAAAATTTCTCTACTTTACTCATTTCTTTATCTTCTCTTTTTAATTACTTCTATATCTAGATTTGAGAAATCTCTACTTCTGCCATTAAAACTCGAGTACAGTTTCATTTTCATGCTTGTCAATACTATCATTAGTGAAGAGTAAAGAATCAGTGAAGATGGTTAGATGTTATTCTTCCATTAGGGCCAACGCATGGGTGTTTGGCTTAGTGCGGCTAGCCTGGCTAGGTGAGGTTTGGTTTGGCGCGTGGGGCCAAGGGTTCTCCATGGTCGCATGGCATATCTAGGGCGAAGGCAAGGGTGTTTGGCTTGGTGCGGCTAGCTTGGCTAGGTGCGGTTTGGCTTGGCGGGTGGGTCCAAGGGTTTTCCATGGCCATATGACATATCTAGGGCCAAGACAAGGGCGTTTGGCTTGGTGCGGCTAGCTTGGCTAGGTGCGGTTTGGCTTGACGCAATGGGGCCAAGGGTTTTCCATGGTCTCATGGCATAGCTAGCTTTGGTCAGGTGCGTGACCAAGCTAGGGTTTTTGGGTCAAAGTTGTGAGTGGAATTTTGGCGTTTAGGATTTGCTCCTGGGATTGAAGGGCAACCGTTGATTGTTGCATGCCTTCACTTTAGTAGTCGTGTGGGAATTCCAGTAGGGTGGCGCGACATGAGGGGCCATGGCGAGGCATTTTTGGCATGGCGTGACTAGCTTGGTTAGGTGCATGACCAAGCTAGGGTTTTGGGCCAAAGTAATGAGGTGAATTTAGGCGGCCAGGATTTTCTCCTGGAATTAAAGGGTAACCGTTGATTGTTGCATGCCTTCACTTTAGTAGCCATGAGGAGAAGACCAGCAGGGTGGCACGGCTAGTGCCACGGTAAGGGTGTTTGGCTTGGCATGGTATGACTAGCATAGCTAGGTCAAGGCAGAGTTCGATTGGCATGGAGCGGATAGCTTGGGCTAGGTGTGGCTAGCATTATTTTCCATTGGCACAGGGGTTCGTCTAGCATAGCTAGGGCCAAGGTAGAGTGCGATTAGCATGGCGCTGCTAGCTTGGGCTAGGTGTGGCTGACACGATTTTCCATTAGCACAAGGGTTCGGCTAGGATATCTAGGGTCAAGGCAGAGTGCGATTGGCATGGCGCGGCTAGCTTGGGCTAGGTGTGGCTGGCACGATTTTCCATTAGCACAAGGGTTCGGCTAGCATAGCTAAGGCTAAGGCAGAGTGCGATTGGCATGGCGCGGCTAGCTTGGGCTAGGTGTGGCTGGCATGATTTTCTATTGGCACAAGGGTGCGGCTAGCATGGTTGGCATGCTTTGGCGCGGTTGGTGTGGCTTGCATGATTTTCCATTGGCACAGGGGGAATTAGGGTTTGGCTTGTCGTAACCCTAATTTGAAAAATATACCCCGGTAATTATTTAGAGACACATTAAAATATTTTCAGTAAATGCGCTTAGTAAATGCTTGTTACTTTAAATGTCGTGACGTCACTGTCTGCTAGGGTTTAGTGTTTTACGATTTTAACCCTAAACTAAAAACCACCATCAATATTAAGTCCCCTACTTAGCTCTGAACAGGTGCCTTGTTGTGAGGTAAGCATATGATGGTGACAGAAAAGAATGGATTTGAGGCATAAATCATTGCAAAGATGGTCAAGAGAATCCGACTAACCTTTTAAGCGGTAGAGAGAGTTTTGGCTTTCCATGTTGGTAGTCCTGCGTAAGTTGTACTTGGAATGCAGACTGCGGAGTGATGAGATGAAAGTTTTCGATCTTGGTCTGGTCATACCTCTCCATGATAAATAGGGTGCGGTCTTAGAGGGCAGAGCAGGTGGATGGCTTGGACCGAAGGGCCTAGAGGTAGCATGGCCCTGACTGCGGTAATGGGATGGTGGAGCATGAAGGGGCAGCAAGGCGTGGTGGGGCCGTGGTGACGGAGCGAGGGCTTGGTTAAGGCCACGGCAGCGGCATCCATGAGAGGCTAGGCGCAGTGGGGCCGCGGTATGGTGTGATGGGGATGTGATGCGGCGTGAGTGGTCTTGGACGTGGAAGTTGGTCTTTACGGGATCGGTTTCCTATTTTACCCTCTTGGATCAAAATAGGAAATCCTTTCTTTGTTCAAACTCCCACATACCATGTGTATATAAAAAGATGGATGGCTTCTCTTTTGTTTCACGCCTACTCATTCCTCCCAGCCATGTGACAACAGTAAAGCAGGGCGGACGAGCGAATCCCAGGTACGCTTTCTGATACTTCTCTTTAATTCTTCTCTCTTTTTTTTGCTAGTGTAAACCTAGTTGTAGGCGCACCTTTTCATGACTTTTTAGAGATGTTGGCGTAGATTTTAGGTATTGTTTTCCCTAGCTTGTTGTAACACTTAGGCACGTATACCACAGTAATGTTGACCGCCCTTACCCACTATGCGAGGTAGGCACTTTGATAGTAATGGACCTGTCCTTTCACGAAAATCCCAGCTTCTAGGGTTTGCTCTTCGTTTTGGTATGGTCGTGTGCATAGTTGTCATGGTGGGGCGCACCTCCTTAGTTGGACGATAATTCCATGCTGCAGAGTACATCCTTCAAACAGACTGGCTTGCGTCTTGGAAAAATAACTTCCGTGCATTTTCCGTAATAATTTCTCCTCGTATTGTTTCGTTGTAGTTGTTTGGAAAGCGGAAGTGCTGTGAGAGAATCTTTGTTATGACGTCGCTTGAGAAAAATTCTGCCATACCGAAGGATGTTGGTAACTCCAAGCCAAACATGGATAATGAATTCTTCACGATAATCTCTGCTAGGAGAAGTCCTCTTAAGCATGTGCCGCTACTTCTGACCGGCTCGGAGAGTGAGGGAGGGGATCGTTCGGTTCCTCCTGGAAATGTGATACGGTTTTGTCTTCATAGGAAAGAGTATTCCGCTTCTTTTATTGATTTCAAATCCCCAGTGATCCCATTGCGTTCCTTCGAGAAATGGATGCGGTTCATGATGATCCAAGAGGATGTAAGAACCAATTTGACCAAGGCGCAGATCGTTGATGATGTTGCAGCTTCCGCAGTGCTTCAAATTAGGAGAGATATTCCAGGCTTGGTCGCTTTTGTTTCCAGATGGTGTCCGAACACCCACACGGCCATATGTAGATAGGGTGAAATGATTAGTAGAGCGTGGATGTACTTCTGAATCTTCCCGTAGTTGGAAACTTTGATGTTAAGTTGTCTGCAGTTGAAGAAGAGATGCATGACGCCCTGGTCGATAAATCAAAAGGATTCGTTCGAAAAGAGAATGAGACGAAGTGTTTCTATGACTGGTGGGTGTCTCAGTGGTTTCCTGACGCATTAGAGTCGAACCAGAAGAACAATACACTTCACGTTGCGGCGTTCTTGGCTCTTTGGCTATCCAGAGATATTTTTGATGACGGCTCGGGCAAGAAAGAGATAAGACATGGACTTATTAAGTTTGCCATTAAATTGGCAAAAGGTGTCGTTCTCCCCATTGGTAGTATGTTTCTTGGTTCTCTGTATGCACACTTGGATCAACTGGTTTCGGACATGCATGTCTCGAACGGCTACATGAAAGTTTATTCATATGTTCATGCCGCTTTTCTCCAAGCGTGGCTATGGGAGCACTTCGAGAAGTATGCCCCGAAACCGTTAGCTGTACTTACTGAGTCTTGGGGTGTCTCGAGGATACTGCGCTGGTTGAACAGGCACCCCAAGACTGGTTCGAACCTGGTTGGACCTCTTGACAGCTCGCACACAGTTAATTTCCGTCCGTGGGCTCCGTTGCATGGGTCTATAACTCAGGTCACTACCTTTGCTCCTGTTCCAAAAATTTCTTTGACTTCTGATAAAGAGGGCCTGAGTTTCGGAGAAATGGTGTTCATGCGGAGCGGCACGCCTGATCACGTGCCATCTTTCTTCCGAGGATCTTGCAAAGCAACCTCTTACAACATCGATAGAGCGGCTCGGCACATGGGCTTCGTGATGCGTGTCGTATGCGTCAAAAATAATTCACTTCCTCACTTTACTAATTATAAATATAGTATTCAATAAGAAAGTGTTAGTATCCACAGAGAGGCGATTGTTGTTATGCAATTTTCATATTCTAATGTAACCAATTAACCCAAGGTGTGTTTTTGTTTTTATCAAAGTAATAATACTAAATAAAGCAAGGTAAATAGTTGAAATAATCAATAAGGAGAAGATATTGGTTAAGGGATAGTATCATTCATAAACATGTATTTTTCATCTATGATTAGAATTGGTATTTAATCTCTCAATTATCAAAAGCCCTAAGATATCTTGATCGCAAGAGTATCTCGTTTATTTCCTGATTTTATCACAAACAACATTAAAAGATGCTATCGTGAAATCTTCTTAAAAAACAACCTAAAGTGTAAAAGCACAATTAGATTTAACTCCCTAAGTGCAATAAGTTCTATGAAATAAGACTAATCGATGCAAAAAAACGTGTAAAAGCACTAATTCGTTTTAACAAAGGTTATGATTCATATGCGATTAAAAAGATGTATCACTACAAGTATTAACCACAAGATGCTACTAAAAATCAGAGATAACAACTTTTACGTATTGAAAACCCTAATATAGCTTTTGAGATGAAAACAAATCCAATTGATTCCGGACTCAACCAAACTAGGATTCAAAACATATGATAATATGATTGATGAATCATAAACGATAAAATTGAGACAAAACTAATTCATAGAATCAAATAACATGCTTGAAGAAATCAACTTTTTATCCCATAACCAACTATTGTATTTAGCTACTCATATTCATGGAGTTTATCATCATAATATTCAAATAAATAAGATGAAACATAAAAGAAAGCAAACCCTAGAAGTAGTTCTCTGCAAAAGCTCCAAGAATAGAATAAAACCGTTGTCTCTTTGTTGTAGAAACTCTCTTTTTATAGCCCTTTGCTTTCCAAAAATAGGTCAAAGTCTTCAAAATCTTCAAGTCCACGTCCATCTACCAGTCCACCAAGCCCATGTGTGAAAAATATATCTCTGGAATTTTCGGGTCCAAAAACGGTTCGGCGAGATCTTGACGTCATCACCGGAATCGATCACGGAAAAAATTGACTCGAGCCACTTTTACCATCGGAGATCACCGAAATTCTACACTTCCAATAGCTCAACTTTGCTTTTTCTCGCATTTCAAACATTTGCATAACCCATCTAAATCCACTCTTTATCCCTTGCGAAAACGTACCCAAAAGCGCGACGCGTAGCTCATATGTCCGGCAGCCAACTCTTGAATCCGACTCATACCCCCCTCGCGATTCACTGAAATATTTTGATTAACACACTCGGTTCAGAAATCCGATAAACGGAACTAGTACCACCGGCGCGCCATTTTCGCTGCGTTTTCGCAATGCGGCTACAACTTCAAAATCGCGAGACTGCGAGTGCCAATCCATTCCCAGTATACACAGCACCACCAGTTCAGCTTGACCACACCAGTTTAATATCACTCCCAAACTCAGCTCAAAACCTATCAATTCTATTCTCATGCCACCCTTACCTTCTATATCCTCTCCCACTGACTGCACACAACACAACCACCAATAACTTCACTGCTGCCTATACCACCAGTGCACCAAGCTCAAATACCAGCTGCAGAACATTCCAATTGCAGTCCCATGACAGTTCATCATAAATCCATAAGCTCCATCTCCTCTCGCTGCACACTTTACAACACAATAACCAACGAGAGCACCAGATTGCATCTTTCGACCACAGACACTAGTGCCATCCTAGCCAATTGCACCATTGCATTCATCGCAACACAATCATGCGACAAACAACAACAACCACCTCTTTACCAGTACATCTCCATTTCGGGTTCTAATAGCAACACGAGATTCATTCATTCCACTAATAATAGCACCCCTGCAGATCAAACCACTTTCATAGATTTCACCATTCTTCTACGACTTTAGTTCATTCTGAAATACCTTATCCTTCTTGCTGCATCTCACAAGACTCTTCCAATGCGCTATATCCCTCTCTTGCTTGAACCACCAGATCCATAGTGGCATCACTTGCATCACCAGGTCCATTAGAGCCATATTCATCCTTGCCCGCACTTGGCCTTTCTGCACATCACATTTAAACCAATGACATCGAACTCCAATTCCACCTTGAGCTCATCAGCATCAATCCCAGATTCTCGCACCTTCATGACCCACAATTTGAGCCATTCCTCAAAGACCCATCTCAGAACTTCACAAGACCATGCATCACTTGCACTTGACTCATTAAAATTGCAGTTCGACCATGACAAGACGAACACAACAACTCCATACACCCACAAGATAAACATCATTTCAACTTCCCTGAAACTTGCGATTATAGCTCGATTATACAAGCCCATTGCACTCCAGCTATATCACAAACCACCTCCTTCTCGTAATTTCACCACCTCCACATTAGCATCATCAACTCGGCACCAAACTCGGTAACCTACAATACCCATTCTTTTCTCAAAAGCGTCAGTCTCCAATCAAAGTCGAATCTGCGCCTTCAATCATTCACTAATCACCACCGATTCGCAAACGATCTCCTGCGATAGCTGCACCAACAAATTCAGCTACACAACCGACCAATTCAGTTCCATCCTCTTTCTCTTGCTCGAATTCAGTTCTTCAACAACACAATATACCCAATAAACTGGTGATTGTGCTATTACATCGAACACAAAATCTGCACAGCCTGGTGATGTTGTTGTATGTTGAACAATCATCTTCTACACTCTCCATTTCCCAACACAATTGAAATCTGATGCAAACCCATAGATGTAATAATAATTCATCTTTTTGTAAACCCTAAAATCATCACAGATCCAAAGAAAAACCCATTTTTCTCTATTATTATCTCATTCACTAACAGCTTGGTTTCGATCTTGAATTCACATAAACCCCATCTCGAAAACTGCCTCGTCAGGGAATATTATTTGATCATCTTCAAGCACATTTTGTGTATGATCTAGCCCTCTATCAAAACCCTCTTTAATCCCTCTGTGCTGTTTTAGATGATATAACTAACAACAATGACCCTTTCTCAATTTGGAAAATGAATTATTGAGGTTAGAAATGATTGGGGTGGTTATTGACACCCCAATACATAGGCTAAGGGACACCCCAATGGGTATCCCATAACAGGTGACCACCTCTTTAACATCAACTTGATATCTTTAATGCTCCTGTAGGACTGGTCGACCCTTAATCTTGGCTCGATTCTCCGATATTGTTCGCCTAGGAAATGACATCTTTGCCCCTTTATGCTCCAATTGAACGCTTTCTCCCACCAGCAACAATCGCCTCTTATTTCTCATACCTACTTATAATCTTCAATGAGAATCATCACTAAAGTTGTTGTGCTTTTCAGATTAATTTGCATCACTAAAGCCGACATACTTTTGACGAGAGATGAAGAAATAAAAGCAAATAATGAGACACAATCCGCCTCCAACGCTTTTGCCATGTTTCCTCCTCTTTTGAACCGAATGACTCCAAAGTACCTAAATACTCAAAAACAAAACATAAGATACATAATTTACAAGAAAAATAGCAAAGAAAGCATAAATACTAGATATTAAATTAGGTATTTTACAACACCTATCAAATTCCCCCACACTTAGACTTTTCTAGTCCTCGAGCAAATCAAACAAAACAATTATAAAGAATACATACAACTCCGTCTCGTCGAGGCTACGGTCACTTTAAGCATAAATAACAAGCCTTTAAACCCCTAGGTGTCCCTAGTGGACGAGTTTTAGTCTCGTGAAGGTTTACAAGAGGTCTGCCTACAAAACCTATATTTCCAACTCCGTCTGTTTGTGACAAATCAATGAACGAATCCAAAATGACTACATGAGGAGGTACCTTGCACAAATTCAATTCATATATTTGTAAATAAAGCTTTAATTAGATAGTCGAACAATCCACAATACTCGGAAACTAACAAACCACAATCATAATGAAAAGATTAAGAAGATGGAAATAGATGTAGATGTTGGCGAATGTTCACAAGTGTTCGATGTTTCCCATATATGTCTGAAGGTCACTGCCAAGATGAACCTATTCCTATTGGATTGAGCTACTTGGTTTGAATTCTACATCAACTCACTAGCATATACAAGGGAACCAGGAGTGACTTTATTCAACCAATATAATACTTTCCTTTCTTTTTCTTTTCTTTTTCACTTTTTTTTTAATTAATTTTTTAAGATAACATGATTGGATCAAACTGGATCCAAGCGCATGATTCTTGTTAGCAAGTACATGATAGTTGCCTTGGATCCTGCATTCCACGCTTTTTTAGGCAACGGAGATAGGGACTACGTTTCACACATACTGTTATTCCCAAGTGTCATTTTATTCCGTTTTGGTCTAATTGGTCGGTCTCTTTTTTTTTTCTTTTCATATATTTTTTCATTTCTTTTTTCTTTTTTCTTTTCTTTTTCTAGTAACTCAATCACTCTATTTCATCCTAGCAGTAATAACACGTCGATGTTTAGTGACCCACCAAAGCACTTAGAGAACAATAGATAAATATGGAAAAACAAAAATAGAATGCGATATGGTGATATTCCGAGATATGGTAACAACTATCATGGTATTTATGATTATGAGCTATGTTCGTCCCCTTTTAGTTAATCGGTTCCTCAACTCCTGCATTCAAAATGGTTCCATCCACTAATGGTGTCATCCTAAAGGCACAAGTTTCTAGATTTGTGAGTTCAAAAAGCACAAATTTTTTCTTGGTTTTTCTATTTTTCTGATTTTTTTAAGGCATAAAAAACATAAAACAAACTAATACAAACTATACAAACATATACATGCTCCCCCACACTTAAACTTTACATTGTTCTCAATGTAAAATTGAATCATCCAAAGAAAGTTCAAGGTGGGAAATACCGCAAATGATATGCAAAAACAAAGAAAATAAAGATAAAAACAAATGCATAAAAATAAAAAGATAAGGGTAAAGATACAAAACCGGTGGGTTGCCTCCCACTTAGCGCTTGGTTTAAAGTCGTCAGCCCGACGTACTCTTTGTTTGCTAAGACTCCTCCAGCGAGGATGCCTCCACAAAGTTCACACCTTCCACAACTTCATAAGTAAAGTTCTCATAATATGGTTTCAACCGGTGTCCATTCACTTTAAACTCCTTTCCTGTAGCTATGCTACGAATTTCTACTGCACCATGAGAAAACACATTAATAACAATAAAAGGTCCGATCCAACGTGACCTCAATTTACCCGGAAATAATTTCAAGCGAGAATTAAACAAAAGCACTTTCTGTCCAACACAAAATTGTTTTCTAGGAATCATAGAATCATGAAATGCCTTAGTTTTCTCCTTGTAAATGCGCGAGCTTTCAAATGCATCATTGCGTAACTCTTCTAGCTCTTGGAGTTGCAACTTCCTTTGTTTTCCAGCCCCATCCAGCTCTTCTAGCTCTTCTAGCTCTCAGCACAAGACAAGTTCTTTGGGATTTTTTTAGTTACCAAGTAATTCACAATATCCGCATACCATGGTTCCGCAAATGCAATTGAGAATAGTTGCTCATCCGGGAAACTTTCACGCAATGGGATATCTTCCTTGTCCACAACAAGACGTCTCAAATGATCCGAAACGGTGTTCTCAATTCCTCTCTTGTCTTTGATTTCAATATCAAACTCTTGCAAGAGTAAAATCCACCGTATGAGCCTCGGTTTCGCTTCTTTCTTTGTAAGCAAGTACCTAAGTGCTGCATGATCTGAAAAGATAACAACTTTTGTACCAATTAGATAAGAGCGAAACTTTTCCAAAGCAAAAACAATAGCTAATAACTCTTTTTCAGTGGTAGTGTAGTTTTGTTGGGCTTCATTTAACGTTCTAGAAGCATAATAAATAGCATGAGGTATCTTCCCCACACGCTGCCCAAGCACCGCACCAACCGCATAATCACTTGCATCACACATGAGATCAAAAGGATTGCTCCAAACCGGTGGTTTAATGATAGGGGCTGAAATCAAAAGTTCTTTCAAACGATTGAATGCCGCCATACACTTCTCATCAAAGTTAAAAACCACATCTTTTTGCAATAAGGTACAAAGTGGTGATGCTATCTTGGAAAAATCCTTGATGAATCTACGGTAAAAACCTGCATGACCAAGGAAAGAGCGTATCTCCCTCACCGTAGTGGGAGGGGTTAGAGCACGAATAAGGTCTATCTTAGATTTATCAACTTCCAAGCCTTTAGAAGATACTATATGGCCTAAAACTATTCCATGAGTTACCATAAAATGGCACTTCTCCCAATTAAGCACAAGATTTGTTTCAACACATCGTTCAAGGATTAGTGAAAAATTATTCAAACAAAGGTCAAATGAATCACCAAAGACACTAAAGTCGTCCATGAACACTTCGATTATGTTTTCAACATATTCCGAAAATATACTTACCATACACCTTTGAAAAGTAGCTGGAGCATTGCACAAGCCAAAAGGCATCCTTCGATAAGCAAAAGTACCGAAAGGACAAGTGAAACTGGTTTTCTCTTGATCCTCCTAAGCATCACAATCGATTATAACCTGAATAGCCATCAAGAAAGCAATAATAAGAGTGTCCAGCTAGACGTTCAAGCATTTGATCAATAAAAGGTAATGGAAAGTGATATTTTCTAGTAGTGGCATTCAATTTCCTATACAAACCCTCCAACCGGTTTGCACACGAGTTGGGACAAATTCATTCTCATCATTCTCCACCACCGTCACACCTGATTTCTTTGGTACAACTTGTACTGGGCTCACCCACTTGCTATCGGATATGGGGTAGATAACGCCCACTTACAAAAGCTTGAGTATCTCCTTTTTCACAACTTCCATCATTGGGGGGTTCAAACGACGCTGCGCTTCCCTTGTAGGATTTGCATCGTCCTCCAAACGAATCTTATGCATGCAAACGACAGGTCTTATACCCTTGATATCGGCAATTGTCCATCCTATGGACGTCTTGTGCTTCCTTAGCACCCGTAGAAGTTTTTTCTCCTGTAATTCACTAAGCTCATTAGAAACAATCATAGGCAACTCTTCATTGTCACCCAAGTACAAGTACTTTAGGTGACTAGGAAGAGGTTTCAATTCTAACTTTGGAGATTTAACAATAGAGGGTAAGAGTTTTTCATCACTGCATGGTAAATAAATAAAAGAGATATTATGAGTTTCCGGACATCCTTGTAGTGAGTTGATATCACTAAGGGCTTCTTTAACCTCATTACCACACTCTACACCATTATCAATGGATGTAGTTAGAATGGTTTCCAAAGCATCATCACCATTAAATTCAAATATTTGTTGTGCCAAAGTATCCATAACATCAACAGAGAAGAAAGAGTGGACATCACTAGGATATCTCATCGTCTCGAAAATGTTGAAACGTATTACTTCTCCATCAAACTCCATAGTTAGCGTTCCCTTATCCACATTAATAATGGTCTTCGCCGTTTTCATGAAGGGACGCCCAAGTAGCAATGGAAGAGACGAGTCCGGTGAACCTTCATCCATCTCTAACACACAAAAATCTGCTGGAAATACTAGTTGATTAACCTACATAAGAACATCCTCAACAATACCCATTGGGTAGACTTTAGAGCGATCGGCTAATTTCAACACAATTTCAGCCTTTTTGAGAGGACCTAAATCAAGTGGCTTATACATAGATGCAGGAATAACATTAACGGATGCACCTAAGTCTAACATTTCTTTGTTAAATGTAGTGGTACCAATTGTGACGGGGATGTCAAAGCTGCCCGGGTCTTTGCATTTCAGTGGGAGTTTGTGTTGTAAGATAGCCGAAGAATTCTCCCCCACACTAAGCACTTCATTACCTTTGAGCCTTTGCTTATTGGTGCACAAGTCCTTCAACACTTTTGCATACTTTGGAACTTGCTTAATAGCATCAATGAGTGGTATGTTCACATGAATCTTCTTAAGAACGTCTAAAATCTCATTTTCTAGCGCCTCCTTCTTAGAATTTGCAAATCTGCGAGGAAAAGGTAAAGGAGGGACATAAGTAGGAATAGGAGTTTTAGAGTTAGGAATAGGTACCTCAGAAGTTTGGGGAGAATCCTCGTTCTTCTCCTCCAAAACAGGTTCCTTTGGTGCTTCCACCTTGCCCGAATCAGCAACTTCGGGTTGCACAAGTTGTGTACCACTTCTCAATGTAATTGCATTCACACCCTCTTTTGGGTTAATAGGTTGAGAAGGGAGTTTCCCACTATTTTGTGCCTTCAATTGGTTCATCTCAAGAGCCATAGAACCAACTTTAGTTTGCAACTCTTTCATCGTGCTCTCCGTTCTTTGCATAAAAGATTTCATCAAATCTTCCATACTTGACCCCTGATTTTGAGGTTGTTGTTGTTGAAATTGAGATTGTTGAAATTGTTGACGCGGCTGGAATTATTGTTGTTGAGGTTGAAATCCACCCGAATTGTTGAAAGTAGGTTGTTGAACCGCTCCTTGCTTGTTCGCATAGCTAAAATTGGGGTGATCTCTCCATCCCGGATTGTAAGTATTGGAATAAGGATCATACCGTCTTGGATGATTTGGAAAAACCGCATTATCTTGCTCATTGACGTCTTCATACCCATGAGAACTTGGTATCACCTCGGCTAAAACTTGTTGTAGCATTGCTGTGATGTTTCCCATTTGTTGACGAAGTTCCTCCACCTCGCTTACATCATTGACTCGCCGAAAAAGCACATCTGAACCACGACTCAAGAATTGTTGAGAGTTCGCTGCCATGTTTTCAATCAACTCTCTAGCTTGTGTCACCGTATTGCTCACTAGTGCACCATGATGAGTGCCAAATATTGCATATTCATACACCTTTTCATTGGCACTTAACTCATCTTTCGCGCTTCAAAGTCATATATTATCCCAAATTCTGCATTTTTACCATTTTCAAGAATAAATATTTGTATTAATTAATTTTGTGTTTTTAAGTACTAAATAAAGCTTGGAAGAATTGAGAAGACAAAAGAGAAGAAAGTTGGAAGTTTGCAACCACTCGCAAGATCGGTTGGAAACTTTGTTTACAAATTCATGGGATTAAACAACCCATGATCCAAAAACCATGATCCAAAACCCAAGACCCAAATCCATTTCCACCTCACCCCCATTGGATTCTTTCCAAAACATCCACCTCACCCCCATTGTATTCCATTTCATCCATCAATTAAAGAAAACATGTTTTGTTTAATTTTTGAGTGGTTGCTACAGTAAATTTCGAATCCAAGTGTTGAGAGAGTTTTTGTGTATAAATAGAGAGGGTTCTTGTGTTGAAAACTCATCCAAGAATAGCTTGTTCATGTTAGTTTATCAAATTTCAATTTTGTTGTAATGTTCTTCATGTTCTAATTTCATTTACTAGGGTTTAGATGAAGCCCCTAATCTCATTGGTATGTATTCATATCTTGTATCTTGTTCTTGAAAGTTTAGAATTGTTTAAAGATATAATTTAATCCAAGTTTTTCAACATCTTGCTCTCACAATGTATGCCATGTATCCATTGTAGTTAGAATATATCTATATTGATTATGCTACAACTCATGCTTAACCAAATATTTATCTTTAGATTAGTTGTGCTTAATTAGACAATTAATGCTTTGGAGAAATACTTTAGTTGTGATTAAATTATCCATTGGAGAAACACCTTAGTTATACGGTAGACTTGAATCTACTATAAGGACAAGAATAATATTACAAGTTGAATGCATATCATAGGTTATTGGTGTATTTGAATACCCTAGTATCCATATTATCATTGTTTACATATCTTGTTATTTGCATCTTTTACTTTTATTACTTCAGTCACTTGAAAATCATATCGTCGTATCGACAAAATCAAACCCATTTTGGTTACTCTCTGAATCAGGATTTAGAATCAACTTCTACACTCTCCAAGTCTCTGTGGTTCGACCTGTGCTTGCCCTGTGTTGCTTGTCGACACTGTGCACTTGCAGTTTATACATAGAAGTAGGTATCTTTCCGAGCCTACCACACCACCACCCGCTGCGTCGATAAGATTCCTATCACTTGATTGGAGTCCTTCATAGAAGTATTGGATGATCATGGCGTCACTAAATTGGTGATGAGGACATCTTGCCACCAACCTCTTGTATCGTTCCCAACAATCATATAACGATTCTCCGACATTTTTCTTCATTCCGCAAATCTCCTTGCGAATTTGATTAGCCTTAGATGCAGGAAAATATCTCTCTAGAAAGAGTTTCTTGAGCCCATTCCAAGTTGTAACACTCCCGGAAGGAAAGTAGTATAACCAATCCTTAGCATTACCTTCCAATGAGAATCGAAAAACCTTCAACATAGCACCATCCGCCTCCATATTTGCTAGGAGCATAGCCATGACAATGGTGTGGAAATACATAAGATGCTTGTTTGGATCTTCATTCACCAAACCATGGAACTTTGGTAATTCTCTAAGAAGTCCCGGCTTTATTTCAAAAGTGGAGTCGGTTTGAATGCAACCCTGCTGTATATCCGACTTGTGAGAAGCTAAGTCTTTGAGTGAACGATTTGCAGCGTCACCCATTGCTTCTTCTCCTTCTCCTTCTTCTTCAAAAGGAATATCGTGTTCTACTTCCTCTCCTTCTTGCCGAAGAGCTTCGTGTTCTACTTCCAAGTCGTGTTCTTCCGTCGTGCCTTGCCTTGGTTGGAGTATTGTGCCTTTTCGAGTAGCTATCCCGCACCTTGGATAATTCCAATCTTTAGAAGCCAGAGATTAGGCACCTGAAAAATAATTCTCGCAAACAAGTGAGAAACAAGAAAAAAAAAATGAAACACAAGTATGCAAGCAGAAAAATAATAAAAAGAAACTAAAAACTAGATAACAAGCCGAATGCCTCCCCGGCAACGGCGCCAAAATTTGATGCGTGTCGTATGCGTCAAAAATAATTCACTTCCTCACTTTACTAATTATAAATATAGTATTCGATAATAAAGAGTTCGTATCCACAGAGAGGCGATTGTTGTTATGCAATTTTCATATTCTTATGTAACCAATTAACCCAAGGTGTGTTTTTGTTTTTATCAAAGTAATAATACTAAATAAAGCAAGGTAAATAGTTGAAATAATCAATAAGGAGAAGATATTGGTTAAGGGATAGTATCATTCATAAACATGTATTTTTCATCTATGATTAGGATTGGTATTTAATCTCTCAATTATCAAAAGCCCTAAGATATCTTGATCGCAAGAGTATCTCGTTTATTTCCTGATTTTATCACAAACAACATTAAAAGATGCTATCGTGAAATCTTCAACCTAAAAAGCAATTAGATTTAACCTAAAGTGTAAAAGAACAATTAGATTTAACTCCCTTAAAAGATGCAATAAACCACAAGTTCTAAAAATGAAATAAGACTAATCGATGCAAACAAACGTCAACCAAACTAAAAGCACTAATTCATTTTAACAAAGGTTATGATTCATATGCATGATTAAAAAGATGTATCACTACAAGTATTAACCACAAGATGCTACTTCAAAAATCAGAGATAACAACTTTAAAGCGTATTGAAAACCCTAATATAGCTTTTGAGATGAAAACAAATCCAATTGATTCAAACATTTGCATAACCCATCTAAATCCACTCTCTATCCCTTGCCAAAACGAAAAGCTCTCAACCAAACTAGCATTCAAATCATATGATAATATGATTGATGAATCATAAACGATAAAATTGGATTTGTTTTCATTGACACAACACAACCACCAACAACTTCACTGCTGCCTATACCACCAGTGCCTCAAGCTCAAATACCAGCTGCAGAACATTCCAATTGCAGTCCCATGACAGTTCATCATAAATCCATAAGCTCCATCTCCTCTCACTGCACCTGCAACACAATAACCAACGAGAGCACCAGATTGCACCTGTTCCCAGCACACAGCACTAGTGCCATCCTGGCCAATTGCACCAGCTGCATTCACTGCAACACAATCTTGCAGCAAACAACAGCAACCACCTCTTTACCAGTACATCTCCATTTCAGGTTCTAATAGCAACCTGAGCTTCATTCATTCCCTGCAATAATAGCACAGCCCCTGCAGCTCAAACCACTTTCATAGATTTCACCATTCTTCTACATCTTTAGTTCATGCCTGAACAGCCTTATCACTGCTGCCTGCACAGCTCACAGTACTCTTCCAGCTGCGCTATATCCCTCTCTTGCTTGAACCACCAGCTCCATAGTGGCATCACTTGCATCACCAGGTCCATCAGAGCCATATTCAGCCTTGCCCTGCACTTGGCCTTTCTGCACATCACATTTAAACCAATGACACTGAACTACAATTCCACCTTGAGCTCACTGCATCAATCCCAGATTCTGCAGCTTCATGACCCACAATTTGAGCCATTCCTCAACACCCATCTGTAACTTCACAAGACCACAGCATCACTTGCACTTGACTCATTCTGAAATTTCAGTTCCTGACCATGACAGCACCAGAACACAGCAACTCCATACACCCACACAGATAAACATCATTTCAGCTTCCCTATAAACTTGCAGTTATAGCTCAGTTATACAAGCCCATTGCACTCCAGCTATAACACAAACCACCTCCTTCTCTGTAATTTCACCACCTCCACATTAGCAGCATCAACTCGGCACCAAACTCAGTAACCTACAATAACCATTCTTTTCTCAACTGCGTCAGTCTCCAATCAAAGTCGAACTGCAGCTTCAATCATTCACTAATCACCACCGATACCTGCAACGATCTCCCTGCGATAGCTGCACCAACAGCTCAGCTACACAACCAAACCAATTCAGTTCCATCCTATTTCTCTTGCTCGAATTCCAGTTTTCAACAACAAAATATACCCACAGAAACTGGTGATTGTGCTATTCTGTCGAACACAAAATCTGCACAGCCTGGTGATGCTGTTGTATGTTGAACAATCATCTTCTACACTCTCTATTTCCCAACACAATTGAAATCTGATGCAAACCCATAGATGTAATTATAATTCATCTTTTTGTAAACCCTAAAATCATCACAGATCCAAAGCAAAACCCATTTTTCTCTATTATTATCTCATTCACTAACAGCTTGGCTTCGATCTTGAATTCACATAAACCCCATCTCGAAAACTGCCTCGTCAGGGAATATTATTTGATCATCTTCAAGCACATTTTGTGTACGTTCTAGCCCTCTCTCAAAACCCTCTTCAATCCCTTTGTGCTGTTTTAGATGATATAACTAACAACAGCAGCCCTTTCTCAATTTCAGAAAATGAATTATTGAGGTTAGAAATGATTGGGGTGGTTATTGACACCCCAATACATAGGCTAAGGGACACCCCAATGGGTATCCCATAACAGGTGACCACCTTTAACATCAACTTGCTATCTTTAATGCTCCTGTAAGACTGGTCGACCCTTAATCTTGGCTCGATTCTCCAGATATTGTTCGACTAGGAAATGACATCTTTGCCCCTTTATGCTCCAATTGAACGCTTTCTCCCACCAACAACAATCGCCTCTTATTTCTCATACCTACTTATAATCTTCAATGAGAATCATCACTAAAGTTGTTGTGCTTTTCAGACAGAATTTGCATCACTAAAGCCGACATACTTTTCAGACAGAGATGAAGAAATAAAAGCAAATAATGAGACACAATCCGCCTCCAACGCTTTTGCCATGTTTCCTCCTCTTTTGAACCGAATGACTCCAAAGTACCTAAATACTCAAAAACAAAACATAAGATACATAATTTACAAGAAAAATAGCAAAGAAAGCATAAATACTAGATATTAAATTAGGTATTTTACAACACCTATCACTTCGACCAGAGGGTCCCACTTGTTCGTCAGCAGGTTGTTCCGGAAGTCCTATTGTCGACTGTTCTTGATACCGGTGCTCTCGCGTCGGGTAAAAGTGTAATATCGTCCCAATTTTAATGGTATTTTTTCCTTTTATGAGAAGGGTAATTTTGTAATTTTACTAGTAAGGGTGAAATAGTCTTTTACCTTAGAATGGTATTTTGATACAATTAAGGCCACGTGTAGTAACATGTGTCTGGTTGCAACTTATCAGGTTTCTACTTCTCAGGTTGCAACTTCTCAGGTTGCAACTTCTCAGGTTGCAACTTATCAGGTTGCTACTTCTCAGGTTGCAACTTCTCAGGTTGAAACTTCTCTTCCATAGTCGTTAGTCTCCAATTTTCTGCTCTTTTGAAAATTACAACTTGGAAAACTATTTGGTAACAGAAAATAGGAAATTATTTCCGTAGGATACCCGACAAATAGTTGAAGAAAAAAAAAATGAGTGGGAGACCGACCGTTTACGGGGATTGAGTGAATTACGCAGGACAAGGCGGAAATCATTGTTTCTTTTTCTTTTTGAAATTTTTTACAGCACGCGGATTGTTTGGCTAAATTAACTTTATTTTATTTTGTTTACAGCATGTGAATTGAGTGGGATACCCAACTATCTTTATTTTATAAAGTTCTATGTCGGCCACCACATTTTTTTTTCTAAATTAACTTAACCGAACAAAAGTTTGTTCCACCAATATATTCTTAAGTTAAAAAAATATTTAAGTTTGTTTTATGTCTGCCACCACATTAAAAAAAAAACTTAAGTTACTAAAATACTTTTTCAACGTAAAATGACATAAATGCCCTTGAATTTGGGATATAAATCCATCATTAGTAGTCGTCGGTTCTCTTCTCTATTCTGCTAGTGAGACAAAAATAAAAATAATAAACATAGAAATAAGAAGAAAAAAAACAGAGGAGCCTGTGTCGGTGAAAAACTCTGTGTAGAAAGAAAAGAAAATCATTTTCACATACATCGTGGAGTGTGGAATTTGGAGTTTGGATCTCTTCCGATCGGTGTCTTGTATCTATTCTTTATTAGGATTATTGCTAGCGTTTGAGGTAGGCGCAACACAATCAAAAATCTCTTTTTATTTAAGTTTCTTTTAATTAAATTTATGTTTGCAAGTTTTCATTAATATATGGATGATAATCGATGTTGTGAGCATGATTATGAATGTTGGGCTGCGATCCATAGATTGTGATTCTTAAAAATTATCTATGACGGGATATGAGATATCCTTGGGAACGGTTTTGTTTCCTAAACCCACGTGGGGCTCCCTGAGGCGAGCGGATTGATTGAATTTATTAATGTTTATGGATGAGGTGTTTCCATGTGGTTGAGGTGGTGTTAACCATGCTAGATGTTTTTTTTTTAAGGGATTGAAAAATATTGCATAAAATGTTTTGTTGCTTCTTTGCCTACTGAGTGTCAAAACTCACGTCGTATTATGACAAAAATTCCAGATTTTATGACACCACAAGGAGCTAATGGCGGAAAAGCATAGAGATTGGTTTTGATGCTTTAATTAGTAGTTTGCATAGGATTTATGATTGAAAAATTGTAATAAAATATCATCAAACTCTCTTTTAGATGATTTATTGAGTATTTATTGATTACTAATACTTTGGAGATTATTGGGTTAATGAATAACCAATGGAACAATGTGTTATTAAGAAAATTTTATTTGATTAGACCATGAAAATTTCTGAGTCATGTCAGTTTGACTGTTAATGATAATTATTTTATACGATATTTATGACTGAATATTTTATGGTATGCGTAAAACTCAAGGTTCATGAAGTTTTTAAAATATTAGAATTTTATGAGTTCCAAAAGTATTTTTCAAACAATTGTTTCTCATTGTAAGAAATTCAGATGTTTTCTGACAGATTCAACTATATTGAAGTATTATTGTTTTAAAATTATTCTACTACATGTTTTAGGATTTTGTGTATTCTGTAAACTTGAATATCTTTCTTTTTGAGTCTTAAAATGGTAAACTAAACCCTATTTGGAGTTGTGAGTGATTTTATACGATTTTTATAAATAGACTATCTCTGCCTTTGTTTTCTGCAGTTCCGCTCAACTACGTGTTTGACTGTGGTCAAAAGGTCCTTAAGATAAGCTAAAAATTATATAAAATATATGAATGGAACTATACTCAGTTAGGATTCAGAATGTATAATCATAATAATTTTTGGATTTGAAATGGGTTCAGTGAAATTCTTGGAGTTAACTGATGGCTTTTTTTGTTTTATGATTCTTCCTTAAACATGCGATTCTTTTGGATTAAATCTGGAATATTTAACGATGAAATTAATTTTTATGGTAAACTATAGTTCTTTAGTGTTCAGATGGGTTACAAATCACGACAAGTTAACTGTTAGATGTTCCTAAATGAATATTTATGTATGCGCTGCGACAGAATTTCTGAATTGAACATAACTAAAGATTAGACAAAGAATTAGTTGTTTGAACTTGGACCAAGTGTGGAAGTCTATTAAAAGTAGCATTTTGGATTTTGGGTTTGAATTTGGGTCGAAATATAGGCCCGGAATTTGGGGCGTCACAAAAAGTCTCCCTTTCCTGCTCGCGGAACGGAATCCATCAACCACCTCCAAGTATAACGCATTCTGGCAAAGTGAATTTCTCATCATCGAGGGATTTGTGAAATCCTTAGTGGATAACACTCGTGGTAGGCCTTCTGCCGAAATTTTACCAAGACATCCATTGTTTAGGAATACTCCTTTAACCAAAAGGAAACCCGTCGGTCTGGTCGTGGACAGTTCCCAAGTGAAGTAGCGAAGGTCTAAGAATCGTGATGGTGGTCTTCAGTCGGACTCTACGATTCTACTGAATTTTAGTTCGTCTAACATGCGGGTATGTACAGCTCTCCTCTTGATTTTAGCTTGGAACGTCTATATTTTGTTCCTTTTTTGAGAATGCGCTCTTGTATTCCGTCCAGGGTCTCATTAGTACGAACACCTTTGCCAAACTTGCGAGCAGCCAAAAAGTATCATTTTCCGAGACAGAGAATAGAGTTGTTGAGCCTATCCATAATAATAAAGAATCCGAGAAGGATGAAATTTCTGAGTCTAGCGATGGTGAGAGTAGTTCTTCTAACGGAAGTGTTGAGTCTTCCTCTAGTCAGTCTGAAAGTGAATCAGCGAGTCTTCCCCACGTTTTCTTCATTCCCTTTTTTTTTTCTTTTTTTTTAGCTGTAAACTAAATCTAGATTTTTAGGAGGAGACCGCTCCTGGAGATGATCTTGAAGTGGATGACCACCAAAGAAAAGACGTAACCGTACTTCCTATTGCGGAAAATGCACCAGCTAGCGATTTGGACATGGAGATTCATCGTTATAAGGGCGCCGCCGTGACTCAGGTGGAGTAGGGCGCTTCGGGGGGTGAAATTGTAGTTAGGGGCCCCCTGCTAGTTGCTGATTCAGTTGCAGGTGCCACCTTCAATCCTCCGTATCTGGCCCCTTTTCCCGATCATGTGTTGATTGGTGGATTTAGCGTCTCAGATAAACATGCGACGTTGTACGCCAAGATTTGGGAAATCTATGGTCATATTGCCACAACTAAGAAGATCACTAGTCAACATGCGTTGGTCAAGCGTGTGGAGGAGGCCTTGTATTCGATTGATGAGACTGGTTATACAGTTTCTGAGGATGTAATATCGAGCTGGAAGTTCCATCGTGACATGTTCATGGGCTTCGAATTCAACGTTCCTTGGTTCATTGAAGGTCTCTCTGATGTTAAAAGGTTGCTAGTCAAAACAATCGAAGGTCCATCCGTAGACATGGTGAAGAAGCAGGAAGCAGAATTCAATAAGTTGTGCCGGCAACTGAAATTAAAAAGGGCGGCTCTGCAGAGAAAAAAGGAGGCCTTCGCCAAGAGGAGCAAGCCGTTATTGGAAACGTTTCCTTGAATATATATCTGTCTTTTGGACCTCTTACCTTTAGTTTTTTTTTTGAAAGGCAAATGAGACGTCTGGTTTTTGGTTTTTGATTTTCTGGCTTTCTCGGGTTAATAGACAAATACTACCTTGATGGTTTTGGATTACATATACTTTTTTTTTTTGAAAGAAATGTTTAGGACTGAATTGTTTAGGATGATCGTTATTGAAAATGACACGAACGTCCCGGGAAAACCATGGAACCGTGTCTTGCAATCTTGAAATAGTAAACCACGTATCTTGTCTAGGTAAAACTTACTTGGTTTTTAGGTCCCCGGATGAAAAGTGAACCTTCCAGGTGTAAGACCGAGTCTTACGGGAAACACCGCCATGGGAAGTCCCCAGTAGTTATTGAGCTATCTGATAACCGAGCCGTTGATCCTTGGGTGGATCATATGCTTCTATCTTCTCTGGGAAGTCCCCAGTCATCCCTTGTCGTGTCATGACTGATAATGAGTCATCGAGTAACTAAGTCAGAGTGATTCATCTTCCCCTACCATCTTGACATCTAGGTCGAAGAACAAGATTGATAGTCGAAAATTGACATTGTCACCGATAGATCAATCCTCCCGTTGTGGTCGCCAATTATTTATGGGTGAAAATAGTTTCTACCGGTTTTGGTAATTACGGGTGTGAAAGGTGAGAAACAGTTTAAACCCTAAATAATGTACTGCAAGGGAGTACTTTTAAGTTCGAGAGATCAATCTGTACAAGTCCTTCCTAAACCAAGAAATGGCTGTTCCAGACTTGCTTCGGTCACAAAGTGGAGGAGAAGGGATGGTTTAGGGAGGGAAGCGAAGAGAGTGTTGGGACCAGAATAATTCTAGAGTGGTGCTTGACTTGTATCAGAAGGTGAGAGCTTTGGGAAATGTAGCAAGAGTTGCTCTTCTGAGAGTGATATTTTTCCCCTGACCAAGAACTTGTGTTCTGGTGGAAATAGGTAAGCATATTTATACAAGTCAAGAGAGAAACGAATTCTGGCCCCATAAGAGAAGGAAACGGGTGAGTTAAATAGGAAGAGGTGGTAACATCTGGAATTGATGGGATTTGATGGAATTGATGTCCCATAATGAAGGAGCGTTTCACCATTGCTTCTCTCATTTACTGACCGCCTTACTCCCATTACACTATCTTGAAACGGGCATTTGTGTATGCCGCACGCTATAGACCACCAAACCAAAACCCTAATGAGCATCCCCCAGTTTGTGTAGATTTCTCGAACATTTTTGGAAGACATGTAACATGTTGTTGTGACTTGGAAAGTCAGGCTCGTGGGACTTGCTAGGATGGTGACCTTCAAAGGTCGATATTTTGCATCATGAGAGGAGGGGAAACCGTTGGTGAGTTGTACGCCTTCGTTTTGGTAGTGAGGGGCCATCGTGGTGGCGCGACTAGGTTGGCATGCCGTTGGCATGGCATGGTTTTGCGTGGCCAAACTTAGGTTTTCGGGTCAAAAAGTCATGAGGTGACTTTAGACGGCCAGGATTTGCTCATGGGTTTGAAGGGTGGCCATTGATGGCCGCATGCCTTCGTTTTGGTGGCCACATACGGAAGGCGTAGCCAGGGTGTTGTTTAGACTTGGCGCATGGGGCTAATGGTATGCCATGGGCGTATGGCATGGCTAGGGCCAAGGCAAGGGAGCTTGGCTTGGCGTAGTATGACTAGCATAGCTAGGGCCAAGGCATGGGTGTTTGTCTTGGTGCGGATAGCCTGGATAGGTGCGGTTTGGTTTGGAGCGCGGGGCCAAGGGTTCGCCATGGTCGCATGGCATATCTAGGGCCAAGTCAAGGGCGTTTGGCTTGGTATGGCTAGCTTGGCTAGGTGCGGTTTGGCTTGGCACGTGGGGCCAAGGATTTTCCATGGCCGCATAGCATAGATAGGGCCAAGGCAAGGGCGTTTGTCTTGGTACGGCTAGCTTGGCTAGGTGCGGTTTGGCTTGACGCAATGGGGACAAGGGTTTTCCATGGTCGCATGGCATAACTAGCTTTGGTTAGGTGCATGACCAAGATATGGTTTTTGGGTCAAAGTTGTGAGGGAACTTTAGGAGGCCAGGATTTTCTCCTGGGATTGAAGGGAAACCGTTGATTGTTGCATGCATTCACTTTATTAGTCGTGGGGAAGGCCAGCAGGGTGGCGCATTATGAGGGGTAATGGCGAGGCATTTTTGGCATGGCGCGACTAGCTTGGTTAGGTGTGTGACCAAACTAGGGTTTTGGGACAAAGTCATGAGGTGACTTTAGGCGGCCAGGATTTTCTCCTGGGATTGAAGGGAAACCGTTGATTGTTGCATGCCTTCACTTTAGTAGCCATGAGGTGAAGACCATCAGGGTGGCACGACTAGGGCCAAGGTAAGGGTTTTTAGCTTGGCATGGTATGACTAGCATAGCTAGGGCCAAGGCATAGTGCGATTGGCATGACGCGGATAGCTTGGGCTAGGTGTGGCTAGCATGATTTGCCATTGGCACAGGGGTGCAAATAGCATAGCTAGGGCCAAGGCAGAGTGTAATTGGCATGGCGCGACTAGCTTGGGCTAGGTGTGGCTGGCATGATTTGCTATTGGCACGAGGGTGCGGCTAGCATGGTTGGCGCGGTTGGTGTGGATGACATGATTTGCAATTGACCCAGGGATCCGGCTAGCATAGCTAGGGCCAAGGCACAGTGTGATTGGCATGTCGTAGATAGCTTTGGCTAGGTGTGGCTGGCATGATTTTCCATTGGCACGAGGGTGCGGCTATCTTGGTTGGAATTATTTGGCTCGGTTGGTGTGGCTGGCATGATTTTCCATTGGCACGGGGGTTCAGCTAGCATAGGTAGGGCCAAGGAAGAGTGTGATTGGCATGGCGCGGCTAGCTTGGGCTAGGTGTGGCTGGCACGATTTTCCATTGGCATAAGGGTTCGGCTGACATAGCTAGGGATAACGCAGAGTGCGTTTGGCATGGCGCGGCTAGCTTGGGCTAGGTGTGGCTGGCATGATTTTCCATTGGCATACAGTTTCGGCTAGCATAGCTAGGGCCAAGGCAGAGTGTGATTGGCATGGCGCGTCTAGCTTGGGCTAGGTATGGATGTCATGATTTTCCATTCGAAGGAGGGTGCGGCTAGCATGGTTGGCATGCTTTGGCACGGTTGTTGTGGATGGCATGATTTTCCATTGGCACAGGGGTTCGGCTAGCATATCTAGGGCCAAGGCAGAGTGCGATTGGCATGGCGCGATTTACCATTGGCACAAGGGTTCGGCTAGCTTGGGCTAGGTGTGGCTGGCACGATTTTCCATTGGCACAAGGGTTCGGATAGCATAGCTAGGGCCAAGGCAGAGTGCGATTGGCATGGCGCGGCTAGCTTGGGCTAGGTGTGGCTGGCATGATTTGCCATTGGCACAAGGGTGCGGCTAGCATGGTTGGCATGCTTTGGCGCTGTTGGTGTGGCTGGCATGATTTTCCATTGGCACATAGGGAATTAGGGTTTGGCTTGTCGTAACCCTAATTTGAAAAATATACCCCAGTAATTATTTAGAGACACATTAAAAGGTTTTCCGTAAATGCGCTTAGTAAATGCTTGTTACTTTAAATGTTGTGACATCACTGTCTGCTAGGGTTTAGTGTTTTACGATTTTAGCCCTAAACTAAAAAACCACCATCAACACCTTCATAGCAAATAACCGACTTAGCTTGCGAGGTGCGGTAGTCATCGACAATTCTTTCCCATTAATCACCTTTAGGAAAATAAAAACCAGCGACAAATTATGTAATGTTGCACTCACAACTTTTAACAAAAAATTAACCATAATTTCCAAGAGAGAAGATAATAACCGAAACCACTGTTTAACGTATAAATGGTTTGTAAATGGTGGAAATATTTTATTGATCTCCAAAGTCCTTGAGATTGTTTTACCTCTCTCGGAGTAATTTCGAAAATTGATGGAAGATG
Organism: Papaver bracteatum; assembly: GCA_023529315.1. Lineage (NCBI taxonomy): Eukaryota > Viridiplantae > Streptophyta > Magnoliopsida > Ranunculales > Papaveraceae > Papaver > Papaver bracteatum. The sequence goes on along the minus strand of JAJJWX010001793.1, from coordinate 298,635 downwards.
CGCAATCGAACATAACTCGTCCATCTGGAGGAATGTAACTTAAAGCAAAGTCAGGTAGGAAATTAATATTTCTCACTATTTTGTTTTGAGCAGCAGATATTTCATCAAAAAGTACTTCAAATCCATTAGTCCCAGTAATAACGTTTGAAAACTCTTGATCCGGGGCACCGTATATAGCTGACTTTAAAAATAAGAGGGTGATATTCCTTCTTGTCATCATACGCTGTCATTTATGGCTCGGATGGATCCCTTTGTGCAGTAATTAAACTTTCTAATGGGTTCACTGATAACATTGACTTAATAACTTTTGCATTCCTTCTTAGCAATTTGTGTACTTCCACTGTGACAACATAAAATGTCCTCCTCGATCTTTTCAAAGGTTGGTACGTACACAACAACTCCAAGAAGTTGCACCACATTCCAATCACGAAAAAGAGTTTAATTTTCACAACATGCACTAGGATTGACGAAGAGAGTTCGAAGAACTTGAAAAATATTAGAAAGTATTCCTTTATGCTACCACTAGTTCGAATATGCACACTCCCTTGATCAACACAGTGATTCCCCACAGTACATTCATGGGTTTGTTTTAACATGAAGTAACTCCATAAGACTATATTTACGTACCTGAGTGAGAAAAACATTTGACCGCTCACTATTGATGTAATTCACTACTACTTCTACACCAGATAATGTCATATAGTCAATAGAACAACGATAATTTCCAAAACAATGCATGATATCTTCATATGTTAGAAGAGTCGTAACCAGATCGCAGTTTTGAATAACTGGGAGACTGTCCACATGAAAAGTATTAAAAATCACCAACTTCTTTGGCAGCAAGATGACAATTTCCCTAAAATTTGTACGACATTCTCCAGGATTTATTATTAAAGCCTCTCAATCTCGAACAGAAATGAATGAATGCCATTTGAAACTGAAAGGACTAGATGTGCAGTTGTCCAACTTATACTTCTTGTTGGTCGCAGTCGATTATCATTCATGCAAATACCAATGTGTTGCTTGAAAGTCATGTTGCTTCTTACAAAATCTTTTGTTAAACCTTGTGCCAACGATACTCTTTTGGAATTTGAGAATATACGACCAAGAAATTTTTCAATATAATTCTCTGTAGTTGTATCTTCAAGAGATCGACAAAAAAACTCATCAGCAAAAATAGAAAACAATGGTTTATAATTTATTATACTAGCCCGATATACCACAAAAATATTCTCAGGAGTAAATTCAACAAATTGAAACTTGTTAGGGTTTACATAAGAAACCATACGTGCTTTCTCATGAATAATAACTTGATAATCCTCAATAGTAGGCAAAGCACATATTTCATTATCAGGAACTAGTACATCCAATGGTTTATTAAAGTTAGATAACTCAACAATAAACTCCAACGAATTATTCGACGACTCCTTCAACTGATTTATGTCTTCTTCCTTTTGAAAAATATTAGAAATACGTAGATCTATCGATTTTTGAGGTTCGTATAGACTACACAGATCGTTGAGATCGTGTCGAGTCCGAGCTCAACTCTTGAATTCTTTGACAGGAAGCTACCCAGTGGTTTGAGAATCACCATTTTCAGAAAGATACTAAACTTATGTAGAGCTGTTGATAGAGAGGTAGATTATATCTTCATACCTCCCTGTTTCTAGCGCCAAAATATAACCGCAACTTTTCTGATGGTTTCATCCAAATGAAGATAAATACTAAAACTTACTCTAACATTCAACATTCAAAGATAAACAAGATGTAAAGAGCATAAAAGTAAATATTAACACAAGCATATAACGTGGTTCGGCCATGAAGACCTACATCCACGGGAAATAAGATTGTTTCTTTATTGATTATAAGGTCTTACCCTTGAAAGAGTTACAAATCTCACTTAGATCTCTCACTCTTTCTCTATCTAGATCTCTCTCAGGAATTCTCTGTAGAAAGACCATCTAATAATACATAAGATAACTTGCCCATTTCCTGCTACATGGGTTGGTATTTATAGACAAACAATACTCGTGAAGGTCAGGCCTCGTCGAGATCTCGGAGTCATCCTACATCGCCTTCGCTTCTTCGGACTGGTTCCATACTATCCCTCGTGGTGGTATCTCGGGTTCTCCTCCGAGTTATCTTGCCCTATTCGTGATGGTCAGGCCTCATGAAGCTCTTCTCCGAAGGTCCTCGTGCTGCTCTACTCACAAGTTATAGTATAGATCATCTGAGTTCTCTGCGACGTCATTAGACTCGCTCTCACTCCTTCTGATCCTTCATTAAATGCAGTGCTTCTTTTTAGACTTTGACCGACTGAATCGATTAGACCACTCCTTCACACACGTCGTTCATGCGATGCTAGTGGAAGGCGTCTTGATTCAGACGAATTCAGCTTTATGGAGAATGATTCGGTGCTCCTACCTTATCATCTCATCATGAAGTCATCCCTTGAGATGTTGACATGTGGCCATCGGGTATTTTACCCTCACATTTTGCTCCTTTTCTTTGAAACTGGCCAAGGTCATGATGGGAATAAAATTTCGTAACCGCTCCGTCTTTTTCGCCACGTTCGAATTTTCCGCCACGTGTGTATTTAATGCACTTTTTTACCTATTGGACTTGAGGCGCCGGTTGGTTATCCCTTGGTTTCTTATAAAAACCTTTCTTGGGAGAAGAGTCATGTCTTTATTTCTTGGGAATTTTGATAAAGTACCCTGGTTTCTAACATTACACTAAAAAACTACCCCCGTTTTTTAGAAATTTGTTAAACTGCCCTTACCGTTTATTTTCACGTCTTTGGCCCACCAAAAAAGTCTAACGTCGTTTACCAAGTCAAAATCGGGGGTCCAATTACCATTAAACCACCCCACCAAACCTAAATCGAGTAAGAGAGGAAACATGTTTTTTTTTTCTCTTCTTCACTTCTGTTTCGTTTTTAAAAAAAGGGAAAATTGGCGATTTGATTGAATCTCTTGAATCAATAGGATAGTTGCCTGTAGTCGATGATTTAATTGATCAATTCAAGATGAACGAAGATATCTCATCCATGACGTCAACCGGAAAGGAAAAATGGATGTCCAGGTAATAATATTTGAAACCCTAACTTTTGATTTTGTTGGATCTATACTTGCATGATGAAATCAAATGTTTTCGAGGCTTTTTTAGTTAACATACAGTGAAACCCTAACTTTATTTTTGTGAAATCTAACTTTTGCATATTTTTTTATTTTTTATTTTTCTTTAAGAATCTTCATTACCCATCATCTTATTTGTTTTTTTTTCATTTATTGTGTTGTCTTCGAATCCGAATCTGGAAAAGCATGATGTATGTGAAGAATCGGGATATGTATTTCTGCAAAAAAAAAAAAAAAATCAATTTCAATTTCAATGATTTTATAAAACTAAAGAAGGAATTAATAATAATAATCCCCATAATAGCGTTCTTCACGAGTTTAGGTAGCAACTTGACATTTTCATCTGTTTTGGCTTTGAACAGATGGAAAAATTGCGATATACTTATTAACTAATGATCTTCTCTTACTATATATATTAATATATCTAAGTTGACTGAAATGACATCTCTCTGCTACATTAATTTAGTTTGTGAACTTGGTAGTGGAAGTGGGAATTCTAGCCTCAATGACACTACTAGTGGCGGTGGTATCATTGGTAAGCGTATGGACATGGTTTATTTTCAGACCTCAGTTGCATAAGCCAATATATGAGTAGATATAAGTGACCTAGATGTATTAATCTCTGGTCCCTTAATTTAGTTTTTAAGATAAGGATCTGATGAAAGTGATCACTCACATGATCATGTTAAGCTTGTTCCAAATTGTGATGCAAATATCTCATCTGACATAATTACTAATTTGCTGTGAATAATCTGGTGTTAAATATCTGTGAAATGATATCTCTCTGCTACATTAATTTGCTATTTTGTTTATTTTGTACTAGTTGATTTATTAATGTTCTGAGTATGGAAATGAATTACGTAGTAACGTGAATTAGTGCAAATATTTCTTGGTAGTTGCTTGATCCATAAAAAATATGCTTACATTATTATTACTTACCTCATAACTGCATATCAAATGCAATAGCCTTTTAAGAATTGTTTGACTAAAAGCCCTTAGCTCTCTTATTTTGCAGTAATATGATGTTACCATATCTATTGTTTCTCTTTAGCCGTATATGTACTGTGTATCATTTTGGTTACATTAAGGATTGTGACGTAGGCGTATTAGTAAAATCATATGTACATCTTGATTATGTCTTTATTCTTAACAGAATTTAACAACTCACTTTAGAATCTAATAATATATTTGTATTTCTGTTTTTTACAGTAATAACATTGTTAAGAGAAAAAACGAGATTAGAAATATAAGATGTAATTGCATTGAGAGTAAGATTGAGCTTGTTTTCGAACAGTTAAAAAGAGATAAGATGAGTCTGAGAAATCTAGAGCAAATTGTGCACATGAATCTCTGTTTGGAAGATATAGATGATGTTGTTCTAAAGCTAAGAAATCTCAACCATCTTCTTCTAAAGTTGCATCTTCTTCTAAAGCTAAGAAATCTCAACCATCTAATATTCCAAAGGCACCTGCTAAAGCTTCTACAACTTCAAAGAAACATAACAACACTCGTACAAAGAAGTGAATGGTTGTAGTATAGTAATGTGGTTTACAGTAGTTAGGGTTGTATTTTTTTAGTGCTATTTTGGTTGCTGAAAACATTGAACATATGTTGTAATATTTTGGAACATCTTTTTATATATATAATTAAGTACTTTTGTGAAAATTTTAGACTTGCAGAAACTTGGGTTCATCATTTCTATAAATACAGGTTGAATAATATTGAATAGGGAATATGACAGTTGCAGAAACTTGACTCGGTGTTTTGAATCGGTGACTCAAGTGGATTCAGCTCAACTCAGTTTGAAGGGTTTTTTAGACTTTTTGTCACTGCCACCTAAGCATTAACGTCTGTTAACTAACAATTTCAGTTTTCTCCCGTTTTCTAAAAAAAAACGGTCAAGGGAAGGGTACTTTAACAAATTTTTAAAAAACAGGGGTACTTTTTTAGTGTAATGTTAAAAACCAGGGTACTTTATCAAAAAGCCCTTATTTCTTTTGCTCAGAGTTCAAAGATTTTTTATTTCTTTCTCTTCTGTCTTTTGCTGTTTCTTCTTAACTCATTGTCTCCCCTAAAGAGACTCATTATGTATGGAAGGAATTCTCCTTTACGATCACAGAGGCGGTAAGGTTCCATCTCATTTATGTTTCTTTTTCTCTACTATTATTGTTGGTGACTTTCTTTTTTTGTCTTTCCGAACTTTTTACAGTTCTTGTTTGGTCATTAATGGTTCTTGCCATTGTTATGTATCTTCCTCCTCTCCCCCCTTTTGTTGTTGTTGTTAACCTCTGTTCCGTTTGGCTTTATCAGCGCTGAAAAGAGGCCGGTGAGGAATACATGCACCAATCGATCTTCTGTTATGTCTGATGCTGAATTTTTGGACATGGTGAAGACCAAATATCGTCTTCAAAAGTTTGACGTGAGTTTTGCTACGCCGGAGGGCCAGGCCGGAGTTCTCTCTAAGCAAATCTTCAACGAGAACCCATGTGGTCCCAACGAGATCATCATTGCGGCTGGTCAACTAGAGTCTGGTCTCCTTCTCCCTCTGTATTGCCCGCTCGACTCCTTCCAATATGAGGTTTTTGCTCTTCTTAGCCCTCAGCGAGAGATCTTCCAGCCAAATGGTAATTTTTATAGGATCATACGAGAATGCAATCGCCGAAGTCTTGGTAAAGTAACTGATCACGAGTTGAATCAATTTGTACCCGATTAGAGAGAGTATTACTCGTCCAAGTCCTTCGTGGCCAACTATTGGTGTCAGCAATCTGACACTTATGATGGCTTTGGGGTTGGAATTTCTAGGACTCGGAAGCGTATTGAGAGTCCTACTCTTATCCTTGATTTGGATCCTCCTCACGCTACTCAGTTGACGCTTCGTAAAACACATGATCCCAAGTGGTGTGTTGCTCCTCTCTGAATCGTAGGGCCTTATATTTATGGATGGAACGAGCTCGACGATGTTTTCCCCGAGATTCTTGAGATGCATGCTCATTTGCCGGCTTATAGGCCATGGGTGCTTAAATGGATTGCCCCTCGTAGGCGTTCTTCTTCCCGAGGTGCTGAGGATGCTAAGGTATGAAATATTATTATTTTATTAATATATATATATATATATATATATATATATATATATATATATATATATATATATCTTGCCCATGTTTAATGCCTTATCATTTTAATTCGATGTAATCATGTGTACAGAGGAGGAGGGTTGATGATGGTTCTGGGCCATCCACTGCTCCCATGGTGGAGGAACCTTCTTTTGGCATCTATGTTGACGAGATATTTGAAGAGCGTGATTCATTGGATCTTGGGGACTCGTTCTTTGATAATTTTGACCAGGCCTTGCTGGGCCAGCCTACTAATGTTGTTATTGTCGTTCAGATCTCCGGATCGGGAGTGCCCCGAGAGAATATTCTTGCTGAGAGGAAAAACGTCCCCGGTGGGATTGTTCGAGATAGTAACACGTTAGGTGTTCAGAGTGCTTTTGCTGGTGGTTTTCCATCTGTTCCCTTGGGCCCTTCGGGTTCGTTTTCCTTCACCTTTGGTGACGGGGCCGAGTCTATGAAGCTATTGTGCTCGGATCCGTATGCTCGGATGAGCGAGGACGAGCAAGCTCGTATCTTAACCTCGTTTCCCAAGGCGTCTCAGCAACAGCTTGTGTTAGCGGTTTGTATTGAGATTGAAACGATGTTCTTCCTTTGGCTTTCCCAGTCGAAATTATTCTAATCTAGGTATGGTGCATATTTTTTTAGAGCAAAAACCTTCGCATTGGAATGCTATCTGAGACTCGTGTAGCCAGGAGACGATCCCGAGATGCTGAGCACGAGATCCAGAACTTGCGCCTTGCTGTTAACATGGACCAAGAGGAGAACCATTCCCTTCGTGAGGATAAAAGGTAATTAGAAGGCATTTTACTACTCCCCCTTGTGTCATGTCTTTGTTATGGTATGATTTTTAGATTTCTGAAGTAGTCCCCTCTATTGGTAGCCGTCATCAAACGTTCGGAGGAGAAGTTAAACGATACCGTTCATAAGTATGCTAAGGAAATATGTAATTGGAAGCTTAATGTGAGTTCTCGTCAGTGCATAATTGATGCCTTAGAAAATGAAAATGGTTCGCTTCGGGTTGATGTAAATGTTCATCGCGATCGCATTTTGAAGATTCAATCAATGCTAGATAAGGCTAAGCAAGTAGCTGTGGATAGGATGTATGACATCAAGCTTCTTCGGAGTCAGAAAGATAAGTTGATTGAATGGAAATCCTATCACATGCCATTATTATCTCAAGCTGAAGATGATAGAGAAGAGTTGATGCGTCTCAAACGTGATTTCATTCGTCTTGAAAAAGAGCATGACAAGCATCTTTTATCCTGCCCAGCTGGAGATGCGGCCGTAACTCCTGTAGAGGCACATATTAGTGCCCTAGATAACCAAAAGTCCCTAGTGGAAGAGACCTTGGCCTCTGTGTTGGTTGATCACGATGGTTGCCCATTAGTAGTTTTTGAATTTATAAAACTCATGTCTTCTTAGGTAGAATGTGTCTATTGACTTTTCTTTTTCTCCTTACCGCAGTGGCTCGTAAACGTATCACCGAGATGGATAAGAAGTTGGAGGAGACGAGGGTTGCCAAAGAAGGTCTAAATGAGGAGCTCAACTTGTTGGTCAATACCCACGAGCAGGAGATGGAAGCCAAACGTGCTGATAAGAACCATAAGCTTAGTGATCTTCGTGATGAGTACAAGCTTTTGATTAATAAAGACTGTAAAGATGCAGTTATTCATGAACGTCAGATGGTTGCTACAGCTGCAAGCTCGGTAATTCGTACTCCATCAGTTCAACTCGGTCCGGAGCAAGCTGCTTTTGTAGCTCCAGAGGTGGAGGATCGGGTGGAACATGATCAAGGCACTGGTAATCGGATGGAGCTCAATCATGGATCAGGATATCAAAGGGAAGCCGAGCAGGGTACTGGTAACCAGCAAGAGGATTGAGCGTTCACGCCTTTATGTATCTTTTTATTTTGAACTTCTTTTAAATACGGTTTGGTATGAAAGTCCTCCTTTGTTTATGGAGGCATGGTTATTTTTAAACGCTATTTGCGTAAGTCCTCGATTGTGTGAGGCGGCTCATACTTTTGGCGCCTTATGTTATGATGGTTTTCAAAGTAACGTCCTTTTGCTATTTTGTGTTTTGGTTAACATTTTGTTGACCTTTGGGGGGATTATGTGCCGGCTATGAGTCCAACCGTGGGTGACGAAGCCAAGGCGTGATCAGTTCCTTAATTGGATAGGTCATCTCTTATGGTGTTGGTCAAGAAGCGTGGAAACTTTCTCTCTTTTCCCTTATGGTGACAATACCTTCGTTGGTTTGTATTTAATAGTATCCTGTATAGGTTATACTTGCCCCTGGGTTGTTGGTCAGTTGTATGAACCATCTTTTGTTTAACCATCGTTTGGAGGGCGATACCTCGGTCAAGTGATTCTTCCTTTAGCCAAAGGTTAGTACCTTGATTCTGAGTATCTCCTGTTATGGCAGGACATCACCCGATTTCTAGATCGTGATGGCATTACCCTAGGTTTGTATCCGTATTAGGTATCTTAGGGTGTCCCCTACGTCATCATGCCTTATTTGGTCAGATGGCATTTCCTTAGGTCCATATCCGTGTGGGGCAGTTTAGGTGTGTACCCGCATCATTCGCTGTGGAATGGAAGGTGTGGCTAGCACCATGCCATAATCTTGATGGGCTTTTTGAATATGCAATATGCAAATGATGAGAAAAAATATAAGACAAAAATCTAAAAATACCTAGTGCGAAAAATAAAAAATAAAAAATAAAAAATAAAAAATAAAAAATAAAAAATGGAAATAAAGATAAAAAAACAGTAAAGATTAAAGTGATTTAAAATGATCATGCAAAAGGTCTACTTTTATTACTGTCAAAAGAGGGTCATGAACCCTTGTTACATTGTGGTAAGGTATAAAAACATTATGACGTGAGGATTCTAATCATAGTGCTTCGTCATGCTATATTAATTGGTAAGCTTTCCTCGATATTGAGGAGCCAGTCATCTCGGAGAGGGTATCCTTCTTTCCGAGGTATCATTCCTCGCAGTTGTGTGTCTTGGTGAGTGTTGTGTCCGAGTTAGGGTCATGCTTAACATCCTCGGATTGTACTGTTTGAGTCACTTGAGGATTTTGGATGAAGGGGGATATCATTTTCCTTGACTCGGGCCGTGCGTTTCAGAATGCCCATGTCGCATTTCGTAACTGATTACTGCGGTCGGTTCTGAGCCCATCTAACTTCATGCGCATCATGTTGGCGATGGCTTCGCTGGGATACTCCTGTAAACTTTCAGAGGTGAAAAGGGCTTCGCGATCCTGGTTGTAGCCCGTGTATATTTATCTTAAGGACCGTAGTTCTAGTCTGGGTGCGACTTCTACTAGCTGACCAACATCAGGGATTGGAAGGTCGTCCTTTTTGCAGTCCTTGTTGTTATGGGGTTGTATTTCTCCCTTTTTAGGAGTTGTCATGCTGGGTGACTGCTTCGCTCCGAGCGTTTCTGTCTGTGCAGATTTGTTTTGGGCTGTTCTTTCCTTCTTGGGTATGCATCAAAGATTCTTTGTTATGAGATCTCGATTGTCCTCTGGCTTGCCGTCAAGTGGATCCTTCTTGGGTGTTCATGTAGGTGTATTCCACCATTTAGGGGGATCGTCTGTATTTAGGCCATGTTTGACTTGTGGCCAGGGTGTTAAGATGGGGTTATGTCCACTATTTCCTCATGTAGGGTAGATCTAAGTGTAACCCGAGTGTTTGTCCAATTGAGATGGCAATAGAATCCAGTCGGCTGAATCCTTTCTTCCTCATGCGGGGGAGGTATTGTGGCCGCCACAAGGACCTTGGACAAGGGGTGGCTTCTTCTAGTGTTTTGATTGTCACCATGGCGTATGCACTGTCATTGGCCAGGTTGGTGTTGCTCTTGGCTTCTCCTGAGTTACCCACTATTTCTGCGATCCCGTCAGGAGTAGGGAATCTCATCCTTTGGTGGTATGTGGAAGCCACTACTTTGATTCCATGGATCCATGACCTCCCAATTATGGTTATATATGGTGAGATTACATCTACAACACAGAAGGTGGTTAAGGTAAGGATTTTCCCTACTCTAATCTCCAACGAGATCTCGCCTCTTGGTCGTGTTGACGAGCCATTGAAGCCAAATATATTATAGTTTGATGGAATCATATATTCATCTCGAAGACCCATTTGTTTGAATATTTCATAAAACAAGATCTCTACAGAGCTCCCTCCGTCTGCTAGGATCTTAGGCATCGCCCAAGGTAGTACTATGGTTTTTTCCTCCTCTCCCTCTTGTCCGGGGAGTGCAATTTCCATCGTAACCATCATAGGATCGTTGTGGTTGCGCCCCTCGTTTGGTGCCTCCGAGACTGAGAAGCTAATAGGTATTTTCATCCATTCCTCCATTGGAGGTTCTTTTGTTGCACTGAAAACCTTATTTCCTTTAAAGTTCCTTTTGTGGATTCGCCCTGTGATGCCTCCTTCGGGTTAGGTGGTAGCTGAGTGCGATCTCGTGTTGCATCCCAGATATTGTGCCTCACTTGGTATTTCCACACGATGGACTGGTGCCCCTACCGTGGGTTGGATCGCTGGTTGCGCGATGTACTCCTAAAGTTTACCTTCATTTACCATTTCTTGTATCATCTTTTTCATATCTCTACAAGAATTTGTGATATGGCTGAGAAATTGATGGAATTCGCAAAAGTCAGTGCGATTCTTGGTCCGCTCTGGCTGTTGGCCTCGGTTCTATGGATAGGTCACCTTGTATTTCCCCTCGATCTTTTTTAAGACCTCGGCTATGGGAACATTCAGCTTCGTGTAGACAGGGTCTACGAATTTTTCCTTCTTACTTCGGGTTTGATCTCTCCCTTTCCATCCTCCACTCCGATGTTTATCGAACTGGGCCGCGCCGTTGTTGGTTCGTCCTTCGCCTCGGGTAGGTATCTGGGGGTTTTGTGATTCTACCACATTTGCACCTCGGGTGGCCCCTTTGACTAACTTGTCATAAGTGCCATATTGTAACTCTTCTAGAGCTATGTAATCCTCTTGGATTTCCCTTAATTTGCCTAAATTGGTTGGCGGTGTTTCGTACATGCGAACAAACATCGGGTCCGTATTTCTCAGGCTATTCTTGAAGCCTAAGATCCCATAGGCCTCCGGGACCCTTCCAATTTCAGCGCATAGTTTCCTCCATCGGGTGACTAATGATCGGAGTGGTTCATTTGGCCCTCGGGCTAATTGAAACAGCGTATCGATCTCTGGCTTGACCCTACTTTTATGTATGTATGCTTCCAAGAATAACTCGGATAGGTGGGCAAAGAACCTGACCGACTCCTTTGGGAGGTTATTGAACCACAACAAGGCTTCGTCTTTTAGACTAGCGGGAAAGAATCTACACATTAATACATCATAGTGGCTCCACTGTGTTAGCGTCATTCGATATTACATGAGATGTTCTATAGCATCGCCTGTCCCGTTAAAGGGAGTTATGAAGGTTGGGAGCGAGCATTTCCCCGGGAAGGGCTGAGCTAATAGGTGCATCGCTAGGGGAGATTGTCTTGCCTCCTGCATTACCTCCGCGAGCTTGTTACTATCTTTCCATTCGGTTACTTCCCTACACATTGCTTCGAGCTAGCAGATTCGGTTCTGCAATTTGTCGTCTAGGAGCCTTCCTTCGGCCTTCTTCTTCCTCCCTTGAGCTCTCTCGGGTGAGAAGGAAATTTCTGACTGGCGATATCGTGATCGCCCCGAATCCTCGTCCAATAACTCTGTTTGGGAGACTATTTTAGAGGAAATAGGTTTCGACGCCTCGCTTCACCTTGGGTTAATGATTACGAGTTTCTCGGACTCGCCATTAATCTTTCCTCCATATATTGTATTCTTTTCTCGTCGATGCTTAGGATCGACATTGGATGATCCTTCGGATGGGTTGTCCTCCATCTCCAGTACTCCTCTGCTCCCCTTGGGAAAGCGGTCTACCGTCTCTTCGTTGGAGGTATCGGGAATGTTGACCCTTTCGTCGTCCTGCAGTTTTTCAAAAGGGCTTTCCTCCTCGGGAACTTCTTCCTCTGGGATGTTGGGCGCCTTCTTCTTTGTTTTTCTCTTCAACTGTCGGTTCCTCCGTTCTAGCCTTCTGTTATGTTTCTCTAATTTTCTCATTCTGTCTTCTTGCGCTTCTTGAGCTTTCAGGAGGGACGTGAGTACGGCCATGGTATCGTCCGAGCTAGAATCGCTAGCCTTCTTGAGTCCGTTGTTTACTATCTGCCTTGGAAAACGTTCCAACCCTCCTGGTTGTGTTAGATGAATATCATCTTGGACCTCAAAGGGGTTTTCACCTCCCTCCGAGCTAGAGTTATCTGTTAACCCTTCCCGGAATTGGTCATCGGGTTGTCCCTCTCCTAGGAGTGCACCGTTGTGCACAGGTTCGACGAGTTCCATCTCGTCTAGGCCATCTGGCGGGGCTCCACCATTTTCACCTTGGCTCGTACGAGCTGATCGTCTTGTCACCATCGCCTTACCTGCGATTCATGCAATAATGCTCAATTTGTCTTTTCTTTTAGAAAAGTGGGACCCTAGTTTTGCAGGTCACGTGCAACTATTAAGTCATAATTCGAACTAGACAAATAAGTACATGAAGACCTTAAAGCAAATTATGGAGACATGTGAAGATATCAAAACATTCTATTTCATGCATAATACTTTTAGTGATGTTAGAAAAAATCACCTATCCCCATGCGTCGAGCTTATGTTAGAAAAAATCTAATCATGATGATGAAGCATATCATTCCATTTTTAGGAAGAATTTTTTCACCAGCCTTTGATCTTCTGATTTCGAACAAACTTTGAGTTTGAAGAATGATTTTATACTCGTTAACCCCACCTCTTGACTTAGAGTATATATTCTAAGAAGATTATGAGTTGTATGGAGTTTTATGCGAAAACGGAAAAGCCATTACTTAACAGTTCTCCTTTTGAACCTTCATAAGAATTTGACTTTCTTAAGAGGTTTACTGGTGGAGATCTTCCCTGCTCGTTCATAGAGGAGATCGTTTAGGTGTTCAAGTTTTGAAAACTCCATGTCCACCACGATCTTCTAGTCTCCTGATCAACTTGAGGAAGATATGAGCTATTTCTAAGAATTTAAAGATCTCAAGAAAAATATTAGAAATACGTAGATATGTCGATTCTTGAGGTTCTTCTAGACTACACAGATCGTAGAGATCGTGTCGAGTCCGAGCTCAACTCTTGAATTCTTTGACAGAAAGCTACCCAGTGGTTTGAGAATCACCATTTTCAGAAATATACTAAGCTTATGTAGAGCTGTTGATAGAGAGGTATATTATATCTTCATACCTCCATGTTTCTAGCGCCAAAATGTAACCGCAACTTCTCTGATGGTTACATCTAAATGAAGATAAATACTAAAACTTACTATAACATTCAAGATTCAAAGATAAACAAGATGTAAAGAGCATAAAAGTAAAGCTTGACACAAGCATATAACGTGGTTCGGCCATGAAGACCTACATCCACGGGAAAGAAGATAGTTTCTTTATTGATTATAAGGTCTTACCCTTGAAAGAGTTACAAATATCACTTAGATCTCTCACTCTTTCTCTGTATAGATCTTTCTCAGGAATTCTCTGTAGAAATACCATCTAATAATACATAAGATAACTTGCTCATTTCCTGCTACATGGGTTGGTATTTATAGAAAAACAATACTCGTGAAGGTCAGGCCTCGTCGAGCTCTCGGAGTCATCCTACATCGCCTTCGCTTCTTCGGGCTGGTTCCATACTATCCCTCGTGGTGGTATCTCGGGTTCTCCTCCGAGTTATCTCGCCCTATTCGTGATGGTCAGGCCTCGTGAATCTCTTCTCTGAAGGACCTCGTGCTGCTCTACTCACGAGTTATAGTATAAATCGTCCGAGTTCTCTGCTATGTCATTAGACTAGCTCTCACTCCTTTTGATCCTTCATTAAACGCAGTGTTGCTTTTTAGACTTTGACCGACTGAATCGATTAGACCACTCCTTCACATGCGTCGTTCATGCGATGCTAGTGGCAGGCATCTCGATTCAGACGAAATCAGCTTTATGGAGAATGATTCGGTGCTCCTACCTTATCATCTCATCATGAAGTCATCCCTTGAGATGTTGACACGTGGCCATCGGGTATTTTACCCTCACAAGGATCCGAAAGCTTATCGTTTATTAACGGGTATACCCAGCTGGTGATTTTGTTAATGGGTCCAGTCCTAGGACCCGAAACCGTACCCGATATACCCCGGGTCTAATTCGGTTGACGGTCCGAAAAATTACACCTTTGGCGTGTTTCCCCGCAGGCCGTAACTTCCCCGATGCGCCATGATGATGCTACGATCCGGGCCATAAATCTAGGCAAATGCACGTCCATTTTCCCTTTCATGCATGCTCGTGGAGCATGATGAAGATAACTCAGCTTCCACACCGTTCCAAACACACCCTTATCCGCAAAATGGTATATGGCCATAAGGCTTACGCAAGATTCGCTAACTTGCATACCGATGTAGCTTACAGTCGAGGCCATGCCCAATCCGCCATTGGTACATGCATAAGTCGAACGACTTGATATGAAGTATGAGCATCCACTGGCTGGCATGCAACTTGCCTCATCAAGTCTGGCCGCAATCATCTCTTGTGCTGATCTAAGCCATATTTACGAGGAACGAGTGATATCGGCACCTCCCTAACTCTAACAGCCTAATTTTGACTACTTGAGTGAGTGATATGGGCACCTCCCTACACAACTCTCCAACATCAAAGTGGAGGTATTTTTGAACTAGGGGCAAGTACTCAAACACTACTAGAATGTTTGGATAACAAATCAGAAGTAGTTTTTCGACATTCAGAAGTCAAAAGGTCAGATATTAGTTTGAGTGTCGAATTTCAAAACAATTTCTAACTTATGATTCTGGCTTCTATTTCTGGAAAAGCAGAATTAAGAAGGTAAGATTTATATCCAAAGGCGATCCTACATTTTCGTGACCGCATCTCATAAAACTAGATTATTTTTGCACTCTCGAAATTGGTTTTAACTCTTTTTTTCCCTTTTTCCCTTTCTCCTTCTCTCTTTTGTCTTCTGTCTTCTCTTTCTTCTTCTTCTTCTTGGTCATGTGACAGCAACTGAAAATGTTTCGATCCTTGTGGTACATAGTGGGAGAAAATCTCAAAAGAACAACAACAACAATCATCAATGGGCAACCAATTTCGTCATCATCAGCACCAACCCGGTATTTCCACTTCAAATTACAGAATCCAAATGTTGTTATTAGAACTAGGGTTAGTTCAATGTTCTTATTTTACTTCTCTACTATTAGTAATAATGTCAGTTCATCGTCTTCTTCTTATGATTCTTCATTTGTAGATAATTATTTGATAAATTCATGTGGATTATCTGAAAATGAAGCTCTTAATGTTTCCAAGAAAATCAAATTCAATACAACATCCCAACCAGATTCAATTTTAACCCTATTTGAAGACTATGGATTCACTAAACAAAACTCATCATTAAGCATCCAATAGTTCTCTTATCTGATCCTACCCTAAAACGGAGCGAAAATATCACTTTTTCTGAAATAGAGCGAAAGTATCACTTTCCCTAAAACGGAGTGAAAGTATCACTTTTCCTGAAACGGAATGTGAAAATATCACTTTTCCTGAAACGGAATGTGAAAATATCACTTTTCCAGAAACGAAAAATTAGTCGATCCATAAACCAAAATATGGTTGCATGATGTGTTATGCATCCTTTATGGTGGTTTGCATAATTGATATGCATTCAATTTTCGAAAATTGTGCCTAAAGGGAAAATATCACTTTTCTTAAAACGGAGGGAGTACATTATTTTTGAAGCATGTAGCATACGTTTTATTATTAGTTGATGTATAAACCAAAATATGGATGCATAATGTGTTATGCATCCTTTGTGTTGGTTTTGTATAATGGTTATGCATTCAATTTTCAAAAAATGTACCTAAAAGAATTAACACCTCCGAATTTTTCGTAAAAATTCTAAATTTGATATTGTTGTTTGTACTCGTTTCCGTAGGTTTTTTTATAAGCTTTCCAATGAGATAAAATTTGTAAAATTCCAAGGCACGGATTTTTAGATATGTTATATTAAAGTTTACATTCCAATTATACCCCTAAAAAATAGGATACATAAGAAATTATAATAATTGGACTAAAATGAATGAACAATTTTGTCTAGTGAAAAAGTAACTATGGATACGAAAATTTCCAATCTTTTTATCAAATTAAACATTTGTGTTACTCTTCATTTTACAAAAAAGTTGCCATAAAAGGGACTCCTTCCCTTCGTACCCTCCAGTCGGTCGGCCCAAAAATGTCAGATTTACCCTATAACTTGACTCGTTGTTAATTTTTTTTTAGAAGAAAGTTTGACGTAAGTTAGCGTGCTTCGACCTGACTTTTTTGTACAAAATAAGAAATCAAAGAAAAATTGTGGGGTTTACTCCCTAGTTAGAAATTCGGGGTACGGGTAGTAGTTCGGGACGGCATACGTACGAGAATTATACGGATTCGGATAGGTCAGATTCGGTCAAAAATCCGGTCAACGGTTCGTTGTTCGGACAAAGAGTTCGGAACGACATACGTACGTGTATATTCGTTTTATAAATGTGAGTTCGGCACTTAAAATTCGGATTACATAAATGATAAATTGATAAGTATTATGATCTTATTACGAGACTAATTTTATTTGTATATGATTTATAAGATGAAAAAAACATTTTAGCGTGATTATTTAACAAGAAGTAAAACATTTTTAATCGCATAAATGTATTATAAAACGAGTTTATAGATTTTTAAACAAAAATTAACACATAAAACACTCATTAAACAACTATCAATAAAAATTTAATCTGAATAATTGTATTTAAATATAAAGTATATTCAAAATCAAACAAAAACCAAGCAACAAAACTCTGATCAGAGAATTACTTATGGGAGAGCGAGGTTGGGTGCGAACTAGGTTCGAAGTTCTAGTTCGGAAATATCATTCGGATTCGGTTAGTTCGGATACGTTCGCAAATCATTCGTGAGGTCCATATAATCCGGGAACTAGGTTCGGAGTTCAAATAGTTCGGAAGTATCATTCGGATTCGGTCAGTTCAGATACGTTCGGGAATCATTCGGGAATGATTCGGAGAATTACTAACTAGGGTTTACTCTCTTTTCCCCTTTCTCCTTCTCTTTGTTCTTCTTCATCTTCTTCAAGTGGTAAAATTGAAAATGTTTTGATCCCTACCGATTCTGGTTGTTCTCAATCATGTGAAAATGGAATGTCCTCATATAACAAATTTCTCTCGATTGTAGACTTAATACCGATTATGGAAGGCATATTTGCCATTTCGAAAAATTTGAGATAAGGGGTGGCTTTGTTTTAGGTTTGAGTGACCTTTTTTGTCCTTTTGTGTCGCCCCTAATTCTTTTGGGGTGGCCCCCAAGTATGCCAGGATAAAATAGGATGTAGTGAGATAAAATAGGATAAAAGTGAGATAAAATAGGATAAAGTGAGATAAATATTAATAAAATAACATAATTTGAAGTGGCCGTTCGTGGTGGGAACGCCCGCGTTTTTTCTTGGCTCGCGCGAATTACCTAGGCTCGTGTGTCCTTACCAGAGACGCGCGTTGGTTGTTCCATCTCGATGTTCAAAGCATTTTTGTTCATGTTTGTTCATTCCATAGTGGGAGCAAAATGAAAAAACTCCAAGTTTGTTCATTCCATAGGAACTGCTCTAAAGAATATAAGTTCAACAACATAACCATCTGGGGTTAGCCCAATTGGCTAGGAGTCTGATTCTCAAGTAGGAGGTCAGCAGTTCGAGTCTCCGCTCAAACATTGGAGATCTTGTTTAATTATTATTGTCTTAGTGTGGAGAAGGGGAAAAACATCCACCTAGCAAAATCAAGCGATAATGGAGGAAATTGAGAAAGAACTCAGTTTTTATTCTAATTTTTTGTTAGAGCTAGCACTATGATTGGCCTCATTCCTTCCCTATCCCTTCCCTATCCCTCAAATGTAGGAAAGGGATGGCACTTGAAGGCAATCTTGCTATGGTGTCCCCTCATCCCTTCCCTACACTAGATGCGTACTCAGTACCCGTATGAATAGTGCAAAACGGGTACTCAGTACATGTATTTTATTTTTTTTCGTTTTTTTTCATGGGAAAATATTTATCTTGGTAAAAAAATATTTTAGAGTAAAAAAAAAATCAAATAGGTAAAAAAAAAGAGTTTTAGTAAAAAAAAAAAAAGGAGTGAAAAAGGGAAGTTTTAAGGTAACAGTTTAAAAACCAGAAGAAAAAAAAAACGAGTACTCAGTACCCGTAAAGTGAAAAATCATACGGGTACTCAGTATGCGTACGATTTCTCTTCCCTACAAGGGTGATCAGATCTGATCAGCCTTGTAGGGATGGAGATGTATATCCCTACTCGTGTAAGGATATGAGAGACCATAACACTTGCTCTTTAGAGCTAGCACTATGGTGGCATCATCCCTTCCCTATCCCTCAAATGTAGGGAAGGGATGGCAAAAGAAAGGCAAACTTTCTATGCTGCTGTGCTATCCCTTCCCTACACTAGACACGCACTCAGTACCCGTATGAATAGTGAAAAACGGGTACTAAGTACGCGTTTTTTTTTTCATGGGGAAATATTTATCTAGGTAAAAAAATATTTTAGAGTAAAAAAAAAATCAAATAAGTAAAAAAACGAGTTTTAGTAAAAAAAAAAGGAGTGAAAAAGGGAAGTTTTAAGGTAATAGTTAAAAACCAGAAAAAAAATACGGGTATTCAGTACCCGTAAAGTGAAAAAGCATACGGGTACTCAGTACGCGTATGATTTCCCTTCCCTACAAAGCTGATCAGATCTGTTCAGCCATGTAGGGATGGGGGTATATCCCTACTCATGTAGGGATATGAGAAACCATAATAGTTGATTTTTTGGGTTTTTGAGGGAAATTGAGGAGGGATGGATTGCACCATAGTGCTCTTATAGCCTGTTTGGATGCAGAAGTAGAAGTCAGAAGTACTTCTCCAGGAGCAGAAGTCAGAAGCAGAAGTCAGAAGTCCAGATTTTTTGCTTCACAAAAAGTCGACTTTTCTGCTTCTGGAAGTCATTCTGAAATTCTACACCCAAACTGACTTTTTGCTTTTTGACTTCTAGAAGTCAAAAAGTTACTTCTGGATGTGTATCCAAACGCGCTATTAGGTTTCTCTTTTATTCCCGGGACCGGAAACAATGTGGCAGATATTTTGTCCAAGCTTTCGAGGAGACAACATTAATAGCAGTTAAAAAAGTTTGACCTTAGTCAGCATACTTCGACCTGACTTTTTTTTCATTCTTAAGCCACAAAATAAGAAATGAGAAATTAAAGCAAAATTCTAGGGTTTACTCTCGATTCCCCCTTTCTCCTTCTCTCTGTTCTTCTTCCAGTGGAGAAAATTGAAAATGTTTCGATCCCTATGGTGTAGAGTGGGAGCAAATCTCAAAAGAACGACAACAACCACCTTCAATGGAGACCCATTTTCATCATCATCAGCAGCAACTGGGTATTTCCTCTTCAAATTACAGAATCCAAATGTTGTCAATAAAACTAGGGTTAATTCCATGTTCTTCTGTTCCTTGTCTGCTATTAGTAATAATGTCAGTTCATCGTCTTCTGCTTCTGATTCTTCATTTGTAGTTAATTATTTGATTAATTCATGTGGATTGTCTGAAAATGAAGCTCTTACTGCCTCCAAGAAAATCAAATTGAAACCCAAATCCCAACCAGATTTAGTTGTAAAACTATTTGAAAACTATGGATTCACTAAACCCCACATTTCAAAACTCATCTCTAAACATCCTATAGTTCTCTTATCAGATCCTCTTAAAACCCTAAAACCCAAATTGGATTTTTTCAATTCTAAAGGGATTCATGGAATTGAACTAGCAGATTTCATCTCAAGGTGCCCAAGAGTTCTGGAACGGA
The DNA here is from genome assembly GCA_023529315.1 of Papaver bracteatum. Classification (NCBI taxonomy): domain Eukaryota; kingdom Viridiplantae; phylum Streptophyta; class Magnoliopsida; order Ranunculales; family Papaveraceae; genus Papaver; species Papaver bracteatum. Next base: position 278,384 of record JAJJWX010001793.1, on the reverse strand, counting down.
ACTTAAAAGACGGCATAATCACTGCATTTGAGATCTTTCAAAGCATTCTTCATACCAATATAGATGTCGTTAAAGTCTTTAAAACCTCGAATCATTGGGTTTTTTGCATGAAACAACTTAAGCATTTGACGGTCAATGTAGAGCTTTTGAGATATCAAGGTGTCCCTCAATCTAATATTTCCAAGTTTCTAACCAGGCAACCTAGTGGATTAATGAGAGATGCTGATAAGTTTAAAAAGATTGTGGAAAAGGTTAAAGGAAAGGGTTTCGATCCTTTAAGTGGAACTTTTCTTGACGCTTTAGAAGGATTGGTATCAATGAGCGAATCAAATTGGGAATCAAAAATCGATGTTTACAAGAGCTGGGGTTGGTCTGAAGAACAATTTCAAACAGCATTTAGGAAAGGTCCTCGATGTATGTTGGCTTCTGAGAAGAAGATTATGGCAATTATGGATTTCCTTGTGAATGGAATGGGCTATGATTCTTCAACTATTGCGAAAATTCCATGGATTTTCACTTATAGCTTGAAGGAGAGGATTATTCCTAGGTGCTCTGTTATTAGAATATTAGTCTCAAAGGGTCTGATTGAGGAAAATATTTATCTGAGTCCAATTTTAGCAATGGTGGATAAGTCCTTTTCAAACAAATTTGTGAAACCGTATGAGCAAAAATCTCCTGAACTAATGAAAGTATATTCAAGATCAGTTGAATAACTTAGAGGTACTTCTGAAATGAAGGATTTGAGGAGATGAGTATGTGTTACTGGTATGCATTCTTTCCCCCTTTTGATTAGCTGCTGCCTCGTTTTACAGTTTAGATTTACGCTTGTTTTGTTATTGATAATTGTGTCACCTCTCATATAAGGACAACTTGAAGAATATCTGTCATGGAGTATTTATGGAGGCTTTATTGAGTTTGTCACAAAGCTAGAAATAGTTAAATTGGAATATTAGATAGGAATTGTATTTGCTTCTGGAAATTGTGGACAAACATAGTTGTCTAATTAATTTCCATATTATGATTTATGAAGTTCAACTTATGGGTGAAACATATAGGTTCATTTGGTTTCCAATGCTTAAGAATATATTCACGCTAAAACTTCAGATTGGCCCCTTTGATATGTAAATGTCTAAATTTTGAGAAATGCCCATCTGTTGCTGATTGCTTCTCTTCGGTGTGTTTATTTTGGTATCTGGGTATATGTTAAATCGTGGCAACCATTTCTCTCTTGCATAAAACTGTTGTATCGGTTTTCATGGAAATATTTTTTTGGCTTAGCATTACTCTACTGTTAGAATATTATAGCTACAAGAAGGAAGTGAAAGTATTTTGTGAATGGTGGATAACATAATATGATTAGGCCAGGGCTCTTTATCGTCAAGTTCATCTGATTATGAGTTCAAGTTATCTTCAAGATCTAGAGGGTGTTATCACATCAGACGAATTTAATGTTTAAACACCACTGTATTTAATGAATGTACATACATATACATGGTTCATCCTTTAGATTTTAGACTACCACAATTTTGTACGTAGTTGCTGTAGTGAATTCAGGATCCAATAACTGTCTTCCCATCTTGCTTTAGAAAGACCCCACATTTTTCCTTGATTAAATCACCTTCTTGCTTGTTTTGCTTATTTGTCATATGACAAAAATAGTTCACTTAGCTTTGCTCTATTATCATCTTTAGGTACAGGTTCTGCAGGGAAGTTGTGGCATTCCCTGGTATCCTCATTGTGTATCTTAATTCCGTCTGCACTTTATTCCTTCTATTTTATTCTTATTGCATGTGTGCATTCCAAGTTACTAGCCAACAATGTCTGAGTGAGTGGATTTTCATGTATGAATGCAGCCAAAGTTCAAATTTTGTTTCTCCGAAAAGTCTGACTGCAAAGGATTAACAGTGTACTACTGAGTATTCATGCTACATTGCAAAATCTCTTGTATTTATTTGTCTCAGACTATCTTCATTGGGTTAAGTTCATTGGAAGGCAAGTTTCTGAATTTTTTTACAGTTATTTATGGCATCGTAATTTCATTTGTTCTTTTACACTTCAAGTCTCTGGCACTTATACTCGGCAAAAATAGAAAACTAGTAAACTTTCTCATGTCATAAAAACAATTAACAAATTGAATATTTATTTAGTTGTCTAACAACGATATGGGTGCGAGTACTAGTACGTACAAGGCAATAACTAGAAAATTAGAAAATGTAGAATGCGAACACGGTAGACATTATATATGTAAAATATGTTTATCTTGAAGTAGCTGCTTTTCTTCGGATGGATAGCACTTAGATGCTGACCACTCCGAATTTGAAGACTCTTCTTTCTGTTACAAATTGCTGCTAGCTTTGCAGCAGCACTGTTAGTGATTCTGCTCACCTTGTTCAGGTTAAATTTAAAAATTACGGTAAGGATTGTGGTCACCGACTAACCAAAAAGTTAGCATTAAATCTGTTATGGCCTGTTTCTGCTGGATATGTATTGTTTACATACTTTAACAATCAGTATGAATGCTAAATTTTGTGTAGTAATGAAGCAACAAAAGATTCATATCCTGTTATGAAGTGCAGACAGTTAAACTCCAGTGTTTTAGTAAAGCTAAGTGGAGAGATAATTGTATCTTAAAACAATCAGTTATGGTTAACAATCTTTAGCCCTGTGAGGATACTGATTTTTAGTAGAGACGGATGCTGCAATTATTCCTTGGGTGTACTTACTATGCTAGGTTGGCGGTATCCTTTTCCTTCAACTCCATATGTTTACTGGATCTTCTTCTTTTGCCTGACACTGCTTTTCCTATTTTTATTTCTCAGGTGATTCTGATATCATTAAAATCCTTCCAGGTCCAGTAAGCGAAGAAGGCTAGTGTTACAATCACTAAATTCAGATTTTCCTTGTTTTTCTTCCAGTCTCTAACCCAGTTGAGTTATTGTTGAATTGCATCAAACCTTTATAAGGCGGAAAGGAGACACAAATTCTTTTTTTCTTTTTTTCCTCTATGCAATGTCAGTCTGGGACTATTGCTGTGTTTGTCATTTCCAAATAGGCACTGCAAAACAATTGGAATCACATTATGGAAACATTTAAATCTCGTTCTTTGATTTAATTTTGGTAAGTTATGAAACTGGGAACAACTTTTGATAGTGAGATAAAATAAAAATGTCTCAATGGGTCTGATTGAGGAAAAACTTTCTCTGAATAAACTTTCAAGTATGACTGTTAAGTCCTTTTCGGTACTTTTAGGTCATAATAATACGATTGAATTTTTAGGTCATAATAATTTTATGGAAACTTGCTACTTTTCTCATTTAGCCTAAATGATTATAATGTGCACGGGGACGGCCATTTTAAAACTTTTGCATGGATTAAACTGTCCCTGAGTTCATAATTTTTTAATCTTTTAACTGCTGAAACAAAGATTCATGCTAGAAAAATACAACTACATAAAAGTGTCCCTCACAAGAATTCTGTTTGGCTAGGATTATTTCTTTTTCTTTTCTTGCATCTTTAGTCTTCAAGAACAGTTGATACATTCATATTTAAAAGGATAGGAACCAGTATAAGTACATCGACCCATGCAAATTGAGCTGAAATTGTTACTCAAACAATTCCTTTGGTGTTCAGTCCAGTTTTGTAGAATGAAGGAAATAAATGTGACTTCGCCGTTGATGAGTCCTATTTTGCAGGGTTCCATGCTTCCTATATCTGACAACTTTAGCTATATTTGTTCTCATTCTCACTGCATTACACATTAAATTTTTGGTGCAAGATTACACTTATTCTTGGAGATGAATTCTATTTTTTGGTCCAAGTGGTCGGCATTTTTTATCAAAAAAAAAGAAGAAGTGGTGGGCTTCTGGAATCTCAACAGAAATCTCCATTTTCACATTAACAGACGGCAAACTCCGGATCAGTTAACTGAGGCAACATTAGGAAAAGGAATTGCTTGTGAGCATTTCAGTTGTATTTACTACGTTATAGTTCTATTGACGAGATAAGAAATCAGTCACAGGTAAAATACTAAAATCGTTCTACACCGAATTTTACTCATTCTGATTTTCTTACAGTATTGTTGATCATCCGTCATGCTTTAGTAAGCATTTCGTGGTTACGTCATTACATGTTGCAGTCCTAAATTTCTGAAGATTGGGACTCTGTCAGAAATTTTATTTAGCCTGGATTTTCAAGATTAGACTCTGTCAGAAGTTTTATTATTAGCCTGGAAGTCCATGTTAAGTTCAGTACTGGGCATCACTGAGTTAGATAGATTAAAAGCTTTTTTAATGTTCTACAAAATTTATTTAAGAAAGCCTCTTATTTCAGCATATCTTGTGGATTCATCCTTTTGTGTGCGCATTTAACCTTTTGAGATATGAAGGTGTCCCTCAATCTACTATTATCAGGTATCTAATTGTCAGGCCTGAATATTTTTGGCGAGATGCTGATAAATTCAAAAAGATTGTAGAAAAGGTTAAAGGAATGGGTTTCGATCCTTTACGTACGACATTTATTGTAGCTATGGAGGCATTGTTGACAATGAGTGAAGCCACTTGGAAATTAAAACTGGATGTTTTTAAGAGATGGGGTTGGTCTGAAGATCAAATTCAGACAGCGTTTAGGAAAAGTCCTTGCTGTATGGGGTATTCCGAGAAGAAGATTACCGCAGTTATGGATTTCCTTGTGAATGAAATGGGTTATGATTCTTCCAGTGTTGCAGAAGCCCCAGGATTATTATTTTATAAATTTAGGGAATTATTAATTTAGCATGTTGATCTCGACTCGGGACCGGCAAAATTTATTAATTTATCGTGATTATTAATTTATCGCGGATTAAATTATAGGGGTTCTACTGTATGTATATATGTTATATTGACTGTGTTGAGATTTGAGACAAGTTTTGTAACAGATTCTTAGCAAAACCAGATGACATCTATCTGAACAAGTCATCCCGGATTGACTTTAATTAGTCAAACAGCTTTCAATTTTTTATTTTTGTTCTAGTTAGAATCTGTTTCGAAGTTTAGGATTTTCTTTCCTAATTTAACTTGATTTCCTTTTTCCAGTAGCATTAAAGCCTATATAAAAAGGCCTAGCAATCCAAAGCAACCAACAAGCTCTGGATTCTAATTATATTCGTAAACCCTAGTTTTTTTATTTGTTCTAACTATAATGAGGTTTCAATCAATTATTTCAGCATTCTCCCAGTAGATATTACATCAGAGATATTAGCTCGACTACCAATAGAGTCGGTACTCGATTGCAAATTAGTTTGCACTAATTGGAAAAATCCTATTCGTAAGTTATCATTCTCAAAGATGCACTTACATCGGCATAATCATCCTGCTGGTAAGTTGACTGATAATAAAGAAAACTTTCACTATTTAGAATGTGATGAGAATCATGATGAGCCAATTCAGAAAATTAAAACAATTAAGTTTACCACTCCGTTTAGTGATACTATCTTTGTTGGTTCATGTAATGGGTTGATCTGTCTTCTTTTCTACAAGTACCCATCTATTTGTACTTTTAACCCAATTACCAGAGAATATGACATGCTTCCACGATTTAAGAGATACTAATGTATATAGTCATTGGAGTGGATTTGGTTATGTTTATTCGACCAATGAATACAAAGTTGTAGGAATGTATAAGTCCAAGACTGGGTTTGTAAAAGTCTACGTATACACTCTAGGCAGTGGAAATGGATGGAGAAACGTTGGAAACTTCAATTTTGAATTCACTCCGCGTCATACGGACCAAGGTATCTTTGTCAATGGTGCTCTTTAATGGATGGACACTAAATTAAAAGTGATCATCACCTTCGATTTGGCCAAGGAAAAGTTTTGCGAAAATCTTTCACCACCTCCTATGACACAAGACGGTGATTGGTTAGAGAATAGAATAGGGGTTTTGGACGGCCTTTTGTTTTTTGTAATATGCTAGATTTAAAAGGAGTCAAAGGTTTTGATACATGTGTTGGTGCAAAACTAATTACCCCAACCCTCCTAGATATGCGTGATGGAAGATTGAATCTCCGCCGTTTGATTGGATTCTCCAAGAATTTATGATGGAAGATAGGGGGTACCTGCAAAGATACTCCGACGCTAAATTCAGAGGATATTCAATGTAAGTAGTTGTGAAGAAAAGAGTAGAATTGTCCACCTTTTGAATTGGATTTTGGCCTCTATTTATAGGCATAAACCCTAATATGGTTCTATAATAACCTAGATTTGTAGTCATCCAAAATAACCGAATGGATTTGTACTTATCCTTTAATATTTGTGTTTATCCTTGAATATCCATGTCTATCTTGAAAGATCCTTGTTTATCTTCCAAGATTTAAATATATACTGGAAGATTCATATCATCTTCACAAGATTTACAATTATCTTAGAAGATCTTTGTCTATCTTCCAAGATTTGTGACTATCACCAAATGACTTCCAGTCATCCGGGCTTCCATATTTAGCCATGCGGGTTTTATAAACCCGAGCCTGGTCTCTTTAATAAACCTCCGGACTCAATTCGGATCCATCTCTGATAAGCCCGTGGGTCACCTTGATAACCCACGGTCTGGTTTTAATAAACCTCCGGACTTTGTCCGGATCCAGCTCTGATGAGCCCCGTGGGTCACCTTGATAACCCACGGTCCGCCGTTATTAAACATATTGTGCAGTACGCACGTACTTTATTTAAATAGGGTACAAACATTGCCCCTCTTAACTGTTCAACTTATTGAAGAGTTAAAAAGGGTAAGGCTTCATGTGACGGCGGTAGTTACATAACACGTACAAATGTATCCTGAAACTCTGTAGTGCACACACGACATGATTTCTCCTGCAAAAACATGCTCATATTAACTTATTATTCTTAAGTAAACTCATACCTGAAATTTTGTTTCCTCATGTCGTCAGACCCATGTCCGTCCTATCTGGGCTTTACATAGAATTCAAAAGGTTTCCTGGTGCTCTAACCCCAAGTGATGAACTTACGTAGCCCCTCTATCTTAGGTGGCCCACATATGTTGACTAATAACTTTGATATGTGTTCCCTCAAAGATGTAAATTCGTTCCGTCCCTAGTCACCGACCGGCATCGCCGCTAGGAAGAAGACAGTTAAGCATGAATTTTATCATCATTGGAATTTCCAGAAAATTTGATTTTTCCAAAAGCTCTTAAACAGCTCCACTTGCGTTCGTTTAACCAAAATCCATGGCTAGTATGAATTGGATTTTCATTGAAGTTCCATTCGAAACAAACTCTTCAAATTGGTTTCTTGCGGATCACTGCCCTCCTCCAATATAAATATAGAAGAGAACCTGTGGCAATAACATACCTATAGTTGCCATTCCAACCTAGAGGCCCCTATTACTTCCAATGATATTGAATAGGATGCGTCATATTGCTTGAATTTCTTAACCATGTTGGTTTTGATTGCATGCTAGGCGTCACTTTAGCCGCCCCCAATATCTGTAGAGATATTCCCAAGTATAAAAGACGTTCCCATGTGAAGCAGGAACTAGATCTATTATATCAGTTCCTCACTTGCTAGACAGATCTGGGCTTATGATCACATATCTTTTCCGTTGCCATCTTATTTCTGGTTCAATCGTGATTTTTCCTTTCGGAGTCGCTCAAGCGTGACATTATAAAGACTCCTCCAACTATAATAACATGAAATAAATTCTGCTCACGTGCTAGGTGAGACTTTTTTCCATGTAGTGGAATTGTGATGCTCAAGAGCTAGTCGAGTCTTGAAAGGAATGCAGTGTGTGCTTGCGGCTGGGGCAAGGATTTTTTTTTATCGCAATGTAACAAGACTGAAGCGCTCGCTGCTCGGGAAGGCTGGCCGTTGCTTGTGCTGAGTACGAATCTTTGAACCAATATCGAGCATTGGGCTCGTGGTTCGATGAGACTTTGTACTTTCCAAGGTGCAAGTATTTCATCCTCGCGTGCAAGACGATATTTTATGCTTGCGATAAGAGCAAGATTCATGTGCTCAGTGCAAGGTGAGGCTTTAGGTGCTTGCAATGTGCATATAAAACTTTTCCGAACACTGGATTTTTTTCTTCCATGCTATAGGAAATTTAAAGACGATTTCAACGAGCCAAAAATCACTCAATTCGGATTTAAAACGAAGAAGTTATTGACGAAACAAGATTTGAACGAAGCGCGCGTGATGTCGTTGACGAGGCAGTGCTGACTAGATCAGATGGATGACGTGGCACTCCTGACCAGGATGGTTTTGCTGATGTGGCATCTGAAAAATGCTGACGTGTCATCACCAGTGACCATATTTGCTGATGATGCATATGTGTTGGAAGATAACATCGAAGCTGACATGGCACGCTGACTGGACCGTCTACTGACGTGACAGATGACATTAGCACGCTGACTGGACCATCTACTTGTGATATTTCTGCAACTTTCAGAAAACTAGTGATCTTTCTGCGACTTTCAGAAAAGCTGTGATATTTCTGAGACTTTCAGAAAATCTGTGATTTTCCTGCGACTTTCAGAAAACTTGTGATCTTCCTGCGACTTTCAAAAAAGTTGTGATATTTCTGAGACTTTCAGAAAGGTTTTGATATTGCTGCAACTTTCATAAAACTTGTGATCTTTCTGCGACTTTCAAAAACGTTGAGATATTTCTGAGACTTTCAGAAAGGTTGTGATCTTTCTGCAACTTTTCTGTTCACAATGATTTTGAAAACCTAATTTTGAAAATCACTTGGGAAAACCTTCCAATACTCGGAGAACACGATCTTTTCTCATTGTTTCATTTAGTCGGGGGAAAAAGATGTTGGTGCAAAGCTAACTACCCAACACTCCCTGAGATGCGTACTGGAAGATTGAATCGCCACCGTTTGCTTGGATTCTCCAAGAATTGATGATGAAAGATGGGGGTACCTGCAATGATACTCCGATGCTAAAGTCAAAGGATATTCAATGCAACTAGTTGTGAAGAAAAGAGTAGAATTGTCCACCTTTTGAGTTGGATTTTGGCCTCTATTTCTAGGCATAAACCCTAATATGGTTCCATAATAACCTAGATTTGTAGTCATCCAAAATAACCAAATGAATTTGTACTTATCCTTGAATATTTGTGTTTATCCTTGAAGATCCATGTCTATCTTGAAAGATCCTTGTTTATCTTCCAAGATTTGAATATATCCTGGAAGATCCATATCATCTTCACAAGATTTACAATTATCTTGGAAGATCTTTGTCTATCTTCCAAGATTTGTGACTATCACCAAATGACTTCCAGTCATCTGGGCTTCCATATTTAGACATGCGGGTTTTATAAACCCGAGCCTGGTCTCTTTAATAAACCTCCGGACTCAGTCCGGATCCATCTCTGATGAGCCTCGTGGGTCACCTTGATAACCCACGATCTGCCGTTATTAAACAGCTTGTGAAGTACACACGTACTCTATTTAAATAGGGTACAAACAACATGGTTGTTAAAGAGGAAGAATGATAATCATGACAAGAAAGAACATCAGTCATTGGTTTGGAGTAAAGAGTTTAGGATTGACGAAAGCATATTGGTTGCTGTTATGAAGAGTGATTCTATTTTTAATTATGGTGGTAACTACAACACAAAGACTTTAACCGAGAAAAGGCTAGTGAAGTTTAAGTTTTATCTTAGTGATGTATCCGCTCACTAGAACACTTTAGTTTCTTTGAAAGAATTAGGTGAAAAATATACAACAACAATGGAGTCGTGAAATTGGGGAGACCAGAAGCCGCGATTTTTCTTTCGAGCAGCTCTAGGAGAATGCGAACCCTGAATCTGCACTTTACAGGCTTAATGGGTTTCATTCTAAAATTGGATAACATTAGTGGCTTTATAATGTTATTGAGTATTGACATCGTCTGAACCTTTGTGTGAATTTAAATGTTATTGACATTGTATTTATATAATCTGTCCAACTTCATCAACCTTATATCTATGGTATTTATTTTGGGTTAACCTATTGCTTTGCTAATTCTGCATTTTGTTTGTGATTGGACATTATTTAATGGAAGAATGCCATGCATACGCTTGTTTCAGTTATGCATGGGGTAAAATATGTATATATGCAGAAAAAATCAGGGGAAGTGAGAGCTTTGGCAGTAGTATAAGGTCCCTTGCATACTGCTAGCGTTATACATATTTTTTGGGGTCAATGTGGCCGGTGATGACTAGAAGTCTAGAAATTAGAACATGTTGGTACAGATCATAGTAGACTATTCTAGTTCGAAATTTGATGCCGCATATTTGGTAACTTGGTTTGTCGTAACTCGTAAGCAGTTGCTAAACTAGTGCTTTGCTTTTCACGTGTTAAACTAGCACTTTGATTTATTGTCACAATTTTTTGTTGGATAATTTGGGTAAAAACAGAGGATGATAACACTAAAAGAAATTGTTGTTGTACTCAAAAGCTTTCAAGGCTCGGGTGATTTCTTTTAGTCGATTATTTCTACCCTCCCAATATAAATTGGCGATTGCAACAGGTATGTGAAATAATGCCTTCAGGATACAATGAAAGCCCTACAACAGGAAATTGGATTCAAGGTTTTCACCCATTGACCCAACCAAGAACACATGAGAGAGATTTCTGATGATGCTTTAGATGGAGAGAAAACAGGTTGAATTCATTCTCAAGAATGGGAGAATTCCTTCACTACTTATAGGGTTATTCATGCCTATTGGAGATGCCTCTTCACTTCCAAAAGACACATAAGGTGTCTGTTGGGAATGGTTGTGTCCTTTATGAACCATCACACCTATTAGAGGTGTCCCTTCATCTCCAACTAACATCCATTGTGTTTATCCAACACAGAACACTTCCCCATCATAGTGACAAACCAAAAACGAAAACAGTTTTATTTTCTAAGTTATTGAAAATATCCAACAATCTCCCCCTATTTTCAAAAACCAAAAACATAAAATAAAATAAAACTTATAAAACCGGAGTGGCTGCATCACTCAAGTGATGCCTACGTACCCGAGTGGGATCAAGCCAACGTAGTTCAAGCACAATTGGGACTAAGCATCATCGCTGAAATCAATACATAAACGATAGGTACCTTCTGGGTTTGAACCTTCACTTAGTGTAAGAAACTCAAAGCCTTATCGAGATTCTATGGTGAAACCAGTCTTGAACAAAGTATCCCTTATGATAAAACTGGAGTCTCCGCACATATTGATTCCATAAATCATGTGTTCTGTAGCCAAGAACTATAAAGGCCTTGTGCTTATATCCTTATTCATGAGTCTTCTTTAGAGAACAGTCTTCTTCTCTTAGGAAACGGCCCACATTTCCATACTCATATAGGTAAGTCTCGAAGGTGTTTCTGCGAGACACATTTTACTAATCACAGACTCATTAAGGATTTACATCCATCCTATTTTCTTGCAGAAAAACCAGCACTAACTTGAAATGGGAAGTTTTATGTTAGTGATCCATAATCTACAGCCATAACTTGTTGGTACCACATTGAACCTTGTTTATCCTTTTCAAAACATAGGTTGGGTTTCTGTTATGGGAGATCAACCTTCCTTCACAGACCATAGTCCCATTTCTATATACTTCATTGAAATTAATTCCTTTGGGAGACTCTTCATAAGTAGGTCTACCAAGCTTTTCTCCGTTTCAATGGTTAACTGCAATTACTCATTTCTTGAGTAATTGACTTACCGTTCCTTGTCTAAGACTTGTATGTCTTGACTTTTCATTATAAGTCTTGTTAAAGACTTATAGATCATATCCTGATTCACAATTAATCAAGACCTCCTGAGATGGCTTCTTCCAAAATAGGATCTCTACAAGTTAGGTTTTAAGGTATTTCTTCTCATTAATTGCATCTACTAATGCAATAAATTCTGAAAACATTACTAAAAATGTTCCTCTTTGATTTTACAAAATAATTGTAACTTCTCTAGTGATCCTAATTAACATTTACGGTTAATTCACAAGAAGTCATTATAGAATTGCATACACTAGAGGGATAGAAAATTTGTAGGCAACTTATATATTTGCTATCTCAACAAATATAATACCTTGATGAGTAACTCTTTTACTCATGCCCAATCCCCTACAAATTCATACCCAAAAACATAGACAATGTCTATTTAACATTCTACATTATGTAATGCAAATGTTCATAATTTATGCATCGGTAATATCGTAACACCTCATCGTTGGATATTTGGTCGGCCTCCCAATCTTCCAATATGTTACATATTGACCGGTATTCCATTTTTCCCTTTCGATGTCATTTAAGACCTGCCAATTTCCAAATTTGGAACCTATAATTCTTATCTCAAGAATTATGTTCATGCCATACCATTGTTGTCTCAACAATTATGACAATTTTGGTTTTAAAATAATCCACCAACTAGAAAATTTTATACGACATTTTCGTATAAATTCTCCCCCTATTTCATGATAATTCTCAAATGCCAAAATGCAACTCAATATCATGAAATACCATTTGTGTCAAACATGTACCCCATAATTTCTAAATAGAAATTAAAACCTCAAATCCAATATACCGGTACGGGTACCATCATTATGGATCCGGCTTTCCTTTGCAAACATTCTAAACAAAGCCTCATTCAACTACCACATGCGGGTAAATTGAACAGTCAATTTAAACCACGTACATCCAACCGTTATGCACCCTTAAAGGATTCCGAACTTCTAATACATTTATTAGATATCTCATGCTATCATAAAAAAAAATATATGGAATTACTAACCCCAATCAAGAGGACTAAGCATTACTGTGAAAACAAATCATGTCACACATGAATATGTGGATGTAAAAATCACAGTTGCAAGTTTTTGATATGCTTTACGAACATAACAGAGCATTAACAAAGGCTAGACGATAATATGCACATATTGTGATTATAATGGCTCATCCACATAACATAGACATGCCGTAACTATTTCTAAGAAACCGAGATACTAAGGATGTATTAGTCTTTAAGATTGTTGGAATATTATACTTATCTGATTTCATGGAAGTTTCCCTTGACCACAACCCTTGAGAGTTTGCGCGCCAATGATTGATTCAAATTCCCATAAACAACATCATGTTCCCGAACACGGTTTCCACTATAAATTTGAAGCTTGTTTTCCAACTTCCCTTATTCTCGTTTCCTCTGCCTTGTCTGAATTTAATCGTCTAAAACTGTTGGATAATTTGGGTAAAAATAGAGGATGATAACACTAAAAGAAATTGTTGTTGTACTCAAAAGCTTTCAAGGCTCGGGTGATTTCTTTTAGACGATTATTTCTACCCTCCCAATATAAATTGGCGATTGCAACAGGTATGTGAAATAATGCCTTCAGGATACAATGAAAGCCCTACAACAGTAAATTGGATTCAAGGTTTGCACCCCTTTACCCAACCAAGAACACATGAGAGAGATTTCTGATGATGCTTTAGATGGAGAGAAAACAGGTTGAATTCATTCTCAAGAATAGTAAAATTCCTTCACTACTTATAGGGTTATTCATGCCTATTGGAGATGCCTCTTCACTTCCAAAAGACACATAAGGTGTCTGTTGGGAATGGTTGTGTCCTTTATGAACTATCACACCTATTAGAGGTGTCCCTTCATCTCCAACTAACATCCATTGTGTTTATCCAACACATAACACTTCCCCATCATAGTGACAAACCAAAAACGAAAACAGTTTTATTTTCTAAGTTATTGAAAATATCCAACAATTTTCCCTATAAACAAAAGCCAAAAGGATAACTCATCATCTAGCATGAATCTTAACATGATTCAGAGTATCGTTAAATTAGATACAGTGAGATTTTCATGAACGATTTCTCAATAACATGGGAAATTAGTCTTGCCGTATTGTAGATATCTGTATAGCATGAGTCAATACGCAAATGGAAGCTTTCAGTTATCTTTACCAACAGTAGATGTGCCTTTACTGGATCTCATGCTTAGTAGTAAAAGTCATTGTTCTCCTAGACGGATAGGACCGTACCTGATAGGAATAGAATTTACTTTTGCAAACTCGTCATATTTATACGCATGTATTGGTATGATGCTCAACATAATGGGTTCCACCGAAAATTTGTGTAGCTGTTTGTGAAGCCTCCCTCTGCCAGAGTAAAATCATAATGTTGGCTTAATGATAAACTAAGGGAATTTCCAGTTTTTTGTGATTTTTTTTTAATGATTTGAGTTACTAGCAGTAATGGAGTATCAGTAGTAGCATGTGATTTCAGAACATGGGTTTTGTTTTATGGTTTTTCTTGGAGCAGGGGAACAAATGGCGGAAGCCAAATAGCCAATCTTTTTTTTATAATAAGAGACCCAAAAGAGACACATGGCATCACCACAATTATTCTACTTTGTGGTTAACCCATGTCACCTATTTTTCCATGTCATCATTGCCAACTCATCCCAAAAAGATGCATCTTCCCAAGGTTACTATCCTAGCCGGCACTAAATTTCCCAACAGATACAACTTAATTCCAAAGGTTGCTTTTTCATGGAAATCCTAACCGACAATAAGTTGTTTATATTCCAACTGTTGCATTTCTGTTTCAGAGTTCTCTGAAGTTCAAACGACGCATCTCCTATGGTTGTCTTTCGGATACTACAAATATAGGAGATACGTAGCAGAAAATTAGAAAGATGCGACTGTTAACTTGATGTCCATTGAGAAAGAAACTTTTTGCACAATATTCTCCAGTTGAAGTGTTACGAGTCACACTCTTCCCTTTTCGTACAATATTTTCCATCGAAAAAGAAACACTTCACTTTGAAAACCGAATTTGTTCAGATAAAATCTCTCGACCAATAACGTTTGTTGCAACTTCGTGATCAATTTCTGAGCACTTCTTAAATCCTCATAAGAGTTTTAACTTTTAATCCGTCCATGTTGCGTCATATATTATATATGAGTATCTTATTCTTAATTCTCTTTTTCTTTCTCCCATCTAGGGTTTAGTTAACCAATGGGGAGTTTTAAAAGTTGAAAATCTCTCGAGACGTATGGCAATAGTTGAGATTTTTGAGACACATCCATGATAGAAATCTGGTGACAAAACATGATCTTGAGGCTGATGTGGCGGATCCAAAATCAAACTCATGTTTCCTACCAAATAAAGAGGCCACGTTGGAAAACCAGTTGTTATATTTGAACATACAGCCGTAAACAATTGAGATTTTGAGATACATCCGGGATAGGAATCTGTTGCCAAAGGCAACATGGTTTTCTAATGGACGCGTCGGTTGTTTGAAATTCAAATGACTCTTGGAATCGGACTTACCTAAAAGTGGTGAGAAAGAATGCTAATGTAGTTATGAACATCAGGCGGTGATCATTTTATTCATTGAAGTTGAATCAACGACAATGTAAAAGTCCATCAATTTGTAACTCTTTGTGGCAGAAGATTTGGTAAAATCGAAATTGTAACTACACGGTTTTTAATCTTTTTTGATCGAAGACGACATCATTTGTGCATGATACACAGGAAAAAGTATTTCGTTTTGTACATAATTCCCACTAAAACTAATGCGCTATGTTCCTTTTAATTTGTTTTTCAGGGAGAAGAAAGACGAAAGTTATAGAGAAACTCGCCAAAATTAAGGGATGATTACCATGAAGTTGTGAAGGGAAAACCATGAAGCCAGTAGTTTCTGTAAGCATGTAGAAGTTTGCATGTTGTTCCCCAGAATTTATTTTTATGGTTTTAGACCTTATTTTTCTTATGTTGTTCATCTTTGGTGGCTGACATTAATTGTTTATTTTCATCATTGATTGCAGACTATTAATATTTTGTTCAATATAATGCTTTAATTTTTGTAGAATCTGGTGTTAAACTAATTGAACTATAAATTCCAACGCAAGAGATGGCATATTCATAAAATGAGATCAGGTGATGTTGTTAAAAGTTGAGAATGAAGAATACTTCCCAAGTGATCTCCATTTGCAGGCTTCAAACTATGACACAGAAATCAATTTGCAGCTTAAAAGGTCTTCCTTGGAGCCACACTTCGAATGAAGACATTGAGTTCATCAAGTTCGATTCTTCAATAAATTGTGAAGACCCAAATTCAACAGGTATGCATGCTTATTTTTGCGGCTTTTGTAATTTTGTTTGTTGAAGCGAACTAGCGAACTTTTTTTTCTTTTTGTTTTGATTCGTATTTTTATATGTTTAGGAAAATTATGATTTTTGTGCAGAAACGTATACTACATGTCCTCTGTGTATACCAATGACTAGATTCCCCGCCGCCCCCCTCTACCCTAAAAAAAAAATTTTATTGATTACAAAGCATGTACGAGCGAGATTCCACCACTTCATGAGTTGGGTGACATCTATCTGCATTTAAGAAACGATACATCCAGAAGTGCCTTAAGGTTAATATGTAAGCATATTGTCAAGAATTAATGCATTTTCATAAAAGAAAAATGAGCGTTTGAAGCAGCAGTACTGAAAAACAAGAAGAAGAATATAGGAATATTGAAATTTCTGGAAAATATTAAATCACTTTAGCATAATGGACTGTAATAGACTTTTGAAGAAAATTGTTATGTGTGTATCAATAAAGAAGACGAGAATTCTGATCTCTTAGTATGTTACAAATTCTATCCGGTGCGTATGCACCGGGTTAGTGGCTTGTACTAAAAAATGCAGAATATAGAGCAACTATGCTACTATGTTAAATTTTGAGAATTTTCCGTGGATTACTTTGTTGTCGTTGCATCGTACCGAGGCATACTGGTAGCAGTGATCAATCCGAAGATGAGTCAAATAAATTACTAGAGGTATGCCATTTGTGGAAATTAAGTAAAATGTGCACTTCTCTTTCCTTTTTCTGATCATTCAGCAGGTTACAGGGTGCCGACGAGTTTCAAAATCGGCTCAGGTAAGCCTGATTAAGAAAGTTACGTTGACTTGCTAATGGTGTGGTTGGTTACTCATGTACGCCTGATAAATGAACATCACCCTTGAAATCATTTTGTTTGGATGGTTAAGATCATCCCTGCAGACTGATTTCACACTGATCATTTTACTCCATAAGATTGGCCACATAGAGTATCTAATGCACTTGCCATTCCCATCTAGACCAAATCAGAATGACCCATAATTAGATAAGAAAAACAACAATCCCATTAATTCAAGATCAAAAGAGGGTTTACTTCTGAATGAAAAAAAAAACATGCACACGCATGAGTTCACAATGAGCACACACCTAAAACCGTCAAACTTATTATTGTATTACATAAATAATAAGAAGCATAAATAGATGTGGAATCTGATCACGGCTTAGAGGAAGCATCTATTGAAGCTGAAAATCAAATGTAACTGTAGAAAATAAGAAGATATAATTAAGCCGCATAGCTGTTTATACACCCTCCTTTTTAACGTTTGAAAATCTAAAGCCTGACATATCATCACATCTTATGTTCATTGACTCCTAGCTTTTAGCTTCAATTTTTGGCGACATTTTTCTACTGAATTTGACATACTATCTGATATTTGCTAGTGTTTTATGTTAATATGTTCAGGCATCATACACTTGGTGATGAGAGATTAGCCGTCTTAATTAGTCTTCTAGGTTATGAAATAGTGCATACAGATTTAAACGAGATTAGCTCATTTAGTGTAGGCTAAATATCAGAGCCCGCTCATGCTTAATTTTCTAAGCACAGAAAACTGATAATGTCTGAGAATCAAGTTTGACCTAATGTTTTTATTTTTGCTTCATAAATAAGATATCAGAATTTTCCTTAAAATTCTAGGGTTTACTCTGTTTCCCCTTTCTCATCCTCTTTCGTCTTCTTTGTGTCACCCTACTATGGTTTCACTAAACCCCACATCTAAAACTCATCAATAAGTGTCCAACATTTCTGTTATCCGATCCTCTTAAAACATGGAATTGAACTAGCAGATTCTACATTTCCTTAAAGCATTCTTCATACAGACACAGATATCATTTTTACTCTTAATAGTTCTTCTTAAAATGTTGATGGTCTACTTGGAGCTTTTGAGGTATGAAGATGCCCATCAATCTAAACATACAAGTGCTGAACATACATGTTGAAACTTCAAAGACCTTCATCTGATTTTATGAACTGAATTGCTTAGGAAAAGTCATTCAAGAATTGAACTAAGTCCAATTTGGATTTGAGTAAGTTAGAATCTTAATTTGGTCGAATAAGTGTAAAATAGGATGGCCTTTTGACAACTGACTCGGGTATGTTAATTCTCTTAGAAATCATTTCTAAACGGCTTCTTATAAGTTCTTTTATGCAGATGTATATCAGTTTTATGTATATATATGTGTCTGAACTTTCATGTAAATTAGAAACGTATGTTATGGTACTTATCTACAATTAGTATATGCATGGAATGTTTGAATTTCCTAGGTGATACTAAGTCTATTTTTGAGAGGGAGTGATTGATTAGGATGTCCATATATTGTCTTTAGACAGCAATCAAGTTCTCTATGTGCTATCATGGGATGTTCATTGTACAAGCACTAGTGACTTTTCTGTCTGAAAGATCTCATGGTTTTGTAACCTAATTATAGGTTAAACGATGTCGAGCTTAGTAGATTAAAACTTCATGGTTTTTTTAAATTAAGAAAATGATAACACGAATAGAAACAGGGGCCAAGGGAGATGTGTTTCTTATTTTCTGGTGTGGGAAAGAGGAAATCTATGAACATTGTATCTGTAGGAGTATAAGAACTTTGACAAAGTGTCCCAGTGTTTTTTATTTCAACTTGGCCTTTTATTATTCAACTAAACATCCCATTCTTGATTCTTAGTAGGGACGCTGACTGTAGAAGTACTACTCTTTGCAAATGCTTTTAGCATGTCCGAGATTTCGAATTCTGACACTGAATTTATTATAATCCTTAACGTTGCAGGAGACTTCTTTGGAACTAAAGCAACTACGGTGAAACAAACAAGCAGTATTATGCAGAAGTTCTAAACTTGGTACTGGATAACAGTGGACTCAAAGCTGGGTGTTAACTTAACTGCAAGAGATTTGTAGGTGCCAAAGCTTTTTTGCTTTAGTCTCGTTCATACATATTTATATAGTAATAAATGGCTGTACATTTTTTTTTGAGTATGCTCTAATTTTTTAGGATCTGTGATTGACTGTGTTGGGATTTGAGACAAGGTCTGACAGTAGATTCGTAGCAGCCACTGTATTGTAATTATGTTTTGGTTACCACTAACTTAGAATGCTTGAATAGCCTATAGACATTTATGGACCATTAATTGCCTATTGAAATCGCTAAAGATGTAGTATTACAGAGGTCTGACTGTGTAGTATAAACTGGGAAATTATCCAGAATAAGTACTTGGCTCACAAGCAGGAATATGAATATCAGTAGATTTTCATTTTCCTAACTCCGTTTGGACTTATAGTGCATATTAGTAGATTGCATGTCTGGATTAGCTGTACATCCACTTTGGTGATGGCCTGTGTAGTGTGCACGTCCCTATGCAAACCCCCTAATAGTTCTTGAGTGGAAATCACATCTGACTATGTGTTAGGATGCCGGTGGTATTTCTTGAATTGAAATCCATTATGTGTGAGGACGTCCAAGCGGCACTTTTTTTTTTTTATTGAGTAATCTGGTCAGTTGCTTGTACGCACACTTTCTTTGTTTTTTGTTTTTCTTTTTGAAGCAACACTTTCTTCGTTGGAAATCCCTGCTGCTAAAATAATCACAATGATAATGCCATCGAACTGAGTAGTTAGTAGATTAAATCTTGAAACTTTGTTATTTTGCTAATCTTTGAAGGAAGTGCCTAACACATACAAGTTCAATGACCTTGATCAGATTTTGATGAATTATAAATTCTTGAAAAATCACTTAAGAATCGACCTAAATCAAGTTTGGGCTAGAATAAGTTAGTTGACTAAATGTTAAACTGGATGATTTTTTGACAGCTGACTCGGGTATATTCACCCATAGAAATCTATAAATACCGACTTTCTGAAAACAGCCTTTCTAGTTTTTAGTGGAACTCATTACTTTTTCTATGCTGTTGTATGTCAGTTTTATGCTTCTTCCTAGTTTTTTGTGCATGATATTCGTCAGAGGCTCAGAGCTACAAGTCTTTAAGTTTTTCATATGCATTTGCTAGTGTTTATGCACTCCCGGCTTTTGGCTTCAGTTTTTGGAGACCTTAATTCCTCTACTTAATTCTGACATATATTCTGATATTTCCTAGTGGATTTTGTTCTTATGTCCAGTTTTACATGAGAAATCGAAGGTTGTGAAATCCGGCACAGCTGCACAGTAAAAATTACCGCAATAAGCCAAGTTCTTTGTTTCCACCTAGGTTGCTTGCGTGAAAGAAAAGACAGACGATAAGCCGAATGTTTATGCCTCCACAGAAGTCCTACACTCGAGGCATATATTTACCTCCATGATAATGACTACTCAGACATATACAAGAGGTCCAGCCATTACAGTGTACACGGGACATTTGACATTGCAAAGCTAGCCAACTGATAGCTAAGTCACCCCGGTTTGACTTAGTTAAACAGCTTTCTGTTTTCTAGTTTGGTTCTAGTTAGAATCTGTTTCCACGTTTAAGATTTTGTTTCCTAGTTTAATTTGATTTCCTTTTTTCTAGTAGCATTATATAGCCTATATAAAAAGGCCGAGCAGTGCAGAGAAAGAAAATTGAATTCTAAAGTTATTTGAAATTAACCCAATACTAAAGGAGCTGTGGAGGTACATTCCGGTTCAAGTCAGAACAACCAACAAGTTCTGGATTCTAACTATATTCCTAAACCCTAGATTTTCAATTTCTTCCTACAAAGGGGTTTCCAATGGATTATTTCAACATTCTCCCGGTGGATATTACATCAGACATATTAACTCGGCTACCAATTGAGTCAGTTCTTGATTGTCGTCAGTCATCATTCTCGAAGATGCACTTATATCGTCACGCTCATCCTGCGGGTAAGTTGACTTTTTTTAATAGGATTAATAATAATAATAACGAAAATTTTCCTACTTTGAATGTAATGAGAATCATGAGGAGCCAATTCAGAGAATTAAAAGAATTAAATTTACGTATCCCTTTTTTGATACTATGTTTGTTGGTTCATGTAATGGGTTGATCTGTCTTCTTGGCTACAATCACCCATCTGTTTGTATTTGTAACCCAATCACCCGAGAATATGTTATGCTTCCATACTTTAAGAGGGATGCTGAAGAATATGATCATTGGGTGGGTGGATTTGGTTATGTTTCTTCCACCAATAAATACAAAGTTGTAGGAATATGTAAGTTGGAGACCGGGTTTGTAGAAGTCTATATATACACTCTAGGCAGTGGAAATGGATGGAGAAACGTTGGAAACTTCAATTTTGAACTCAGTCAGGATCATATGGACCATGGTATCTTTCTCAATGGAACTCTTTATTGGATGGACGTTAAAGTAAAAATGATCCTCACCTTCGATTTGGCTAAGGAGAAGTTTTGTGAAAATCTTCAACCACCTCCTCTGACACAAAATAATAGCTGGTTAAAGAATAGAATAGGGGTTTTGGATGGGTTTTTGTTTTTTTGTGTTAGGCTAGATGTCGACGGTGTTAAAGGTTTTGACACATGGTTGTTAAAAAGGAAGAATGATAATCATGACAAGAAAGAACATCAGTCATTGGTCTGGAGTAAAGAGTTCAGGATTGACAAAAGCAAATTGTTTGCTTTTATAAAGAGTGATCGTGTTTTAACTTATGGTGGTAACTATCTCAACCTTTACAACACAAAGACTTCAACCGAGAAAACGCTAGTGGAGTTTAAGTTTTATCTTAGTGATGTATCCGCTCACCATAACACTTTAGTTTCCCTGAAAGAATTAAGTGAAGAAGATACAACAACAATGGAGTCGTGAAATTGGAGAGACCAAAAGCCGTGATTTTTCTTTCGAGCAGCTCTAGGAGAATGGGAACCCTGATTCTACACTGTACAGGCTTAATGGGTTTCATTCTGAAATTGGATAACATAGTGGCTTTATAATGTTATTGACATTGTCTGAACCTTTGTGTGAATTTAATTGTTATTCACACTGTGTTTATATAATCTGTCCAACTTTAACCACATAACATGATTCAGACTATCGTTAAATTAGATACAATGAGCTTTTCATGAACGTTTTCTTAATAACATGGGAAATTAGTCTTGCCGTATTGTAGATGTCTGTCTCTATCTGTATAGCATGAGTCAATATGCAAATTGAAGTTTTCAGTTACCTTCACCAACAGTTGATGCGACTTTTTTTTTTTTTTTTTGATAAGATAGATTTGCCTCTTGTCTCCTTGCTTTGTGTTCCAAATGGATTATTGAGTTATGCTGGATCTCATGCTTAGTAGTAAAAGTCATTGTCCTCCCAGACGGACAGGACGGTACCTGATAGGAACAAAATTTACTTTTGCAACCTGATAGGAACCTAATGTTCCACTGAAAATTAGTGTAGCTGTTTGTGAAGCCTCCCTCCCTCCCTCCGCCAGAGTAAAATCCTAATGTTGGCTTAATGATGAACTAAGGGAATTTTCAGTTTTTTGGGTGTTGTTTTTAATGGTTTGAGTTACTAGCAGTAATGGAGAATCAGTAGTAGCATGTGATTACAGAACCTGGGGTTTTGGGTTTATGGTTTTGTTAGTGCAGGGGAACAAATGGCGGAAGCGAAATTAAAAGAATGCTGAATATAGAGCAAGTATGCTACTATATTAAAATTTGAAGCATCACATTTTCCGTGGATTACTTTGTTGTCGTTACTTCAAACTGAGGCATACTAGTAGCAATGATCAATCCATAGATGAGTCAAATAAATTACTAGGGGTAAGCCATTTGTGGGGATTAAGTAAAATGTGCACTTTTCCACCCTTTTTCTGATAATTCAGTAGGTTATAGGTGCCGACGAGTTTTACCTGTCAGGTTAATACTGCTTTTGATTACTTTTGTTGTTCGCTAGCTAAGTTGTTAAAGCTTTTGAAATTGCCACCGACTATTGTGGGTGTTACATTGCTTCCGTCAGGTAATGGGGCACCAAATTAAATGGGTTTTCATGCATAGTTGCATTTGTTTAACGGATGCTGGTGAAGTGGGGTTGATCCATGTGTTGCTACTTGCATAAATAAGCATAGAGATACTTCAGAAGTGAAGGAATACATGTTGCTGGTATGTCGTCTTTCCCCCCTTTCGTTTACTAGGTGCCTGTCTAACGTTTTATCTCTGTGCTTGTTTATGCTTATTTTGTTACTTAGGAAATGAAAATTGTATCACCTCTCATGAATAAAAATATGAGGACATATGTCATGGAGTAGTTGTTATTTGCTTTTATCATCACTAAGTTAATTTAGAATAACTTGATGCGCTTTGTGGCTGTGAAACAGAAAGAAATATATTTGGGCATGGCATACGTGGTTTGTTGATCCATTTTAAAAGTGCATGTACTGTACTAGACATCCTCTCTTGTGCAGGCAAGAATCGACATAAGCCAAAGAATCATGTTTGTTTTTTTTTTGAAGGAAAAGGTTAAATTTTTATTGAAAAGGGAAAAAAAGAAAAACAGAGATAGAAGGCGCCAAAAAGCATACAAAAGGAAGAAAAAAAAACCCAAAACAAGAGGTGAAGCAACAAACAACAACCCAACTAAAAAGACAACAAAGACTAGCTTATAAACCTAAGCTAACAAAGCAAATATTAACTCGAGGAGAAACCAATTACTTCTTTTTCTTGGAAGGATTTCTCTTCCCTCTGCCAAAATCTTCATTGTAGGACACTCCCGGCCAAAAGATTTTAGCTTGTTCCTTTTCAGGTTTACTCATATTGTTATAATCTTTTACAATGTCCTTAAGAATGTGCTTGTACTCTGCAGGTTTGGTTTTAATCATACCAAACTTCGCATTGAAATTCTCAAGCTTGTCCAGTTGTTGTTCTTCAGTCAACGGTCTTCTCTGAGAAACATACTCAATTTATTTTGTCTTGAATTTTCCTTTGACAGCAATAGTCTCATTCACTTTCTCTACTTCCATCTCTTCATCATTTGTTTCATACTCGGATTCCTCACTGGAGTCTGCCTCCTCGAAGCAACCTCATTTAAATTCTCTACCACAACAAGGTTGGATGGAAGCTCATCTACTTCATTATTTCCAATTCCAATATCAGACTCCAAAACACTGAAGGGATTCAAATCACATATTGGAATATCCTCATTCGGATTAGCTTGCTTACCAGAAATCATTTCCTAAGCTCCAACATCTCCAGTTATATTTTCATTAGGTATCTGCAATATGTTGCTTTGATCAACATGAACTGTGTTATGTATAAGCTCTAGAGAATTGTTCTTTTCCATAGCAATATCACCCTTTTCGTACACCCCTTTGTCATTTTACTTAGTCTTCCGAATTTCATTGGCATCATTGGTCTTTTTAGGTACCCATTTCTTATTTATAACTTTGTTACCAGTAGAGCACTTGCCATATGAGTGACCGAAAGAAACACATGCCGAGAACCTAGGGGGTTTTCAGGTGTATTCAACATTCACTTCAAAATCCTTGCCATCAAAGCAAACAGGAATGGTAGCAGGATAATCAAAATCAACATCAATCTCAACACAGACTCTAGCAAAACTCATACGAGTCATATCTAAAGTGTGTTTTTCAGCAAGTAAAGGAATACCTAACAAACTAGTAATCATACTAATTCCCTTCTCATTCCACAAGTGAATTGGGATGTTCGAGAGATTTAACCAAATTGGGATGGTCTTCATCTCTTGAATATCTTGTTCAACAAAAAGATTCCAAGGTCGAATCACGAATAGCCGATTTGAGATGAATACGGAACCAATTTCTAAAGCAGATACTCTATCTTCATCTTGGTCAAATTAAAAAATAAAAGTGTTACCTCCATTAATTGTCAATCGAAACACTCCAATGGGTTTCCATAACTTATTCATTGCTGATTCAACAATATAGTAAGAGAGACGACGACCCACAAAGTACCCAATCAAGATGTTTTCACAAATCCTAATTTCTTCTTGAAAATCAATTGCAGAAAGAACTAATTTTTTCTTTTTCTCATTAATAAAATTAGGTTTGTGATAGAACAACTTACCAGTAGAAGGATCTACTGATGCTAGTTTCCCTTTAGATAACACATCTTTCCAAGATGCAGGCTTGAAGATTTCAGTAATCGTTCCATTGATGCCATCGGCAGTATAAGTAGAAAGAGGAGGAAATTCCCCTAATCCCTGGTTAATCTTTGTCACGGATGAAGGAGAAGAAGAAGAAGACATCTGATTTGGATTTGGGCGAGAAGGAGAATCAGATCCATTCATGGTGATAAACTCTGGAGATATCCGAAAAAAAATCGCATTTCAGATCTCCCATCCACGTCAGCAGATAGAAGAAAGAGAAGAAACTTTTCTCTTTCTAATGATTATTAGAATGATAATGTTATCAAACTGAGTAGTTAGTAGATTAAAACTTGAAACTAGAGTGTAAATAAAATTGCAAGTGTTGATCCGGTAATTGTAAGTTCTTTACAGGAAGTTCTACACATGAACGGAAATGTTTCCACGAGGGATCTAGGAACACAATCGAATCAAGTGTATACGAACTTGCGTTGCTAAAGTCATATATGGATACAGATCGATGGTAGTTTAAAATAAGAAGGTTTAAATTTTCAACAAAAATCTCCCGATAAGGCCCCTTCCTATGGGTGTGGCAAACATTCATGTTTGCCATTTAAGCACCCACTATTGAGGGGGAAAAATGCCACTTAGACAGGCCAGGTGGAGTTTCTACCGAGCGGTCGAGTTTCGACCTCTCGGTCCATTATAAACCGTTCGGTGTATACTAGACACTAGCGGTTTTTGTAAGACCGGCATGTGTAGTTTACATCGTTCTGTAGAATCTGATCCAACGGCCATTGATCTTCCCCCTATAAATACCACATTCCTCTACCATTTTAACTCACACCTTCTCTTCTCTACTCTTCACATTTGTTAATCTAAAACAAATTGAAGCATCTAACTCTTTCATTCACTCGTATTGTATAATTTCTTTAATATGTCTCAATCTAATACTCAATCTAAACAACAAAATAAGAATATTCCGGGTCCAAAATTTACCGTAGCCGAAGATGAAACCATTTGCAGAAACTATGTGTTCTTTACACAAGATAGTATCGATGGTGCCAGTCAACAATCTACCAAGTTGTGGGATAACATATTTTCTAACTTTCGTCAAGAAACTATGAACATCAACGAGCGTGATGCAAATGGATTGTACGGTCGCTTTGTTACAATCATCTCCCAAGTTGCGTTGTATGTCGCTGCTATAATTCAAGCTGCTCGTGGTCGAGAGAGCAGTCTTGTCGATGTTGATGTCGAACGAAAGTGCCGAACTGATTGGCACCATAAACATGGGAGCAATTTTGGTTACAAAAGTTGTTATCATATTTTTAAAGTGTTGCCTAAATATAATCAAGAAGTGTTAACAAACATGCAGAATATACCTGCACGTTCACCATACAGTTCTTCACATTCGATGCCAGCTTCACAACCATCTCAATCATCTCATCCCCCTTCAGATAATCCATTTTCTTCTCCAGAAACCGCCAGAAACAACATTTCCAACTTGAATGTCAATACCGCAATTAAGAGAAAGTTATTAGGAATAAATCATGCAAGAGCAGCGAGAAAAGCTGCCCAAGAAGAAGAAGAAAGTGAAGAAGGTAGTAGTACTATGGAAACTTTGATAGAGCATCATAAGGTCATCGAAAAACAAAGATTTATAGACCGCAAGTTCTTGACTAAGGAGATGAAAAAACATTGACTAACTTAAGAAAAAATTGTTTCAGACTATGACAAGAATAAAATTCTAAATGCAAACACCGAAAAAATGAATACCAAACAATTTATGGTATGGGAGATGGAGATGGACAGGTTAACAGAGGAATTGGAAGAAAAAAGAAACAAGAGAAATATGGAAAAACAATTTGGGGTTCAAGTTAAAGATGAGGATGATAAAGACGACGATGAAGTAGTTCCACTTAATTAATTAATGTATCATCTTTTAATATTAATGAACTAGTGTCACTTAAGTAATTAATGTTAATTTTAATGAATTGTTCTACTTTTTTCATTACATTAAAACATTAACTTGACAACATCCATGAAAACATTATTAATCCTAACATCCCATACGAGTTATTAAAAACTCTTCAAGAATTCGGTAATGCGCTTCGTATTCAAAATCTTTTCGTTTTTATCTTCGCCACTCGTCTCGAGTTCATATTCCTAATTCAACATTGGTCTCACCTCTAAGTCGGTATCGAGCGGCAATTCTTTTCATAGCTATAAAATCCACAAGCTCTTTTTTGATATTCATGAATCGGCAAAACAAATCAGCACGATCCCGGTTATACTCATACTATGTTCATCCGTCGTTCTTCACCTCTCTTCGAGTAGTATATTACATAGTTTCTACGAAGAGATAAATCTTCATCTTCAGTAAATCTAGGATCATGCATAATTTAACCCAAAATTAGAGAATCAACCAAAATTTAGATAAAGAAATCAGAGAAAGAATTTGTAGAGAAGTGATGTGTGAGTTTGAAACGGATTTAGTGTGGGTTTTATAAGGAATGATAGCGGTTGAGTCTAGACCGATAGAGATTTAGTCTAAACCGCTAGAGATTCAGTCTAGACCGCTACTTTTAATGAAACTTATGGAACAACAAATGAACCTTAAATAATTTAAATAAATTAAAATAAATAACAAACAAAACAATAATAAATAAACCAAAACAAATGAAACAACACTATTCAATTCGTCCCCCATCTCTTCCAAACTCAGCCCACAGATTCGCTCTGAGATCTTCCCTTAACCTGTTATACAGAACTCTGTTCTCAATGTGACTGGTCATTTACGCATAGTCCCTTGCAGGTAATCCTCTTGCTGGTATAATCTCAGGCCTTAAATATTCATCTTGATGGTTAGTCCAATTCTTATTACGACGAGTCTCCTGGATAACCATGTTATGCATAATGATTCAAGTCAGCATAGTCTTATGTATTTCACGAGCACTTAGACCACGATAAGGCCCACAAATGATTTCAAATTTCCGTTTCAGAATTCCAAAAGCCTGTTCCACATCCTTTCTCAGATTCATTTGTTTATTATTGAAATACGAGTATGAACGACCCATTTCAACGGCAGGTGGCTGACGGTAATATTGAACTAAAGTTGAACATTTTGGATAAATTCCATCTGCAAGATAATAACCATGAGTGTAGTGATTCCCGTTGATAGGGAAATTTACCTGAGGAGAAATTCCATACTTTAAATCTTCAAATAAAGGCGATTTGTGTAAAATATTTATATCGTTTTGAGATCCCGGGAGACCAAAAAAAGTGTGCCATATCCAACAATCATAAGATGCAGCAGCCTCAAGGATCACCGTTGGTTTTGCGTAATGACCTTTATATTGACCATCCCAATAGGTAGGGCATCCGGTCCATACCCAATGCATGCAGTCAAGACTACCCAGCATTTCGGGAAATCCTATTTCCTGATTTTGCTTTAATATTTCTCTAACATCTGCATCAAATGGTTTTCGTAAATAGGTGGGACCAAAATAATTAATCATTGTTTCACAAAACAACGCAAGATACTTGTATGTAGTTATTTTTCCAATGCGAAGGTACTCATCATTAGAATCTGGAGGTCTGCCATATCCTAAAATCCTCAAAGCCGCAGTAACCTTTTGTTTAGGGCTATGACCCCTAATATTCATTGCATCATATTGATAATTAAATTGAGGTTCTACCTGACAAAGCTCACAAATAATCTTTAGCACCAAATGTCTGGGCATGTAGAATCGGCCTTGGAAATTTTCATCAGAGAACACAAAGTCAGGAAGAAAATAATCGTGCATCAGTTTCTCGTGCCATTTATCCCGACCACGATATGTATATCTTCTTGTGAACACTTCTCTTGGATCCGGATCTCTAGGTATTTGCCTAAATGAATCTAGTTGCATCAAGGTGTTGGTTAGTTCTTTATCTTCATCTGACTCATCATCAATTTCTTTCAAGGCCTGAATGAATAATCATTGTTGTTCTTCATATCGATCCATATGAATACGCACTTCTTCATCAGAAGAATCCATATACATTGAGTTGGAAAAAAAATATTAAACCGATGATTAAGGTACAAAAGAGTGAGTAAAGATAGAGTTAATGAGAAAATGAGGTGTGATTAGATTTCATTGAATGATGCAAATTTATAGATAAACATTAGGGAAATGGTTGTTACTTTACTAAAATAAGCGTCAAATACAAGACCGACCGGTTTGAAATAAACCTCGAGCGGTCGAAACTTGGACGCTAGCGGTGTACACTCGACCGCTGGCGGTTTCTTTAAATACGTTCGGTCTCTTTACCGGTGTAGACTTGGCCGTTTATGTTATCTCCCATAGTGGCGCGGCCAGTTTTCCAGTCCAGCTGGCATGGCAAATGGAGGATTTAGCCATTTGCCATTGGAAGAGGCCTAAGAAGTATCTTTTTGACAGGGGGATTTCGTAAGGAAATGTTAAGTTTCCAAGATTGGGTATGTCTGTTACCATATTTAGGTTGATGGACCATGGTTTCCTAGTTGGGATGGTTTCCTAATCCAAGGAGGCTAGTATTTGGGAATTTAAGACTGATCCGTTGTTGAGAAACTATATTTATGGATTATTATGGAGTATGGAACAAATTATTGGTGTTGATCAGAAGGCGTTTGAGTTCATGATAATGATGTGCAAATAAGATCATCTCGTTGTGGTTGATAATGTGGTCAATATTATTTCTTGTCGGTGAAGAAACTATATTTTGGATTCATAGCGCGTTTGTGAGGTTTTTTTTATGGTTGGTCCTGATGTCTGGTGAGTCGACGGAATGATTTAGTCAATGAGATGTGTAATTCGAAGTTGATAATTCTATTATATATAATGAATAAAGAGGTCTAACGGTTAAGTCCGTGAGTAGTTTACTTATTATATTGCTTTTATTTATAGATTGTATCTATGTGCTCATAGTAAGATTGTTAGAGCAATCAGAGAGATCAAGTGCTTCTTATTAGCTAGTTTATTAAGAAGGGGCAATTCTCCGAGCAAGAGCTACCCAAAATGAGCATTGATGTAGTAATATTTAGGTAGGTACATCATATATATATGATGTATCTAATTTATTTTAAGTATTTTAGAATGTATAGTTGAAACTTTTAAGAAACGGGGGCTGGAAAACTTCATTAATTCCAATCGGTTGTTATTCATGGTTGTATTTGTCATGTTCCATTAATCCTTCTTGTCGGATATTTCGGTGTTGTACTAGCATGGAATGTTTTTGTTACTTTGTATCCTCTAATTTTCGGTTTTAAACCCTGTGTAACTTTGAATATTTTTTTTTTTTTTATATATATTGAAAAACTTAGACCAAAAGGCACGTACATATTAGTTCTTATAAGCAAGAGAAATATCAAAAGTTTCCAAATTCCGGGTTGTATGAATAGTTTTCATACTAATCAAAATGAAATAAACATGCCTAATTTTGGAAATGTTACCATCCTCTTTGTATCATACATGCATAGAGTCATGAAAGTGGAGGTTGAATCTTAACATTGTGGCATAGCATTTTGAAGCGGAGCAAGATCTCCATAGATTCAGCTTGTATTTCTAGGTTGGTGTGCTGCATTTATGTGGAAATAAAGCTAGCCTTATATTGTTTTCTCAGAAAAATGTTTGTAGTTTGATGGAGGAGAAACCATCAAAGAAACCATACACCAACGGAGCAACCATCAAATAAAAAAATGTTTCTATTTATTCGATCGGAGCAACCATCAAAGAAACCCTACACCAACGGAGCAAATATCAAAGAAAAAAATGTTTGTAACACAAATATTCATATTTCACAAGTTTGAAGAACCATAATAAAAGACACAAAGATGATGATAATGATTACAGATTCGAAGTTGATGATTCTATTATATATAAGGAATAAAGAGGTCTAACGGTTAAGTCCGTGAGTATTTTACTTATTATATTTCTTTTATTTATAGCTTGTATCTATATGCTCATAGTAAGATTGTTAGAGAAATCATAGAGATCAAGTGTTTCTTATTATCTAGTTTATTAAGAAGGGGCAATTGTCCGAGCAAGAGATACCCAAAATGAGCATTGATGTAGTAATATTTAGGTAGGTACATCATATATATAGGATGTATCTAATTTATTTTAAGGATTTTGGAATGTATAGTTGAAACTTTTAAGAAACGAGGGTTTGGAAAACTTCATTTATTCTAATTGGTTGTTATTCATGGTTGTATTCGTCATGTTCCGTTAATCCTACTTGTCGGATATTTCGGTGTTGTACTAGCATGGCATGTTCTTGTTACTTTGTATCCTCTAATTTTCGGTTTTAAACCCAGTGCAACTTTGAATCTTTTTTTTTTTTTTATATATATTGAAAAAATTAGACCAAAAGGCATGTACATATTAGTGTGTGGAAATGTTAGTTCTTACAAACAAGAGCAATATCAAAAGTTTCCAAATTCCGGGTTGTGTGAATAGTTTTCATACTAATCAAAATGAAATAAGCATGCCTAATTTTGGAAATGTTACCATCCTCTTTGTATCATACATGCATAGAGTCATGAAATTGGAGGTTGAACCTTGGCATTGTGGCATAGCATTTTGAAGCGGAGCAAGATCTCCATAGATTCACTTGTATTTCTAGGTTTGTCTGCTGCATTTCTGTGGAAAGAAAGCTAGCCTTATATTATTTTCTCGGAAAAATGTTTGTAGTTTGATAGAGGAGAAACCATCAAAGAAACCATACACCTACGGAGCAACCATCAAAGAAAAAAATGTTTCTACTTATTCGATCGGAGCAACAATCAAATAAACCCTACACCAACGGAGCAACCATCAAGAAAAAAAATTGTTTGTACTTATTCGATCAGAGCAACCATCAAAGAAAAAGTTCTCCGACGTGGACATCTATTTCTTTGATGGTTGTGCACACAGCCAAACACAAATATTAATATTTCACAAGTTTGAAGAACCATAATAAAAGACACAAAGATGATGATGATGATTCTGATTCGAAGTTGATGATTCTATTATATATAATGAATAAAGAGGTCTAAAGGTTAAGTCCTTGAGTAGTTTACTTATTATATTGCTTTTATTTATATCTTGTATCTATGTGATCATAGTAAGATTGTTAGAGCAATCGGAGAGATCAAGTGTTTCTTATTAGCTAGTTTATTAAGAAGGGGAATTATCAGAGCAAGAGCTACCCAAAATGAGCATTGATGTAGTAATATTTAGGTAGGTACATCATATATATATGATGTATCTAATTTATTTTAAGGATTTTAGAATGTATAGTTGAAACATTTAAGAAACATGGGTTGGCAAACTTTATTTATTCCAATCGGTTGTTATTCATGGTTGTATTTGTCATGTTCCATTAATCCTTCTTGTCGGATATTTCGGTGTTGTACTAAGCATGGCATGTTCTTGTTACTTTGTATTCTCTAATTTTCGATTTTAAACCCAGTGTAACTTTGAATTCTTTATTTTATTTTTTTTATATTTTGAAAAACTTAGATCAAAAGACATGTACATATTAGTTGGTGGAAATGTTAGTTCTTATAAGCAAGAGCAATATCAAAAGTTTCCAAATTCCGGGTTGTATGAATAGTTTTCATACTAATCAAAATGAAATAAACATGCCTAATTTTTGAAATGTTACCATCATCTTTGTATCATACATGCATAGAGTCATGAAAGTGGAGGTTGAATCTTGGCATTGTGGCATAGCATTTTGAAGCAAACTAAGATCTCCATAGATTCACTTGTATTTCTTGGTTGGTGTGCTGCATTTATGTGGAAATAAAGCTAGCCTTATATTGTTTTCTCTGAAAAATGTTTGTAGTTTGATGGAGGAGAAACCATCAAAGAAACCATACACCAACGGAGCAACCATCAAAGAAAAAAATGTTTTTATTTATTCGATCGGAGTAACCATCAAAGAAACCCTACACCAACGGAGCAACTATCAAAGAAAAAAATGTTTGTAACACAAATATTCATATTTCACAAGTTTGAAGAACCATAATAAAAGACACAAAGATGATGATAATGATTACAGATTCGAAGTTGATGATTCTATTATATATAATGAATAAAGAGGTCTAACGGTTAAGTCCGTGAGTAGTTTACTTATTATATTTCTTTTATTTATAGCTTGTATCTATATGCTCATAGTAAGATTGTTAGAGCAATCAGAGAGATCAAGTATTTCTTATTATCTATTTTATTAAGAAGGGGCAATTGTCCGAGCAAGAGCTACCCAAAATTAGCATTGATGTAGTAATATTTAGGTATGTACATCATATATATAGGATGTATCTAATTTATTTTAAGGATTTTGGAATGTATAGTTGAAACTTTTAAGAAACGAGGGTTTGGAAAACTTCATTTATTCTAATTGGTTGTTATTCATGGTTGTATTCGTCATGTTCCGTTAATCCTACTTGTCGGATATTTCGGTGTTGTACTAGCATGGCATGTTCTTGTTACTTTGTATCCTCTAATTTTCGGTTTTAAACCCAGTGCAACTTTGAATCTTTTTTTTTTTTTTTTTTATATATATTGAAAAAATTAGACCAAAAGGCATGTACATATTAGTGTGTGGAAATGTTAGTTCTTACAAACAAGAGCAATATCAAAAGTTTCCAAATTCCGGGTTGTGTGAATAGTTTTCATACTAATCAAAATGAAATAAGCATGCCTAATTTTGGAAATGTTACCATCCTCTTTGTATCATACATGCATAGAGTCATGAAATTGGAGGTTGAACCTTGGCATTGTGGCATAGCATTTTGAAGCGGAGCAAGATCTCCATAGATTCACTTGTATTTCTAGGTTTGTCTGCTGCATTTCTGTGGAAAGAAAGCTAGCCTTATATTATTTTCTCGGAAAAATGTTTGTAGTTTGATAGAGGAGAAACCATCAAAGAAACCATACACCAACGGAGCAACCATCAAAGAAAAAAATGTTTCTACTTATTCGATCGGAGCAACAATCAAATAAACCCTACACCAACGGAGCAACCATCAAGAAAAAAAATTGTTTGTACTTATTCGATCAGAGCAACCATCAAAGAAAAAGTTCTCCGACGTGGACAACTATTTCTTTGATGGTTGTGCACACAGCCAAACACAAATATTAATATTTCACAAGTTTGAAGAACCATAATAAAAGACACAAAGATGATGATGATGATTACAGATTCGAAGTTGATGATTCTATTATATATAATGAATAAAGAGGTCTAAAGGTTAAGTCCGTGAGTAGTTTACTTATTATATTGCTTTTATTTATATCTTGTATCTATGTGATCATAGTAAGATTGTTAGAGCAATCAGAGAGATCAAGTGTTTCTTATTAGCTAGTTTATTAAGAAGGGGGAATTATCCGAGCAAGAGCTACCCAAAATGAGCATTGATGTAGTAATATTTAGGTAGGTACATCATATATAGAGGATGTATCTAATTTATTTTTAGGATTTTGGAATGTATAGTTGAAACATTTAAGAAACATGGGTTGGCAAACTTTATTTATTCCAATCGGTTGTTATTCATGGTTGTATTCGTCATGTTCCATTAATCCTTCTTGTCGGATATTTCGGTGTTGTACTAGCATGGCATGTTCTTGTTACTTTGTATTCTCTAATTTTCGATTTTAAACCCAGTGTAACTTTGAATTCTTTATTTTATTTTTTTTATATTTTGAAAAACTTAGATCAAAAGACATGTACATATTAGTTGGTGGAAATGTTAGTTCTTACAAGCAAGAGCAATATCAAAAGTTTCCAAATTCCGGGTTGTATGAATACTTTTCATACTAATCAAAATGAAATAAACATGCCTAATTTTTGAAATGTTACCATCATCTTTGTATCATACATGCATAGAG
The DNA here is from genome assembly GCA_023529315.1 of Papaver bracteatum. NCBI lineage: Eukaryota > Viridiplantae > Streptophyta > Magnoliopsida > Ranunculales > Papaveraceae > Papaver > Papaver bracteatum. Next base: position 243,324 of record JAJJWX010001793.1, on the reverse strand, counting down.
TCATGAAAGTGGAGGTTGAATCTTGGCATTGTGGCATAGCATTTTGAAGCAAACTAAGATCTCCATAGATTCAACTTGTATTTCTTGGTTGGTGTGCTGAATTTATGTGGAAAGAAAGCTAGCCTTGTATTGTTTTCTCTTAAAAATGTTTGTAGTTTGATGGAGGAGAAACCATCAAAGAAACCATACACCAACGGAGCAACCATCAAAGAAAAAAATGTTTTTATTTATTCGATCGGAGTAACCATCAAAGAAACCCTACACCAACGGAGCAACTATCAAAGAAAAAAATATTTGTAACACAAATATTCATATTTCACAAGTTTGAAGAACCATAATAAAAGACACAAAGATGATGATGATGATTACAGATTCGAAGTTGATGATTCTATTATATATAATGAATAAAGAGGTCTAACGGTTAAGTCCGCGAGTAGTTTACTTATGATATTGCTTTTATTTATAGCTTGTATCTATGTGATCATAGTAAGATTGTTACAGAAATCAGAGAGATCAAGTATTTCTTATTATCTATTTTATTAAGAAGGGGAAATTGTCCGAGCAAGAGCTACCCAAAATTAGCATTGATGTAGTAATATTTAGGTATGTACATCATATATATAGGATGTATCTAATTTATCTTAAGGATTTTGGAATGTATAGTTGAAACATTTAAGAAACGGGGGTTGGCAAACTTCATTTATTCCAATCGGTTATTGTTCATGGTTGTATTCGTCATGTTCCGTTAATCCTTCTTGTCGGATATTTCAATATTGTACTAGCATGGCATGTTCTTGTAACTTTGTATTCTCTAATTTTTTGTTTTAAACCCAGTGTAACTTTGAATCTTTTTTTTTTCTTTCTTTTTATATATTGAAAAACTTAGACCAAAAGGCACGTACATATTAGTTGGTGGAAATGTTATTTCTTACAAGCAAGGGAAATATCAAAAGTTTCCAAATTTCGGGTTGTATGAATAGTTTTCATACTAACCAAAATGAAATAAACATGCCTAATTTTGGAAATGTTACCATCCTCTTTGTATCATACATGCATAGAGTCATAAAAGTAGAGGTTGAATCTTGGCATTGTGGCATATCATTTTGAACCGGACCAAGATCTCCATAGATTCAACTTGTATTTCTAGGTTGGTGTGCTGCATTTATGTGGAAAGAAATCTAGCCTTGTATTGTTTTCTCAGAATTTTGAAAAAAATGTTTGTAGTTTGATGGAGGAGAAACCATCAAAGAAACCATCTGAGTCTACACCAACCAACAGAGCAACCATTAAAGAAAAAAATGTTTGTACTTATACCATCACACAACGGAAGAACCATCAAAGAAATAGTTTTCCTACGTGGACAATTTTTTTCGTTTGCCAATTTTTTCCGAATTGATATCGGTCTAAGTTATTTGTGTATGATTCATATTACAAACCTTGTAGGTGTATTATTTGGCTTTGGTCAGGGCTGGTCCTCATATTTTTGTCACAAAAGAGTGGCTAAAGAAATACGATGCCAACATGAGGCGATGGGAGGAATTGATCGAGTCGGATCAATTAGATGCTCTTCATTTGTTGGAATAAGTATTTTCCTTATGTTAAAAACTTGATCTATCAGATGGTTATATTTTGTCGCTTTCTTATATTGTATTTTGCAAACTTTGAACCAAGCTTAATGAATGAATGAAAGTGGTTTTCTTTTTTTGGGCAACTTGGACTCATGAATTTTTAACAGAATCGGACTTCTAAAACATTTTTAGAGTCCGATTGTGGAGGTAGTTTGCTGCAGGTTTTTCAGATTGGGTTTATATGGACGATAATGTAGTCTGATTGTTGGTACAAAGATTTTCAACTACACAATCAGAGTACTTATGGTCCAAAATGATCCGAATAATAAGACGGAATCGATTGATATGTGTACTAATGTAATCCGATTGTGGTTGATGTTCATCACATCAACCCATAATCGGGTTATTAATGTTTACATTAAAAACCGATTTGTGTCACAATCGGATTAATATGGTGAAGATATAAACCGATTCTAGGTGTGCTTTCAGAAAACTTGATGAGGAATCTTAAAGATTTAGAGGTACATCATTTTAAAGTATCTCTTAGATGAAATGCTTTAAAGGGATTTCACTCAATCACTTGAATTGTCTGTTTTTGGGTTTTCTTTTTATTTAACAAAAGGAAATTAGATTTTAATTGTTGTTTGTGATTGATTAGTATTTAGTTTTAATTTTGATGGAAATTAAAAAATAAAATAAGTTTTGATTGATTAAGAGTTGTTAATTAACTTATGATTTAGTATTTGTGTTTGTGTTATAAGAATTAAGGTTTCTTTAAAGGTTAATTTAGTAATTTACAAAATTTTAGACACCCTTTATCATTCTCTATTGGGTGGATGAAGAATTCCATAGGCCCCAATTTAGCCAGGTTCTTTATATATTAAGATTTGTTAATTAAGTTATGATTTAGTATTTGTGTTTGTGTTATAATAATTAAGGTTTCTTTAAGGGTTAATTTAGTAATTTATAAACTTTTAGACACCCTTTATCAGTCTCTGTTGGGTGCATGAAGAATTTCATTCTCGTGCAAAAAATTACCGCCAGATCTCGACTCTAGCTAACTGATTAAAATTTATCGGTGTCACTATGAATTTACCAATTTACTTGAATTCACGAAAATGTACGCCCAAGGCCCGAATTTACTTCTTTTTATTTTTCCATCACAAGCCGCAATATAAAATGCTGATCAACGGTTGTTGTTTCTTTATATCGATGATGATTGGGCCCGCTATTTTATCTTTCGGAAAATGGGTCATTTGTTTAAATATTTTTAAACACTGTTCAAATAGACGAGTAAAATTTTTTATGGGTGAAATGGACACAAAAAAAAAAAGCAAAGATGAAACTAAATTCATCATGGCTTAAACTTAAAAAATAGCGAGGATGAAACTGGATGCATCCTGTGTAAATTAAAAATAAGAAAAAGTATTTGAAAATGGGCAGGATGAAACTGGTTACATCCTTGCTATTTTTACATTTTTGTCCATTTAAACAGTATCAAATTCTAGATGTCTTTTTCACCCAGGAATTGTTGATTTTGATCTTTTTAACCAATTTTGTGTTTATTTTTTTACCATACTTTCTACGAAAATGATTAGTCGACCGTGACAAAAACCGGGCTCTCACGGTCATTCTAGCACTACTCTACTTTCTAAGATTAACATGCAAGGTCTCTCTAGCCTAGCTAGCTATCCCTCTAACCACTCATCCACACGTTCTGGCATAACCACAGTAATATGTCAGACCACCTATAAAGGTTGTTCCCCAGAAATTGCCCAAAGAAAAAGTAGAAGGAAATATCAGCTCGGTACGTATTTTAGCAGTTTAGACGATGATTCTGTATAAAATACTTTTGAGAGGTCGAAGAGAGTCATGCATGCGTGCATTGAAATCTGACCATCGAGGAGCATTCATACACGAGAAGTACATTTTGGATGGACTGCTGATTGCTAATGAGGGTCCATTGAGAAGCCCAGACCAACTAAGGATGTGAGACAAGGAGATGAATGGTCACCTGTACTTGTTTTTATTGGTGGAAGAAAATCTTTCTAAACTCATTGAGGATGCTGACTCCAGTAATCCTGTGCTTTGCCTCTGTATCTGAATTTCTATACCAGGGCCAGCTTATATAGCGCATATGTGGGACCTTAATAAGCCAATTTTTGGCGCAAAATTTTAAGGCAGAAAAAAAAATGTACTGTAAATATTCACCACTGGAGTAACCCACTGTATGTAGTTTCTGTAGCTGTTATTTTGGCGTGGTTGGTTGCTTGATTATGTGTGTCCTCTATAAATGATGGAAATTATATTACCAGTTGAGCCTACCTAGTACTTGGGGATTGGGCTGGTGTTTTAGCAAATGCCCAGCTAGGCTAGGTGCCTTGTGTGTAGTACTTAAGCGTTCATCTGGTTGAGCTAATGGAATACTTGGTGATGGGAGATCTGTGATCTCAATTAGCCTTCCAGGCTATCAAATGGTGCATTAATTTTCTATTTTGAATAATGCATACAAAATAGAAATTCCCATGCTCTACTGCATTTAGGGCCTCCCGAGTTGTGTGACATGGACAATTTTAGTGCTTTGAACTTTCGAAACTCATCACCGAGAATCCATGGCTAATTTCTCCCCCAACTCGCTGAGAATCCATCATTCCTATTTAAAGATATTTGATATACCAAAGCCTAGTTTGATTTTTTCAATTGTAAAGGGCTACATGGAATTGAGATTGCAGACGTAATCAAGGTACCCTAACCTGCCACACACCACTTGATAGTTTTGTAACCAGCGCTAAAGTGATTCTTCATCTCTGTACTTTTGGGGGTTCCATACTTTGAGATATGTCTTTTCCTATGTTATAACCAATGGCTCTTCCAAGCACAATCAATCAAGAATTGAAATAGAAATGAAATCAAAAGTAATACAAGCACACACAACACAAGGATTTATAGTGGTTCGATCAAGATGATCTACATCCACTTTGGAAGATGACGATAACGATTTCACTATGATTCAAACAAGATTACAAGAGTATAAACCCCTCTCAAGATCAGGCCTCTACTGCCTCTTACTCTCTTTTAGTTACATTGGTTTCTCGTGTTAGCAAAAGGAGAAGAAGTCTCTCTTTTATACACAAAAAAACTCACCTACTTAGCAAACCATTTTTGAATACTAGCACACCCTTTTCGTCTCACCTACTAGAACACCCTTTTGGACTCACCTACTAGAACATCCTTTTGGACTTACTAAACTAGCATTCAAAACACATGCTACAAATCTAGAAGAATTAGACTTTCTAGAAGCTAACCCTCTTTGAATACTAAACCGTATTCAAGGCACATATGCTACAAATCTCCACCTTGACTTGAATATGAATCTCCACCTTGGCGAGAATACACATCACCTCACCACCTCTGTTCGTATGATACCAATCGGTCAATGACTACTTCCACCAGATGCTCTTGGAACACTACTCATACTTTGAGATTTCCCAGTTCCACCTGCGACCTTCTGACTACCGGCATTACTGCGACTAGATGCTCTTGGAACACTACTCATACTTTGAGCTTTCCTGGATCCACCTGCGGCCTTCTGACTACTGGCATTCCATAACCACTCTTCAGCCCGACTCCCGGCAGCTTCACCTTGCTCATGAATACCATAACCACTAATCATCATTGTCTTCTCTCAGCCCCCCAAGGGTTCTCAACACCTGTTGACACCAACCAAGTCCAAGCAATGCTTGAACTTGATACTAAGAAAATGCTTTGCCAACATATATCTACCACCACCATGTGAATCAACCCGAGAAGGACCCCAAAAATCAGAATGAATATAATCCAAAATACCCTTGCTGTTATTAATAGATGTACTAAACTTGACTCTACACTGCTTTCCAAAGACACAATGTTCACAGAAATAAATCTTGCATGTTTTATGATCACAAAGAAATCCCTGCTTTCTCAAAACATCCAACCCCCTCTCGCTCATATGCCCTAGCCGCATATGCCACAACTTGGTAGTATCATCATCAGAACTTGAAGAACATATAGCTGCATCACCCGTCACAGTAGTACCTTGTAGCGTATAAGGACCATCAATTCTCTCTCCATTCATAATTGTAAGACTTCCTCTTGAGACTCGAATAACTCCACCTTCACCTTGATAATTGCAGCCATTTGAATCAAGTGAACCCAAAGAAATTAGATTTCTTCTCAAGTCCAGAACATGCCTAACTTTAGTTAAAGTCCTCACTATACCGTCATACATCTTAATTTGAATTGTACCTACACCCACCGCTTTACAAGTGACATTGTTTCCCATAAGAACTTTACCACATTCTCTAGCTTGATAAGTAGTAAACCACTCTCTATGAGGATACATGTGAAAAGTACAACCCAAATCAAGAATCCAACCATTCTCCGAGCTTTCGTATGAACCGTGAGAGTCGTTCCATGATCACTTTCTAATTCAACATTTGTTGCGGTTCCTTGGTTAGTATTCTTCTCAACATTATTCAATTTTGGACAATCTTTCTTGAAATTTCCCTTTTCCTTACAATGAAAAAAATAGAATTTATGGATTTTTATTTAAACCTTGACTTTGATCTACTCCTATCAAATCCGCCCCTTTGGTTTCCTCTTCCTCTAAAAAACAACCCCTCTCCCGAATTATCTTTACCATCAATACCCGTCTTCTTTAACTCCTTAGAGTTCAAAGACGCTTTAACGTTTTCCATGAAAATTGTGGTTTTTCCATACATTACGGTATCAACAAAATTATCATAAGATGGTGGTAAGGAACAAAGAAAACCCAAATTTTGGTCTTCAACTTCAATTTTGACATCAATATTTGCCAAATACAAGAGAATTTTATTATAATCATCAATATGATCTATAATAGACATTCCTTCATGCATTCTAAGAGTATGTAATTTCTTATTAAGATATAAATGATTAGTTACGAATTTAGTCATATACCTCTTCTCCAACTTGTTCCATAGCCCGTCCGGTGTCATTTCCGTCACAATTTCTCTCAAGACCTCATTGCTCAAACACAATAAAATTATTCCATGTGCTTTCTCGAAGATCTCATCCTTTTCCTCATCCTTCAATGTTGTTCCAAGAACCGTTTTCCCCTTCAAAGTTTTCACCAAACCTTATTGCACTAAAACATACCTCATCTTTAGCCTCCATAAATTGAATGCATTCCTTCCATCAAATTTCTCAATCTCATACTTTGTCGTCATTATAGATCGCTTCCACCCGGAGCTCTGATACCAATTTTTTATGACAAATGGATCTTCCAAGCACAATCAATCAATAATTGAAATAGAAATGAAATCAAAAGTAAAACAAGCACACAAAACACAAGGATTTATAGTGGTTCGATCAAGATGATCTACATCCACTTTGGAAGACGACGATAACGATTTCACTATGATTCAAACAAGATTACAAGAGTATAAACCCCTCTCAAGATCAGGCCTCTACTGCCTCTTAATATCTCTTAGTTACATTGGTTTCTCTTGTTATCAAAAGGAGAAGAAGTCTCTCTTTTATACACAAAAAAACTCACCTACTTAGCAAACCACTTTTGACTACTAGCACACCCTTTTGGGATCACCTACTAGCACACTCTTTTGGACTCACCTACTGGCACATCCTTTTGGACTTACTAAACTAGCATTCAAAACACGTGCTACAAATCTAGAAGAATTAGACTTTCTAGAAGCCAACCCTCTTTGAATACTAAACTGTATTCAAGGAACATATGCTACAGCCTACATAGAATGATTGTCCAACAAGGATTTTCTTGTACGAATTTCTATGTATATATATCATTTTATTGATTAATCAAATTTGTCCATTTGTGAGCATGTCGACACCAGTGACCTTCTTTTCTTTTATTGTTTTTGCACAAAGATATGACCATGTTGTTGGAACATTTGATCAATTTACTTGATGACAGATCTATCAGAGCCGAAATTTGAACAAAAACAATAGAGATTGATCCATTATCCTCCTGTGTCCGAAGCCCCAAATTTTGGTTCAACCAGAATAAGTCCTTTTCTATTCGATATTCAGATTTAGATTATACCTTTTTGTATGGAGGATTGACTTTCCCATCTGCGGTAACCCAACTATTTTAAGAAAGTTGTAATAAATGGTCGATGTGTATAAATATGGATACATAAAGGTAACCCAACTAATAATACAGATCCGATAAGAGAATGAGACGTTTGATGTGAGAATAACGTAAGTTTTATGGTTTTTGTATGTACAATTGTTCTTCTCTCCAACCTTGTTCTGTCTTTTATCATTGATTATCGGGTTTTAGCTTCTATTGATAATTCTGCTTAAGTATTAACTATCGTTTAATAATTGTGCATCTAGAAGAAGAAAAACTTCATCTGATAACTAAAGACTTAGGACTTATTGCAGAAATATGGCTTCTATATTGAATAACTATCTTCGTCCGAAGGCGCAGTATCTTTCCAGACAAGTTGTAGATGTGACCAAAACTGCTATAAATAGAAGGATAAGTAAAAAAGCTGATGGAGATCATATTGGTTTCCCAGTTTGTTTAATTGCTCCTTGGTCCATGATGTACATAATTGGAATGCATCAATGATCCCTTGGGAATTTGGAGCTAAGTGAGGATATTTGACGTGAAAATACATTCAGCATCTGTGCCAGCACAGCTGCACCTTCATTCCAAGTCTAGTGCAAGTCTTTAGGCTTATAGTTATGGAAATATTGTAAATCCGAGTCTTATGTTCTTTTGGTTATTGTAACAACTCATGTTTAACATCCTGTAAACCCGTATAGTATGTTAGGTTAAGTTTTTGAACCCTAATCTTATACTTGTACTGATACATATAAATAGTTAATGAAATATCAATATGTCTACACAATTGTGAGACATCAAAACCAATTACTTAGAATCTTTGATGGTATCCTCATTGCGATTACTGCAATCGCCATGGATATGTTAGAGATCGATGTTATCGTCTTCATGGATTTCCTCCATCATCATCTCCTACCACTACTGTTGCTGCCAATACTATGGTTGTATCTCAGGATTCTCACCTTATGAAACCTGCTGCTATGCCTGACTTCTCATCTGACCAATATGCTCGTTTTCTTTCCTTTATCAATCCTCCAGGAGAACCTACATCTGTAGAACCCCGTGTGAATTTCACTAGTAAGCTCTTTAACATATATTTTTTTTCGGAACCTTGGTTTGTTGACAATAGTGCAACTCACCACATATGCAACTCTTTATCGTATTTTACCTCTTATACTCCTGTCAGTTCTCTAATACAAATGCAATTGCCTGATGGCACTTTATCTACGGTCAAACACATAGGTGAAGTTTTATTTTCTCCAACATTGAGACTATCCAATATTCATCACATTACTGACTTTAAGTTTAATCTCCTCTTTATGAGTCAATTGACTCGTTCTTTAAATTGTGTTGTCATTCTCACACACAATTCTATTGCTTTTCAGGACCTGCTCACGAAAAAAGTGATTGGTTAGGGTGATCTCAGTGGAGGACTCTATCAACTCCGAGTTTCAAAATCACCAGCAACATCGCATACAACTCTTTTCAATAAGACACCATTCAAAATTTGGCACTGTCGTCTTGAGCACCCTAGCTTAGAAAGATTTAAATTTTTATGTAGTTCCAATGATTATATTCAGTATGATTTTTCAGTTTCTTGCGATGTATGCCAGATGGGAAAAAAAAACTCGTTTATCATTTAATAAAAATCGTATTTGTTCTACAAGGTGTTTTGAACTTATACATTGTGACATATGGGGTCCCTTTTTCACACCATGTTTTACTGGTGAAAGATATTTTCTCACCATTGTTGATGATTTTTCTCGCTGTACTTGGGTATATCTTATGCACACCAAGGGAGAAACTAGCAAATTTATGAAATTTTTCTCACATCATGTTATCACTCAATATTCTCAGAAACTGACCACTATCTCTACAAGTAATTCACTACCTTATTTACCAATTCAACAATGTATTCAATCTGATAACGGGTCTGAATTTATTTCCATTGATTTTTAGACTTGGATGGCCGATAATGGAATCTATCATCAGCGCAGCTGTGTTCATACTCCACAGAAGAATGGCATCGTTGAAAGAAAACATCGTCATTTGTTAACTGTTGCATGAGCTTTTCGTTTTCAGGCGAATTTTCCAATCACCTATTGGGGTGAATGTGTGCTCACGGAAGATTATCTTATCAATAAGATGCCAACTCCTCTTCTCGCAAAGCGGTCTCCACATGAATTTTTGTTAGGTACTCCTCCTAATTATCGCAATCTTCGAGTTTTTGGATGTTTATGCTATGCTCGAAATACTAAAATTACTAACAAATTTGATGCTCGTGCTAAACCGGGTGTATTTCTTGGTTACCCTTACAATAATAAAGGTTTTATTGTATTGGATCTCGATACAAAATCAACATTTGTCTCTCGTGACGTTGTTTTTCACGAGAATTTTTTTCCTTTTAACGATGCCCAAGTTTCTACTTCGGATTTCTTTACACCTGCACCTCAAGAGGAATACTATTTTGATGATATTCTTGTTTCGCAGTTACCAATAGCTGCACAAATTCCTTCTCCAGCCGTTTTGCCTACGAAAAGTTCTGAAAATGTTAATTCAACACAGTCAATGCTTCTTCCACAGTCACCTGAGGCTGATGCTTCACCTCAATCCATCACTGCAACTTCTATACCGGTGCATGCTAACACTTCTGATGTTGACTCATCTATAATATCTCCTGATAATATACCGACTGTTGAATTGCGCCGATCGACTAGAGAACATCACCGTCCAAATCATTTAAAGGACTATATATGCTCGGCCAACAAGTGTACGTCTTTGTCTCCATATCCTATTACAAATTTCATGTCTTTTGATCAATTCACTCCGCAACATCGCGCCTTTATTTCCTCTGTCATTGATAATGATGTGCCACACACCTTTATGGAAGAAATAAAAATTCCAGTTTGGCGTGATGCCATTATCACGGAGCATACTGAATTACAAAACAATGATACTTTCACCACTACAAATCTACCTCCAGGTAAGTCTGCCGTTGGATGCAAATGGGTATTCCAAATCAAATACCACCCTGATGTCACAATTGAACGCCATAAGTCTCGTCTTGTCGCTAAAGGCTACACACAACAAGAAGGTATTGATTACCATGACACTTTTTCTCTTGTTGCTAAACTAGTCATTGTCCGTGTTTTACTATCCATAGATGTTGTTTATAATTGGTGTCTTCATCAACTTGATGTCAATAACGCTTTTTTACAAGGAGATCTTGAAGAAGATATTTATATGAAAATTCCTTCAGGATTTCAGAAAAAGGGAGATAATCGTGTTTACAAACTTAATAAGTCCTTATATGGACTTAAACAGGCCTCGCGTCAATGGTTTGCAAAATTTTCAACTTCCTTACTTAATGAAGGCTTCACTCAATCACATGCTGACTATTCTCTTTTTACTTTTCATTCGGGGTTAGTATCTATATATGTTTTGGTTTACGTTGACGATATTATTATCACAGGTACAAGTAATTTGGCTATACAAGAGCTCAAACATAAACTAGAATCACAATTTTCTTTAAAGAACCTTGGTCGTCTCCAATATTTCTTGGGATTTGAAGTCTCTCGTTCTCCCAAAGGTATTTTTCTTTGTCAACGCAAATACATTCTTGACATTGTTAATGATTCTCGTCTTTTAGGTGCTAAGATTGCTCCATATCCAATGGAACCACATCTAAAACTTCTTCCATCATCTGGTGCTCCTTTATCTGATCCTAGTATTTATCGTTGTCTCATAGGCCGTCTTCTTTATCTTTAGGTGACTCGTTCTGATATCACTTTTTCAGTTAACTATTTAAGTCAATTCATGCATCAACCTTGTTCTGGTCATCTGGATGCCGCACATCGTGTAGTCCGTTAACTTAAGGGCACTGTTAGTCATGGCATATTTCTTTTAGCCAATAGTAATTTATCTCTCGCAGGATATACGGATTCTGATTGGGAAGTATGCCCTACTACTCGTCGTTACACCACAGGGTATTTCACTATGTTAGGCAATAGTCCTATCTCTTGGAAATCCAAGAAACAACCAACTGTTTCTCAATCTTCCGCTGAGGCAGAATATAGAGATCTCTCCAAGCTCACTTCTGAACTGCAATGGTTACATTATTTGTTCACTGATATGCGTATCAACATTCCGAAACCCATTCTAGTTTACTACGATAATCAAGATGCTATTAATATTTCTGAAAATCCAGTCTTTCATGAACGAACTAAACATATCTAAATCGATTGCTATTTTCTCCGTGAAAAACTTATCTCTGGTCTCATTAAACCACTGCATATCCCTTTGGAAACACAATTAGCAGACCTTTTTACAAAGCCACTTGGAGTGGACCATTTTAGGCGTCTTGCAAGCAAGTTGGGAATTTGTCCAGATTTTCCATATGCTCCAACTTGAGGGGGGGGTATTGGATGTGAAAATACATTCAGCATCTGTGCCAGCACAGCTGCACCTTCATTCCAAGTCTTTAGGCGTATATTTACGGAAACATTGTAAATCCGAGTCTTATGTTCTTTTGGTTATTATAACAAGTCATGTTTAACATCATGTAAACCCGTATAGTCTGTTAGGTTAAGTTTTTGAACCCTACTCTTATACTTGTACTGATACATATAAATAGTTAATGAAATATCAATATGTCTACACAGTTGTGAGACATCAAAACCAATAACTTAGAATCTTTGAGAGGAAGAAGAACATTCACTGAAAGAGAGTGCTATAAAGAGTGTGATGGAGGAGTATGGTCTGACTCCTGAAAAACCCTACCACTACTTCCACACTGATGCTGCCTGCTGTCAGCCTCCGAAACTTTCAAAAGAAGAACAGGAACTGAAAGAGAGTGCTATAAAGAGTTTGATGGAGGACCTTGGTCTGACTCCTGAACATCCCTACAAGTACTTCCACACTGATGCTTCCCGTCGGACTCAGGAACTTCCGAAGCAAGTGTGAACACGCTGTTATTTTCGTTTATTTTGCTGGCGATCATGTATTTTATTCAAGTAGTTCATTTGACACTTTCAAAACTTGGTTCCTTTCTGTTGGATTTGTTCCCGTTGGATAATAATAGAAACTAGTTTTGCAGCATTCTTTAATTGATTAATTTGTTGTTTGATACTTACAACGTGTTAGTTTTTGATGACTTGGGGTCTGGATGTGGCACTAGTCAGATGTTCGATTTTTTATATTGAGTCGGACATGACTCACGAGTGACGACCTGATTTAGATTCATTTGAGTCAGGGAATACCATGCCTCTAGTCATGGAATAACATATTTTGAGTCAGTTGAGTTAGATCTTACTCAGAAAGCAACCACATCGAGTCAGATAAGGGTTTAACAATTTCCGTATTTAACAAAAAATCTGTGTGAAACCACGACAACACAAGGAAGAACAGTTTGCTTGGTCGCAGTCACGAGATCACATTTTGCTAGATTGTGATGGAAATACTTCGTTCTTTCACTCTCAAGCAAACTTGAGAAGACTTCGAAACTCAATAGAGGCTTTGAAAGATGATCTTGGTATATGTCACAACTATCGCGAAATAGAGAATATTCTGATCTCAGGAAAATTAGTACCTCAAGAATGTCCACAAAAAGATCCAGAAGGACCAGAACTGCTGCAATTAATACAAACCATGTATAATAGACGAAGATAATAAAATTAAACTCTCCTTCAGATACCAACCGCGACAGAGATTAAAGATGTTATTTTCCAAATATTTGCTCGGAAAGCCCCAGACCCTGACGGATTTCAGGATGGTTTTTATCAAAAGAGTTGGCAGACGATAGAGCAAGATTTGGTGGGAATGGTACAAGATTTTTTCAGAAGTAAGCACTTGCTTAAACAGTTAAATCATATAGTTCAGACACTTATACCTAAGAATGATTGTACTCAATCTCCAGTGTAATCTTATACCATAGGATATTAGCCAAACAAATAAAAGCCGATATAATAGGATTCGCCTTTTTTTGGGCCTCTACATCCATCGCTGGTTGGGTTTTGCAAAAATTTGATTCACCAAGTTGATCTGAAGATGATACTGTAATTGTCTGTGCATTGGGTTTCAGAAGAGTGTTGGTGCGTACTGACTCTGCTAGTGTGGTTCAAGCTTTCATTAATGGTTCTATACCATGGTTTGTGAGACAAATATGGTTGGCATCATGTGCTTCAATTAAATTAACTGCGATCCGTGCTAGTTCCTGAGCTCTATCACACCCAACTCAACTGTGACCTGAATTCTTCTATGTATAGCTTTCAGTTAGCTTTTCTTTGTGTAATCTTGAGAAATAGGCCAAACGGATTTGTTCTACATTCCAAGAAGCTATGTTCCGGAACATTAAAACGATGATTCTCGGTCCGGGCGGAACTAGGAGTGGCTTGGAAAAAGTTTATGCATGTTAGGGGTGGCTTGTAACAACTTCAGTTGGGTTTGCATTGGAGTTGGCTAAGCTCCACTACCTATTTCTAAACAAATTCCAAGATTTTGGGTGGCTTAAGCTGTTATAATTACCTCTAAACATGTTCTAAACATGTAGATTATTCTAGAAACAAAGAATATAAGGTAAGCCTCCATAGGCATAGTTGTTAGCCTCCAAAGGCATAGTTGTTATCCTCCATAAGCATAGTTGTTAGCCTCCAAAGGCATAGTTGTTAGCCTCCATAGGTATAGTTCTCTTCTTCTCTTTGTAAGCCTATAAATAGGCATTTGTAGTATCATTTTTAATCATCCAAAAATATCAAAAACATTGTATTAATGTTATCTAAATGAAAACTCATTCAATGAAACTCTTTGTTTTGATTCAATCTTGATATGGTATCAGAGCAAGGACAAGGATCCTTGTATCTAGTGTTGAAAATTCTGCAATGGCAACCCGTCGTCCATACAACATTAAACATAAGTCTGTCACCTGCACTCATTGTAGTAAACGTGGTCATACCAAAGACAACTGCTTTAAGATTATCGGGTATCCATATTGGTGGGATAAATGCGATCCCAAGAAAAAGAATTCCGCTGCAGCAGCACATGTGGTTAGTAATCTAACCTCCGCTATGGAAACAACCAATGGTAAGGTTTTTAATATTTCGCAAGTTGTTCCTAATAGCTCATGGATAATTGATTCGGGTTACACAGACCATATGACTTTTGATTCCAGACAGGTTTCTCCTCTTAAAACATCCATACACAACTCCGTTTGCACAGTAGATGGATCTTTGGCTCCAGTAATTGGAGAACAATCATTAAATCTTACGGATACATTGAGTCTAGATTCCGTTTTAGTCGTTCCCTCTCTAAATTATAATCTATTATCAGTTTCCCAAATTACTAAAGTCTTAAATTGTGTTGTTATCTTTTGGCTTAATTCTTGTGTGTTTAAGGACATTCGAACACGGCGGACGATTGGATCTGGGGTTAGAAGAGGAAAGCTATACTATCTAGATTTGGAGTCAAAAATTTCAGAAAGATTATCTAACGCTTTAGTTGTGAATGGTACTCAGGGGGAGAAGGAGAAATCACAAATTTGGTTATCGCATAGACGGTTAGGGCATGCTTCTTTTGGCTACTTAAGAAAGCTATTTCCTAGTCTATTTTCAAAGATTGATGTTTCTAGTTTTCAATGTGAAGAATGTGAACTAGCTAAAAGCCATCGTACTTTCCATCAAGTTTAAATAAAAGTCCTATTCCATTCATGATTATTCATTCTGATGTTTGGGGGCCGTCTAAAGTTAACACTCTTGGAAGCGCACGATGGTTCGTCACCTTTATTGATGATTGCACTAGGATGACATGGGTTTGCTTGATGAAATCAAAAGATGAAGTGAATAATTTATTTCAGAGGTTTCACAAAGTAGTCAACACACAATACAATACAAAGATTCAAGTTCTTCGAGGTGACAATGGAGGCGAATATTTAAGTACTGATTTTCAGCATTATTTAAAAGAATGTGGTATTGTTCATCAGACAACTTGTCCTAATACTCCTCAACAGAATGGGGTAGCTGAAAGGAAAAACCGTCACTTGCTTGAAGTTGTGCGCGCTTCATTAATATCATCTCATATTCCGTTAACTTATTGGGGTGAAGCTCTTTCCTCTGCAGCATATGTGATCAACCGTACACCTTCCAGCACTATCATTTTTCAGACACCTTTTCAAGCTCTCAGTGAGGCAACAGTTTCACCAACAGTTCCAAACTTGCCTCCACGCATATTTGGTTGTGTAGTATTTGTGCACTTACACAAGAACCAACGGAGCAAGTTATCTCCCCGATCTTTAAGATGTGTCTTCGTAGGATATGCTGCAAGTCAGAAAGGATATAGGTGCTACCATCCTCCAACTAAACGAATGTACATCACATTGGATGTTAAGTTTCACGAACACGTGATGTATTACTCGAAGTCTGAACTTCAGGGGGAGTATGGAAAAGAAATTCAGACTCTTGACTATGAAGAAGACATAATCGAAGAATATGTTGTTCTTGAAATTCCAAAAGAACAGAAAGTTAGTGGGGAAGAAATTAACACAGATAATGAAATTGAAGCTATAAATGAAGTTGAAGAAGATAATGCATATAGATCAGAAGATAATGCAGATGAAGTTGAAGAAGATAATGATAGATCACCAACCCCAATCCAACCGTTCGCTGAAGATGTTCTTGAACCTGCAAAGAAACAATTGCCAGAACGTCGGAATAGAGGTATCCCTAAATCTATGTATGAACCTGATATTTCATCAAAAGCTAAATATCCCATGAGTAATTATATCTCTAATCACCGTCTGACCAATCAAATAAGTCATTTGTGAATCAATTATCTACTGTAGTTATTCCTAACAGCGTGCAGGAAGCATTATATGATCCGAAATGGAGGGAAGCTATGATCGATGAGATGAAATCCTTACAAGAAAATAATACTTGGGACATGGTTGAATGTCCAGAAGGAAAGAAAGTCGTGGGATGTCGCTGGGTTTTTACAGTCAAATACAAGGCAAATGGTGAAATTGAACACTTTAAGGCAAGATTGGTTGCTAAAGGGTATAGCCAGACTTATGGTGTAGATTATAATGAGACATTCGCACCTGTAGCTAAAATGAATACAGTGCGATTCTTGTTGTCTCTTGCTGAAAATTTGGGTTGGCCATTGCAACAGTTTGATGTCAAGAACGCCTTTTTACATGGAGATTTGTCCGAAGAAGTGTATATGCAGCTTCCACCAGAATGATGGAGTCGAGTTGCATAACGGAAAAGTTTGCAGGTTAAACAAGTCATTGTATGGTCTGAAACAATCTCCGAGAGCGTGGTTTGGAAGATTTACCAAGTCTATGAGAGCATTTGGTTATCGTCAGGCAAATTCAGATCATACTTTATTCTTAAAGAAAAATCGAGGTAAGATTACAGCTTTAATCATATATGTAGATGACATGATAGTTACAGGAGATGATCCAGAAGAAAGAAAGGCTCTCCAAAATTATCTATCAAGTGAATTTCAGATGAAGGATCTTGCTTCTTTAAAATACTTCCTTGGAATTGAAGTATCTCGATCAATAGAAGGAATATTCTTGTCACAAAGAAAATATGCCCTTGATTTGTTTGAGGAAACATGTATGACAACATGTCAACCTGTAGATACACCAGTAGAGCCAGGTTTGAAATTATGTTCGGATGGCAACCAAGTACCTGTTGATAAAGGAAGATACCAAAGGCTCGTGGGTAGACTAATGTACTTGGCACATACAAGACCCGATCTTGCATATGCATTGAGTATTGTTAGTCAATTCATGCATAATCCTGGAGAAACACATATGAATGCGGTAATGCGAATCCTAAGATACACTAAGTCTGCTCCAGAAAAGGGATCTTGTTTAAGAAAGGTCAAGACTTCAAAAGTATGGAGGCATATACTGATTCTGACTATGGTGGGTCATGTGATGATATGAGGTCTACTTCAGGATATTTTACCTTCGTTGGGGGTAATCTTGTTACATGGAGAAGCAAAAAACAAGGAGTTGTTTCACGATCAAGTGCGAGAGGCTGAATGGCGGTATGGCGCTGGGTATCTGCGAAGTTATGTGGTTAAAACGTCTGCTAACTGAATTGGGGTATCCTCCTAGGAAACCAATTCATTTGTACTGCGATAACAAAGCGGCGTGTGATATTTCACACAATCCAGTTCATCATGATCGCACAAAACATGTGGATATAGATAGGTTCTTCATTAAAGAGAAGTTGGATAATGGGATCGTGGAGTTACCTAGAATTAGATCGGAAGAACAGGTAGCTGATATTCTAACTAAAGCAGTTCCAAGTAAAATATTTCTGAAGTTTGTTGGCAAGCTAGGCATGAGCGACATATATGCACCAGCTTGAGGGGGAGTGTTAGAATTACCTCTAAACATGTTCTAAACATGTAGATTATTCTAGAAACAAAGAATATAAGGTAAGCCTCCATAGGCATAGTTGTTAGCCTCCAAAGGCATAGTTGTTAGCCTCCATAAGCATAGTTGTTAGCCTCCAAAGGCATAGTTGTTAGCCTCCATAGGCATAGTTCTCTTCTTCTCTTTGTAAGCCTATAAATAGGCATTTGTAGTATCATTTGTAATCATCCAAAAATATCAAAAAAATTGTATTAATGTTATCTAAATGAAAACTCATTCAATGAAACTCTTTGTTTTGATTCAATCTTGATATAAGCTAGCCTAAGTCTGGCTGTAGATCCGCCACTATGGCGGACGGCGGTCTCCGAAATATTAAGACGATTCATTGCCAAATGAATTTTGCAATTTGCATGGTCGACCTCACTTGCATTACAATCATTTCAAACCTTGAAACTGATAGTGGAAAGTGACTTTGAGGTGGCAATTAATTAATTAAAATCTCCTTAACTTTGTATGTGAAATTGATGTTTGAGAACAATGAGTACCAATTTAACAATTTCATTACTTCCTCTAGAGAAAGAGTTGGAGAACCAGTCGCAGCAGGAGTTGTATAATTTGCATAATGAAGAAAAGCTTTGCTTGCAAGGACGGTGCTGATTAAACGAGACTAACGAGTTGCCACAGCAATATAAAATATATATCCTTCGCGATTGATCAGCCTCAACAAATAGTCCCACACTGGACAAGGGGATTCCAAGGATATTCTATATGTTAGATTGGTATTGCAATACAAATCGCCAACCAGCGGTGGTTTGGATGCCCACCTAATAGCCCTACATGGGCTATCAGCAAAATAAAAAGCCGATAGAAAATTGTTTCGCCTGAGCTCGGCCCTCTCCATCCAATGCTGGTTGGTTTTTTGCAACCTAATATAATTTTTGGCTGAGCTGTGTTGACTAATCGCAATACGTAGCATTCAGTAAATATCCTTTTTAACGCGACCCTGCTAATTTTTTCCATGCCGTTGACCGTTGTACGTCAATTCTGTGTATATATGTGTTACAACTTTCTTAGAGTTATATACAGCAATCTTTAGTTTTCTTGTGCATTACATCCATCATATAGCTGTTTACTTAAAGATTATTATAGAGGTTTAAGTCATCGCTTGTCTTTGGAATGTACAGCAACGCAAATTCCTTGTTAGCAGCCATGCTTTGCCTCGCTCTGCAGTGCTAATATTAAAATTTGACCTGACTCAACACAATTTGACTCTTGACTTCTGATAATTTTTTTGGCAATAACATGATCAACCTACAGATATTGAGATATGAAGGTGGCCCTCCATCTAATATTTCCAACTTCAAGTGTCTAATCAGGCAACCTTGTGTAATTATGGTAGATGCTGATAAATTTAAAATGATTGTGAAAAAGGTTAATGAGTGAAGCCACTTGAAAAACGAAAGTGTATGCTTATAAAAGCTGGGGTCGGTGATCTGAAGATCAAATTCAACGAACATTTAGGAAAAGTCCTCATTGCATGATGGCTCTGAGAAGAAGATTACGGAAATTATGCACTTCCTTGTGAATGAAATGGGTTATGATTCATTAATTATTGCGGAAAGCCCATGGATTTTTACTAATAGCTTGAAGGAGAGGATTATCCCTAGGTGCTATGTAATCAGAATTTTAGTCTCAATGGGTCTGATTGAGGAAAAACCTTCTCTAACATCAATTTCACCAATGTCTGATGAGTCATTTTTGGGCAAGTTTGTGAACCCGTATGAGCAAGAAGCTCCTGAACTAATGAAAATATATTCCAACAACATTTGAGTTACGGATTTGAAGAGCGTCGTTACTGGTATGTAGTTTACCTCTCTAATGTTTTAGTCCTTTTTGTTTACTGGTTGCCTCTCTAATGTTTTAGCTCTGTGCTTTTTTGTGCTTGTTTTGTTACTTCGGAAATGAAAATTGTGTCACCTCTCACGTATGAACAACCTTAATCGTCACGATGTTAATGTAAAAGTAGAACAAGTTGATGCCGAATCTGCATTCTGGCTGTGACACAGAAGGAAATATATATTTTTTGGCCTCCCATATGTAGGCAAGAGTCGAGATAAGCCAAAGAATCGAGTTAGTGTCTTGTATGAACACTCGTGAGCCTTTCGTTGGAAAGCCCTGTCATAATAATTACAATGATAGTGCCATCAAATTGTGTAGTTTGTAGATTAAAACATAAAAGTGCTGACACATACAAGTTCAACTTCAAAGACCTTGATCAGATTTTGTTGAATTGAAATGCGTTGAAAATATCATTCCAGAATTAAGCTAATTCCAGTTCCATGACATACATTCTTCCAGAATAGAATCTTAATTTGGTTGAGCTGAGCTGACTAAACGTAAAACAGAAAGATCTTTTGACAACTGACTCGGGTATATTCAGTTACATATCTATAAGTATGGTATTCTGTAAATATCCTTTTCACTCACAACCTTTTCTATGTTGCACGCCAGTTTACGTATCTATGTGCCAGAACTTTCTTAGAGTCATATATATACAGCAATCTTTAGTTTTCTTGTGCAGTATATTCGCCATAGCTGATTATTTATGTGGTGTTTATACATATTATTGTCTGATGTCCCTCCTGGCTTTTAGCTTCAATTTTCAGTGAAGAATGTATGCCATGGTAGTTATCTAGAAGTACTTTATAGGCTATTTGAATTTCCTATGTGATTCATAATCTTGAGAGTGTGATTGATTAGGATGTTCATATACTCTGTGCACACTGCATTGAATCTCTAGCTAATCGAGTTATAGTTCTTTTACAAACACTAGTTACCTTTCTGTCTGATATCTCTTCTTATGCTTGTGTAACATACTTATAGTCAAACTGGTGTCTAACTTAGTAGATTAAAACTTCATGTTTTCGGTAATTTTAAGAAAGCTTTATCATAAACAGAAAGAGTGACAAAGGGAGGTTTTTTTTCTTTCTTTTCTGCGGTGGGAAGGAGGACAACAATCAACTTTTTAATTTATCACAAGTCTGTATGACTCACACTTGATGGAAGTGCCGTTTTCCTATGTTGATGGTTTCTAGTATACGTGTTTTACTAGGTTTTATTCAATTATTAACTTCCTGTTATTGGCATATATGTAGCATAATCTCAAAGGAATGGTATAAAGCCTTTGTAAATGCTTTAACATGTTTAAAATCACAATGTCGACTTTGAAATCATGGTATTGTTTAATGTTGCAGGTGAGTTCAATGGAACTGCTAAAGAGAAAGAAACAAGCAGTGTGTGCGTGGAAGGTCTATGCCTCCTCATTGCAGAACAGTGGGATTCAAAAGCTGGGTGTTGAAGTTCTTTCTATCCTTAGGTCAGTGTTCTTAATTCGTATGTATACGAACCAACCAATGAGAGCAAAGTAAAGAGAGCATACAGATTGTGTGTTTTCTTTCTTCTAAAAAAAGGAAACCAATACTTCTAAACCGCCTTCACCACTAATATAAATACCTACAAGCACCACCACCTCTATCATCCACTTCGTTTCGTTATCCCACTTCGTTTCATTATCAATGGCTCGTACTAAGCAGACCGCTCGTAAGTCTACAGGAGGTAAAGCTCCAAGGAAGCAACTCTCCACCATTGTTGCGAGGAAGACCGCGGCTGCGAGGAAATCAGCACCAACAACCGGAGGAGTTAAGAAGCCACATCGTTATCGTCCTGGAACTGTTGCTCTTCGCGAAATCAGGAAATACCAGAAGAGTACCGAACTTTTGATCAGGAAGTTGCCTTTCCAGAGATTAGTTCGTGAAATTGCTCAGGATTTCAAAACAGATCTTCGGTTCCAGAGTCATGCTGTTCTTGCACTTCAAGAGGCTGCTGAAGCTTATTTGGTTGGATTGTTTGAGGATACCAACTTGTGTGCAATTCATGCCAAGCGAGTTACAATCATGCCTAAAGATATTCAGTTAGCCAGGCGTATTCGTGGAGAAAGGGCTTAATTTCTTTAATGACTGTTCTTTTTTTAGGTTTAAGATGTAGTTTTTCTTTGTTTTTGTTTTTGTTTTTTTCTTTTCTTTTCTTTTTCAAGACAATATTCCGTTTCATGATGTTTTTTCTATGACAAACTTTGGGTAGTAGGAATTTTCATTATGATCAATGAAATCTATTTCGTTATGTATTGATCAAAAGTTCACATCAGACAACTACGATCTTTGATGTGTTACAATTTTGGTACTAATTTTTTTTTTTTCCCTTTCTTTCCGGGCTTCATAATGGACCTTACTGCAAATAACTGACCTTGGAAGAAACATGTTTCTTGGATTATTTAAAAGTAGTTTTTGTGTGCCTAGGTTCTATCCTAAAGTCAGCCCGTAGAGCTGCTAGCACTATAGTCGAAGGATGTCACCACTGGATACTAGCTAAATTAAGAGTTTGTTTAGGGATCGGAATCAAGAAGAGTAAATCATTTTTAAAAGTCAGAAGCAGTTTGTTTGCTTCCCGATTATTTTTTTATTTTTATTGACCCTTAGAAGTCGTTCTTCTAGAACTTACTTTTATTGTAAAACATCCTCCAGAAAGATCAACTACTTGATGTTCTTCACTCAAAAAGCAAACTAAGAAGATTTGAGGAAGTAAAAAATAAGATCTTAAATTCAGACATTGAACAAACAAGATTTTAAGCTTTTCGTCATGAACAATTCTACTTCCTTGAGAAAGCTGACGATCCCTTCTTTAGGTGTTGCATATCATGCTTTAACTGCATTAGATGATACTTGACCCTAGAATTGCAATTATTCTCTAAAGTTTGCCAGACATTCGGAGATGTGGTGGTGCAGCCAAGAACAGAAGATGAGTTTCATCAAATAAGCACGAGAAAAAACCATCAAAAAAGAAGTTGATCTTGCCGAAACCACTGCAAATAGAGAGGATTTTCAATCGGAATTTGCGTTGTTGGATCTCTAACAAATTTAATCATACAGGGTAAATTGAGCAGAGGAGTACCCCCTTGGAAGAGGGATTCTCTGCATTTCACATGGGTAAGGGGGTTGGTGATGGTGCATGTCCAATTCATCATTCTTGATTTGGTTGCAGAGAAGTTGTTCTAGATATTCTCGCGTGACGAAGTTGGACGGCTGATTTAATTCCAACGAGATTCTAGTACGAGTTTCCTTATCCGCGGAGGCATGCTCCGCCGAGGTGCTGGTGTCGAGTTTGTTGGAGATGTTCCTTAGAGGATCTAGAGGATGTGACTCACGTCGTAGTCACTCTGTCAGGGTCTTGAGAAAGACAAGTACCTCCTTCTGTGTTGAAACCATATCCGTCTAGGCTCTGGAGAGAATCTCCTATCATTCTATCAAATAAGCGACGGTGACATAAGGACGGCTTCCTATGGTCCATCCGGTCTCTAATCCCGTCGGTGGGGTAGTTGGAACCTTAGTTGTGGTCAGAGGTGCCATACTAGACGAAGAATTAAGGGCCGCAGCGGCGGCTCTGGACCTGGTGACTGGTGGCGTGACACCCAAAGAGGTATTTTCTTTGCCGAGATTAGAGGGCTGTACAGAGACACTAGAGGAGGCAGCGGATCTGGCCCTGGTAATTGGCGGCATTATGC
Organism: Papaver bracteatum; assembly: GCA_023529315.1. Lineage (NCBI taxonomy): Eukaryota > Viridiplantae > Streptophyta > Magnoliopsida > Ranunculales > Papaveraceae > Papaver > Papaver bracteatum. The sequence continues at coordinate 219,631 of JAJJWX010001793.1, read as the reverse complement.
TTGAGGGAGTGCATTCGAAGTTACTTTAGTCAGTAGGTGATGTAATAACGTTATTGGGAGAAACATTAACATAGGGACGTGCTCTGTGCTGGTATTCTCGGCAGCCGCTCCAGACCTGAGTTCCACAATGTTGGGATTGTCGTTCGTAAATGAAATCAGGAGTCGGAGCTGCTATTGTAACCGATAGATCAATCCTCCCGCTGTGGTCGCCAATTGTTTATGTATAAAAATTGTTTATGTATAAAAATTATTTCTGTCGATTTTGGTAAATTCGGTAGGTGAGTGACTGGTTTAAACCCTAAACAAATGTGTTGCACGTGATCCCTTTCTAGATTCGAGAGATCAATCTGTACAAGTCCGGCCTAAACCAAGAAATGGCCGTTCCAGAGTTGCTTCGGTCACAAAGTGGAATAGAAGGGTTGATTTGATAAGGGAAGTAAAGAAAGGTGTTGAGACCAGAATAATTCTGGGAGATTAATGTCTCGACTTGTATCAGAAAGTGAAAGATTTGGAAGCTTTTAAGAGATGAAAGTTTTTTGGAGAACTTGCAATGTTGCCTTTTCTGAGACTGTTTTTTTTTTTCTCCTGACCGAGACTTGTTGTCTGGTGGAAATAGGTAAGACCTATTTATACAACTCGAGATTGAAACGTACCCTAGCCTCATGAAGGAAGAGAGTAAAGGGAGAAATAATTAGAGGAGGTAGTAACCGCATTGGTGTTTATGGGTGAAAACGTTTTCACCATTATTTCCTCATTTATTTGACCACTTTATTCCTATTCACGCTTTCTTAAAGTGAGCGTAGTGTACACTGCATGCTGTGACCGCCAAACCAAGACCCTGGAAAGCATCCCCAAGTTTGTATTGATGTCTCGAGTGTTCGTTGCACCTTGAGTGCAAGTGGCAATGCCAGAGATGCTAGTGGCGCGTGTGGCATGTGCGGAATGCCTTGGTGGTAGGTTGCATGCTGAGTGCGAGTGGAAATGCCAGAGCTTCCAGTGGCGCGTGTGGCATGTACCAACTAAGTATTTTGTGATCCATTAACTCACATCAACATACCTGGAAGCAATTGGATTAAACACTACCTCCACCTCAAGATTTGCTGCCTCAAATGAACATTTCACAGCTTCAATTTGGCCTTCAACTTCACCTCCCTGAGATTCCTCAATATCATAATCAGTCATGCCATCATCATCTTCAATTAACGGAATTTCCATTTTACTGTTGTTTTTTGAATCTCTGGATAACAAATCTTTGCTAATACTCAACATGAATGGATGCTCTGTATTGAGCCCCATGCTTTTGTTAAAATCAACTTGATTCTTAATTGAATCTTGAAGATCCAATTCCTCCAAATCCATATGTCTAGGAGTTGAGACTGAGCTGTCTTGAGACAACGGCTCTATTACTATGTGTTTATGATGGTTCAAACTTTCATTTGAATTTGATTTTTAATTTGAGGAAACATCCAACGGCACAGAAGAAATATCCAACGGTTCAAAAAAAAATTATATCATGGGCAGGAGTTCCACCATTACCCAGCGTAGAGCCGATATCCAAGTCTAAATTCGCACTTGAAGATACTACTCTCCCCATCTGGACCATATTTTGATCTAAATTATCCGTCAGGTCATGGACAGGGGTTCCATTCTTAGATAATATAGAGCCGAAACCAACAGAAGTTGGTAACACTCCCCCCATCTGGTCCATATTGCGACCTGAATCCGTATTTTTTCTTCTAAAAGTTTTTTTCTTTCTAACAGTTACCCAAGGAATGCAAGTATCATTTTCCACTTCTGCCATAGGTTTATCTGTATTTTGGTTGTCCCCTAACCGAAGCCTTGTCACCCTTTTCCAAACCTTGTTCAACCTTTTTACCTCCAAATTAGACGTATAAGATGAACTATTTGAATTTGAATATTGTTGCAACTTATTCCTTGGCGAGAAAGCAGGGCATGTAGGATATGCATTATTCGTTACAGATTTAACTGCGTCACAATAGGAAAGAGTTTGATTTTCCTGCTGAAGATCCGGTAAATTTTTGGAATCACAGATCTGCACAATTGCCGATCTGATTTTCCGTTTTTTGACCAACTCTTGATTGTGATCATGATATAGTGCCTGAAAATCATGAATCCATTCCATACTGAGCCAATGATTTTGAAAATACGTTGCTGCCGGGATATCGGACAGATACAATTTCACTCTAATCACACATATGTTCAGTTTTTGAAATTTTTCTGATGAAGAATGCATCTCTATGAAATCTCCCCATGGCTTACATATAGATGTACATGTCTGTGAATTCCATAGGTGTAATGTAAAACCTCTAATGCCTAGCCAATGAAAATTTTCCCCCAACTGACTTGGAATAATACATGAATCCTCACATTCCCAATGACGAACAAATTTTTTTACTTTCCCAGTAGTAAAGGATTGTTCCACTTTGAAATAATCATAATCTATTTCAGAAGTATCCCTAAAACAACCCAATCTCCCATAAATGCGACGGAGATTCAAACAATGATTCCAGTTAAATTTCTTCTTCAAATTCAACTCTATTCCAACCTGTATGAGAATTATGAATTACCATAGCTAGTGCACATCTGTAAAACTTTTCCTGACTATCAATTGAAGAGACGTCATCAGATATCTTATTAGGAAATAGGGATATTCTTAGCCTAGAGTTATTTTTGGTTATTGAATACGTGTGGCTCAAGACTATAACTTGAGACCCAAGTATAATCTGTGTATAAATATTGAATGAGAAATTGAATGAGAAATGTAAGCTTAAACCAAAACATGACATCGAGCCTGTTTAAGATCCTAAAACCCTAAAAATCAAACTTTTCGTTAAACAAAGATGGTAGAAGAAGAAACCTCAAAAGCTGGAGAAAAAGGAAAAGACCTGGAACATGATTCGTCGAAGAAAAATCCGGTGTATCATCTGGGATCGAGTGATGGTCCTGGTATTCTTATTACCCCGATTGTGTTAAGAGGAACTAATTATGACGAATGGGCTAGATTCATTAGAAGATCACTAATATCCAAGCGTAAGTTTGGTTTCGTAGATGGCACATTAAACGAACCTACATATCCTGAACATTTGGAGGAATGGACTGCGGTTCATTCAAGCATTGTTTCATGGATTAACAACACCCTGGATTTTTCCATACGATCAACACTGGGGGATTATGATGATGTTTCTCTTCTCTGGACACACTTTCAGAAGCGATATTGTGTGGTAAGTGGTACACAAATCTGTCAAATAAAATTGTCTTTGAGTGAATGTAAACAAGGTAAAACTGAAAGTGTCGCAGTTTATTTTGGGAGATTAAACAAACTGTGGAGTGAACTGGTGACATATATGAAGATACCATAATGCAAGTGTGGCCATTGCACCTGTAATATTGCAAGTCAGGTGACAGCTTTGAGAGAAGAAGACTATCTTCATTATTTTTTGATTGGTTTGGATAGTGTGTATGGGTCACTGCGTGAACAACTATTGGAAAGAGATCCACTTCTATCAATTGATGCAGCATATCAAACTATAGTGAATTCAGAACGACTGAGAATCGGTGATGCAGTGTTGTCAAAGGAAGTACAAGACAACGTTATGGCGTTTAAAATTCAACCTGAACAGCGTCCAACTACCAACACATATGATCCTTCCAAGTACTGTAAACACTGTAATAGAGAAGGATACTCAGATGAAGGCTATTATCAATTAATTGGCTTTCCTGAATGGTGGGGAGACAGACCTCGTGGTGGAAAAGGCTATGGAAGAGGAGGCAGGACAGGTGGTAGAGGTCGAGGTGGTTCAGCATATGGCAGAGGAGGTAGAGGATATGGAAGAAGCAAACCAGTTCGTGCACACAACCTGAATATACCAATGACACATCAGTCGAGTGGTGTGGCGTCAACAGCAGATGGAACGGGTTTGCAAGGAATGACAGCCACACAACTTCAGCAGGTGCTTGAGTTTTTAAACTCAAACAAATCGAATTTCCAACTACAAGGTAAGAAGAATAATGTATCCTGGATTGTGGATACAGGGGCTACAAATCATGTCACTTGTAATATTGATGACATGATAGAAGTGAAAGATATTAAGGCATGTTCAGTTGGACTGCCAGACGAAAAATATGCAAACTCTGAAAAAATAGGAACTGTGATTCTTCCTGGGGGTTAAAGAATTGATAATGTTCTTTACGTACCTCAGATAACGTGTAACTTGATTTTGGTTACACAAATGATTGATGAGTTGTTATGTATTGTACAATGTACTCACAGTTTTTGTCTTATATAGGACCGGTTGACGAGGAAGGTGATTGGAGTAGGTGAGAGACAAGGTGGACTATATATTTTCTGTGGTGTTCCTCCTGTTAAAGTTCTTGCTATTAGTGGAAACTCATATAAGCTATGGCATCCATCGGAGAAAGTTTTGCAAAAGCTACCGGTTGTGAGTAGGCTATTTAAAGAGAATAATAATGCTTGTGATATTTGTCCACGAGCAAAACATCGTAGAAGTAGTTTTTCTAGTAGTTTAAGTAAAGCTAGGTCTATATTTGAGTTAGTGCATCTGGATTTATGGGGTCCTTACAAGACACCTTATTCTTGTGGAGCTCATTATTTTCTGACAATAGTAGATGATTTTTCAAGAGGTGTGTGGATTTATTTGATCAAAAGTAAAACTGAAGTTGAATTGGTATTTCTTAATTTCATTGCTCTTGTGAAACGTCAGTTTAGTAAAGAAATCAAAATTGTTAGAAGTGATAATGGAACTGAATTTAATACATTGCGTGGATATTTTAAGATTAATTGGATAGTATTTGAGACATCATGTGTTGGTACACCCCAACAGAATGGGAGGGTTGAGAGAAAACACCAACATATAATGAATGTGGCAAGAGCCTTGAGATTTCAAGCCAATTTACCAATACGATTTTGGGGATAATGTGCATTGACTGCAGCATATTTGATTAATCGTACACCAACACCTATTCTTAACAACAAAACTCCATATGAAATCATGTTTGGGAAGAAGCCTCTATATGATCATTTGAAGGTGTTTGGGTGCTTGTGTTATGTACATAATCAAAGTAGTAAAGGGGATAAGTTTGCAAGCCGAGGAAGAAGATGCGTATTTCTTGGTTATCCCTTTGGTAAAAAGGCGTGGCAAGTTTATGATTTAGACACACAACAATTTTTAGTGTCAAGGGATGTGGAGTTTTATGAGCATCAGTTTCCTTATATGACAAACATTGCTGGAAATTCAACTGAGATTGTTCAGTCAAATAATGATGTTTGTTGCAGTGATGATGAAGATACAGAAGAAGAACAGTTTTCTAGAGATATTGTGGAGACTCATCAAGATGAGTTTCAATAATTTAGCAGTGATGAATCACCGTCTGAGACACAAGGAAAAACTCAAGAACAACCGGAGGAGAATGATACTAATAGCACAACAATTGAAGGTGTGGCTAAGAATAATAGCAGTGAGATGGGTAAAGGAAAATGTCAGAAGATTCATTCAAGTAGACTCAAGGGTTTTGTGATGCACAATGTACGAGAAAATAGTCCACCTCCCACTCAACCTACACAATCATCAACCTCAGGTACACCTTATCCTTTGACATATTATGTTAGTTGTGATCGTTTTTCTGCAGTTCATAGAAAATATCTTGCCGCTATAAATGCTGGAAATCAGCCTAAAAGCTTCAAAGAAGCTATGAAGTATCCAGAATGGCAAAAAGCCATGGCCGAAGAAATAAGAGCTCTAGAGGAACAAGGAACATGGGAATTAGAAGAATTACCACCTGGTAATAAGGCACTAGGAAGCAAATGGATATACACAGAAAAGTATGATGAAAATGGAAATTTCGTGCGTCTAAAAGCAAGACTGGTAATATTTGGGAATCATTAGGTTGAAGGATTGGATTACAATGAGACATTTGCACCAGTGGCAAAGATGACAACAGTTCGTACTTTTTAGCTGTTGCAGCAATTAAAAATTGGGAAGTACATCAAATGGATGTACATAATGCCTTTTTTCATGGAGATTTGGAGGAAGAAGTGTATATGAAGATACCACCGGGATTTTCCAAGGGAAATTCTAATATGGTGTGTAGGATGAAGAAATCATTATATGGCCTAAAACATGCTCCTAGGTGTTGGTTTGCGAAATTATCAGCAGCATTGAAGAATTATGGTTTTAAGCAATCGTATTCAGATTATTCTCTCTTTACTATGACAAAGGGAAAGATGCAACTTAACGTTTTGGTCTATGTTGATGATTTGATTGTCGCATGCAATGATTTAGTTGCACTTCATAATTTTAAAACATACTTGGGACAATGTTTCAAGATGAAAGATTTGGGGAAATTGAAATACTTTCTAGGATTGGAGGTGGCCCGTAGTAAACAAGGTTTCTACATATGCCAGAGGAAGTATACATTGGATATTATCATGGAAACTGGGTTATTGGGAGCAAAACCTGCAGAGTTTCCAATGGAGGAAAATCATCGTCTTGCTTTGGCAAAGGGTAAGATATTAGATGATGTGGAGAAATATAGGAGACTGGTTGGTCATCTGATTTATTTTACAGTCACCAGACCAGATCTTGCTTACTCAATGCACATTTTGTCACAATTTATGCAACAACCAAGAATGGAGCATTGGGAAGCAACTCTTCGTGTGGTTAGATATTTGAAGAAGAATCCTGGACAAGGAATTCTGTTGCGCTCTGATAGTGGTCTCAGTTTAAAAGGATGGTGTGACTCTGATTGGGCAAGTTGTCCGTTAACTAGACGTTCATTGACAGGATGGTTTGTTCTTCTTGGGTTTTCACCGGTGTCTTGGAAAACTAAGAAGCAACATACTGTTTCATGGTCCTCAGCTGAAGCAGAATACAGATCTATGGCGGCAGTTACGTGTGAATTAAAGTGGCTGAAACAATTACTTGGTGATTTAGGAGTTCATCATCCACATGGGATGAATCTCTTTTGTGATAGTCAGTCAGCATTATATATTGCTCAGAATCCAGTTTGTCATGAACGAACAAAACATATAGAAGTGGACTGTCATCTTGTCAAAGATTCCATAATAAGGAAGATTATATCACCCTCTTACACTCCTACAACAGTGCAATTGGCTGATATCTTTACCAAGTCTTTGGGAAAAACTCAATTTAAGTTTCTTTTGTCCAAGATGGGAATTTGTGACCTCCATGCTCCATCTTGAGGGAGGGTATTAGGAAATAGGGCTATTCTTAGCCTAGAGTTATTTTTGGTTATTGAATACGTGTGGCTCAAGACTGTGACTTGAGACCCAAGTATAATCTGTGTATAAATATTGAATGAGAAATTGAATGAGAAGCGTAAGCTTAAACCAAAACTTGACACATCACAATAGTTTGTGATTTTTGATCGTGCAAAAACTCCTTTGCATGAAGAACAGTATGGTTTAAGGATTCCCAAAACTTTCTCCAAATATAAGTATTTTTTCCACCAAGAATGCAAATAAAATTCCCAGCTGTAAATGAAGGTGAAATTTCATCCACTCTCAAAAAGCTACCCCATCTATTTTCTAACCAATTAATCTGGATCACCACATTATTGAATCTTTTTGACCATATTTTTCCAACACCAAACTCTCCTTCAGAAAATCTGCATTATATTTTTCCAACACCAAACTCTCCTAGGATTTACAAGCTACCCATTTTGCATAATCACCAAAAAATCTGCATTATAACACAAAATCAAATATTCTCACACCTAAATTGTGCTATTTTTTATTCTTCTTTTCAGTTTTTATAAACTAGCAAATACTTCACAGCAGCTTCATGAATAACAAAAGAGACAAGGGACTATATATCAAAAACAACCTAGCTAAACAACACCACATTTTCTAGATTCTACGTTGTTTTAGGTTCTCTAAATGAAACACGCAGAACAGACCAGCATAATATATTAGTACTGTTTACTTTTCATATTCCTCTTAACATCCAGAATTGGATCCGATTCAGTAATTCACTATCAGACTCCTCTTCTCTTACGAAAACGTTTGCGACCATTTACAAATGGACTGGAAGCCGCGATTTCCTCGTCTGCATCTTGAGATTTATTTGCCTTGTCAAGGAGAGATTCATAACTGTCCGCCAAGAGCTTTGGACGCTTCGCCCTCCCTTTAGGTCCAAATGCTTCTTTGAAGGGCTCAAATGCACCCTGAGATTTATTGGCATTCTTATGTGGAGACTTCGCCTTCGCTTTAGATCCAATGACGACCCTCACTCTATCTCCATAGATGACGAACTCTTTTGTCTAAATCAAGATATTTAAGTCCTTCTTCAAGATCAATCAAATCTGACAAGGACATCCTTTTCAGCCTCAGGCCAACTCTGGGGTCATTCGAAGGCCTTCTAATGATTGAATCTTCAAGCTCTCTCCGAAGGGAATTTTCATCCTGCGTAGCAGTGGATTGGGTACCACTTTTCCAGTTACTACGGTTGACATCCAACGATAGTTTCGGCTTTACTGAAAGATTAAATTTCCTCCCGTTCTTCTTCTTCACCATATTGATCACCCTACAAAATCCCAATCAGTAGAAAAAGGAGGCAAAACTGTGGATAAACCCTAATCCATCTAAAAGATACAATATATATAGGTTAGTGAAGAAAATCCTAGCCTTCCATTCGATCTGGAATCTTTATAATCATTTAAGGCTTTAGTGACTTGTATTTGACGTAAAGAGGGGCCTAGCCTTTTTAGTGGCCTAACTTGTGTTGGATTAGTTGTTGCGTTGCTGTGCTTTTGCTAATCGTCATAATTGCCTACTATACGGAGCCTCAACCCACTTGTTTTGTGGCATTCTACTGCAGCATCATCTCAAAGTAGTCTGACTGAAGACCATCATGCATGACATTATATAGATATGACATATTTGATCGAGCGCTAGTCTATTGTTGTAAATCCATGGTTAAAAAATAATCTGATTATTCTTTCACAAGCATTCCTAAAAGTTTCACAGGGTATAATGCTTCTATCGTATTAAAATAACTCCACTAAGAATTGATGGTGCTAACTTAATTAGCGGTGGTAACTCAGGTTCTTGACGATATTATATATCCCGTCACTGAACATGGAGACTCAAAGAATTGGGATGTTTAAAGATTAATTAGTAAGGATTGTTGTAAACTAAAAAGTTCATTACCTTACTATGAAGTAAGTTTTGCGAAGATGATCTTCTGCATGAGGTATCTCCTTTCTTTTTGATATTTTTGATTTTGATTCTCCTGTAAGAAATATTAACAAATTTCATGACTCGAATTGTACACGAATAGATTGGGCTCACAGTCTATTTATTATGTTATTAAGGATATTCGAAATATTATCATGTAAGTTGGTGTCGATATATACTTACCTGTCATTTTGGTATCAAATGTCATGACTCGAATTGTACTCAAATATATAGATTTGGCTCTCAGTCTATGATTGACCTGATCGATGGCCTTTCAGATTGGGGAGGGCATAAACTCATATATACGTCAATTTAATAGTTGGAAGTACATATATTCTGATTCATTATTCTCATTTGATATAACTTACTATAAGGTCCAGTACTATACTTGAAATTAAGTGTTGCAACTTGCGAAGAAGATCTTCTAGCATACTTGATATTCAACCTGGGTACCTTAACTTCTTCTTAGGTTACAATTGGAAAAAGAAATCGATACTTGTTTGAGTAGTTCAATTAGAATGAATTACATTTCGTTCTGCAGGTTTTCTGACAAATATTAGTTAATGTTTAAACAGAATTTGGATTGGGTGGCGAAGTTTTTAGACAAGGTGATGTATATAGTTATGGAATCCTATTGTTCGAAATGTTTACAGGAAAGAGACCAACAGATAACATGCTAATATGGTCTAACCATTCATAACTTTTCTAAGATGCATGCAATGTCATAGCGAGTACTCGATATGGTTGATTTACGAATGCTCCTGGAATTAGATGGTAAAAATCATGTTATAATGAAACAAACAATTATCATACACCAAGAAGAGAAAGAAGAAACAGAGTAAGACATACTACGAGAGAAATTGTAGCTTCTATTATTCAGATTGGAGTTATATGATCCTTGACTTATCATATAATCGAATCAGCATGAATGAGGTCATTGTTGGTTCCTTGCACGATAAATGAGTTCTCTCCACTCTCCATGTTGTTATCTTACACGATAAATCTGTTTCTGCACTTGTTTTTGTTGGTTCCCCTTCCACTCTCCATGTTATCATCTTACACGAGAAACTTTGTGAAGAAATCCAAATAGTTCAGTGTTGAAGGGTTCTCCAAGGTTACCCTTTTAACCTGGTAATCAGAAAAATTAAATACATTACATGAACTCTATTTAGGTTTTCTTCGGAAATGAAAATTGTTTCATCTTTCACGTACATGAAGAATGTATGTCATGGTAGTTGTAGAAGTACTTTATCGGATGTTTGAATTTCCTATGTGACGGTGTGAATGAAAGAATGTTCATATACTCTGTGTCCACTGCATTCAGTCTCTCTATGTGCTGTGAAGAACCAAGATACCCAACTAATCAAGTTAGTTTCTTCAAGAAACAGTAGTGACTTTCCGGTAGATTAAAACTAATGTAACTACTGCCAAAACGATGTCGAACTTAGTTGAATATAACTTCATGTTTTCGGTAACTTTTAAAAAGAACGCCGGCCAACATGAATAGAAGAATGACAATGGGAGAATTTTTCTATTTTTTTCCTTTTTTGGGGTTGGAAGGAGGAAAACTATCAAATTTTGTACTGAACAAAAATCTGCAGAAGCAGTATATTATTATGCTTGATGGGAGTGCCGCTGTGCTATGTTGAAGTCTTCTAGTGTTCTTGTATTTACTAGGCTGCTTCTTATTCAATTATTAACTTCCAGTTATTAGGAATGGTACAAGGCCTTTGTAAATGCTTTGGCTTGTTTGAAAATCAATATGTGGGCATTGAAATTATGGAATTCAATGTTCCAGGTGACTTCAATCGAATTTGAACTGCCAAAGCGTAAGAAACAAGCAGTGTGTGCGTGACTCACTGCAGAACAATGAATTCAATAGTTGGGTGTCGAGGTTGCCGATCCATATGAACACAAACCAACGAATGAGAGCAAAGTATACAAAGCATACAGATTTTGTGTTTTCTTTCTTCAAAAACAGAAACCTACTCCAAGTCGGTAGACTTCTAAATCTAAACCGCCTTAACCTTTCAACCACTACATATAAATACCCACTAGTACCCACCTCTATCCTCCACAAAAAAAATAATTAAGAAACCCTTAATTTTCCTTCTCTCCTTTTAGATTTCCTCTTTGTTTCATCAATGGCTCGTACTAAGCAGACCGCTCGTAAGTCTACAGGAGGTAAAGCTCCAAGAAAGCAACTCTCCACAATTGTTGCGAGGAAATCAAGACCAACAACTGGAAGAGTTAAGAAACCACATCGTTATCGTCCTGGAACTGTTGCTCTTCGTGAAATCAGGAAATACCAGAAGAGTACTGAACTTTTGATCAGGAAGTTGCCTTTCCAGAGATTAGTTCGTGAAATTGCTCAGGAATTCAAAACAGATCTTCGGTTCCAGAGTCATTCTGTTCTTGCACTTCAAGAGGCTGCGGAAGCTTTTTGGTTGGGTTGTTCGAGGATACCAACTTGTGTGCAATTCATGCCAGGAGAGTTACAATCATGCCTAAAGATATTCAATTAGCAAGGCGTATTCGTGGTGAAAGGGCTTAAGTTCTTTCTTTCTTTCTTTCATTCTTCTTTTTTTTTTTTTTTTAGGTTTAATTTTTGGGGTAATGCAGAATATGTTTTTACTTTTCATGAAATTTAAGATTTAGTTTGGGTATGGAGTTTTTATTTATAATCAGTGAAATCTATTCTTAGTGATTAAAAAAACGAATGCAAGGCTTTGTGGGTGGATCAACTCTTTGTGATTGATCTCATTCTTGCCAAAAAGTTTGAATCTTAATCAGTTCTCATTAGACAACTGCATCTGCATGATTATTCTGTTGTGTGCGGTGTGCCTCTTTTTTTGGTCTGGGCTTCATAACGGCCTTACTTCATTTAACTGGCCTTGGAAGAAAAATGTTTGTATAGTCTATAGTAACAAGATTTTTTATCTTAAAGTCAGCCTATAGAGCTGCTAGGACTAAAGTTAGAGGTTGTTGCCACTGGATAATAGCTAAATTAAGAATACGTTTGCTGATCAGATCATAAATACTTTTTCAAAAGTCGGAAGCAGTTTGTTTGTTTCACAATTTTATGTTTTTTAATTGTTTTTGGAAGTCACTCCAAAATTTTCATGTTGTGTCCAATTCCAAACATCCTCCAAGAGATCCCTAAGAAGATCAAGAAAGTGGTTTGTAAGGCCAAAAATTTGCTTAGTGATCCAGAGTAAGCCTCGTCGCCCAAAATACTGTGGAACGATTTGGCTCATGCATGGGACTTACAAGCTAATGATCCAAAATCTGTAACCCTTCAATTATATTGATTGGTGAGAATGACTTTCCCATGATGCAAACTTCGGTTCTTTATTTGGGTGTATCAATCATTTCCATTGATTCAATCTTTCCATGGAAAAGATAAAATGTATTCACTTGTAAAAACAAATATTATGCATTGTACAATGCCAAATAGGGGTAGTCTATGCAGCATACTACACAGTGCCAGGTCAGTGCCATGCCGTGTTCAAATTTTTGTTTGCTTTGTTGTGCCGCATTAGGTGTTGGCACCGCACACTTTAAACCACGAGTTTCCACCACAACCACACATCACCTACTTTAGACAGAAGGTAACGTAATAAAATATGGCTACGTATCGTCTTTCATAGCCACATTCTTTCTTTTCTCTATTATATTCTTTCTCAATCAAAGAGGTCTTTGATAGTTGGTGGCAAATATTTTATTTACTGAAAGGCACCCAAAATTCAGTGATCCAATCCTTCATGGCCACAAATCTAGTCTTTAGATGAACGTTTGTCAAACTAGTGTCCCCGAAGTCATTATTGTTACCCTTTTCAATTTCTCTTCAAATCTGCACATATCATCTCTTTAAATCTGCACATATGCATCAAAATACTTTCAGTTTCAGTACTGCACATTATGCAGCCTCCTCACCCTCGGCACCTTGGCTTCTATTTTAAATCATCCTTCAAATTTTGTTTACTATTATGTCTCATCCTTTCTTATATGTCCAAGGGTGTTCATTCCCTTGCTGCGCCTGCGATCATTGATAACAATTCAAATGATCGTCAGGCATTAATTGCCTTCAAAAATGAAATATCTGAAGATCCACTTGGAGTATTGAGTTCCTGGAACGATAAGAATAATTCTCTTCATTTTTGCGAGTGGAGAGGTATTACATGTAGTCATCATCATGGTAGTGTCACCAAGATTGATCTTCATTCCCAAGGATTGGTAGGTTCTATTTCTCCTCACATTGGGAACCTTAGCTTTCTTAAAGAACTTTCTCTCAGCAACAACAGTCTAACCGGTGAAATCCCACAGCAAATTAGTCTTCTTTTTCGATTGAAATATCTGAGTCTTTCAAATAATTCCTTGGAAGGAGAAATTCCGTACAATATTTCTCGTTGCTCCAGTCTCATACACCTTAATGTTTCTCGCAACAATCTTATGGGAAGCATTCCAAATGGATTAGGCTACTTATCAAATCTCAAAATGATGTTTCTTGGTTACAATAATCTTTCAGGAGAGATTCCTGCTTCATTAGGTAACCTTTCATCTCTTACTCATCTTTCTTTTCTTTACAACAATTTTGAGGGAAGAATCCCAGATAGTCTAAGTCAACTAACAAGTTTAAAACTTCTGGTTCTGAGTTTGAATAGGTTATCAGGTATTGTCCCTTCTTCACTCTATAATATTTCATCACTTGAAAGCTTTTCGATGGCGTTCAATCGTCTCCATGGGAGTATTCCTATCGATATTGGTTTCACACTTCCTGATCTCACCTTTTTCTCGGTTGTAGGTAACCATTTCACCGGAACTATTCCAAGTTCATTGTCCAATATGTCTAGACTCGTGACTTTACAGTTGGGTGAAAATAATTTAGTTGGATCAGTCCCTAATAATCTCGGTAACTTAAAAAGTCTTGAAAGATTACGATTAGGAGACAATAAGCTTGGAAGTAGACAAGCTAATGATCTAAACTTCCTCAATTCTCTAGTGAATTGTACCAACTTGAGGGATTTAACGATATCCAAAAATAATTTTGGGGGAGTATTACCAAGCTCTATAACCAATCTCACGGTAAAACTTGTTTACTTAGATTTTGAAGAGAATCAAATATCTGGAAGTATTCCTCCAGGTATTCAGAATCTTCAAGGTCTAACTAGACTCCTTTTGGGTTCAAACCAATTCACAGGAAGCATTCCTCCTGGTATTGGGCTCCTTCAAAATTTGGGAATATTAGGCTTTGATAATAGCAAACTCATCGGTGCAATTCCTTCTTCTTTTGGTAACTTAACAAGATTGATCATTCTTCATATGAATGACAATAATTTTACCGGTGTAATTCCATCAAGTCTTGGAAATTGTAACTCTTTGCAGATATTGGACTTGCACACCAACAAACTTAGTGGTAATATACCCAAACAAGTTTTCCTACTTCCCTCTTTATCAGTTGCTCTAGACTTAAGTAATAACTCACTTACCGGTAGTCTTCCAGTGGAAGTTGGCCACTTGAAAGACATTGGGTTATTGGCCCTGTCGAGAAACAAGTTATCATGCGCAATCCCAAGTACCATAGGTGAATGCTTAAGCTTAAGAAAACTCTATTTGGATGGTAACTTCTTTCAAGGAAACATTCCTTCAGCTATTACTTCCTTGAAAGGTCTCGAAAGTTTAAGACTTTCCCATAATAATTTGTCTGGTGTAATTCCAAAAGGCCTTGAGAATTTATCTACGCTAATTATTTTGGATTTATCATATAATAATTTGGAGGGAGCCGTACCAACAGACGGAGTTTTTGAGAATGCAAGTAAGTTTTCAGTTGAAGGGAATAGTAAGCTTTGTGGTGGTATTCCTGTTTTGAAGTTGCAGAATTGCTCCGTGCCATTAAACCCAAATATGAAACAAAAGAAACAAAAACACAAAGTTATTATAATCATCATATTTGTAGTTTGGTTTTTAACTTTGGTTGTGATGTTTGCCGCTCTTTATCGGAGAAAGCAGTCAAAATCCAAACTTCCTTCAACTGTTCTAGACATGGGTAAGTGGTTCAAAGGTGTTTCTTACAACGAGCTTCTCAAAGCTACTAATGGATTTAATAGTTCTACTAATTTTCTTGGTGTGGGAAATTTTGGTTCTGTGTATAAGGGAATTCTTCGAGAAGATGGTTCAAAATATGTTGCAATAAAGGTTCTACATCTTCAGCAAAAGGGTGCAACCAAGAGTTTTATGAATGAATGTAATGCTCTCAGGAAAGTTAGACATAAGAATTTACTCAAGATCATTACTTGTTGCTCGAGTGTTGATTTTAATGGTAATGAATTCAAAGCTCTCGTTTTTGAATACATGGCTAATGGGAGTCTAGAAAAATGGTTGCACCCATATGAAGATGACACACGTAATGATGATCAGCTAGATGTGAAAAATCTGAACCTGGAAAGAAGATTGAAAGTTGCCATTGATGTTGCTTCTGCATTAAGATATCTACACCATGATTGTGAATCACCCATTGTTCATTGTGATTTGAAGCCTAGCAATGTCCTTCTTGATGATGATTTGATTGCTCATGTGGGTGATTTTGGCTTGGCTAAGATTTTTCATCACGACTGCAGTATTTCTCGACAGCTTAATGAACATGATGCAAGTTCAACTGCAATTAAGGGGTCCATCGGTTATGTTTCTCCTGGTAAGAAAAAATTAATCAATATGAGAAGTTCAATTAGAATTAATTATATTTCGTTCTGCAGGTCTTCTGACAAAATGTTCATTTTGGTTTAAACAGAATATGGATTAGGTGGCGAAGTTTCTACACAAGGTGATGTATATAGTTACGGAATCCTATTGTTAGAAATGTTTACAGGAAAGAGACCAACTGATGACATGTTTAAAGATGGTGTAAACATTCATAACTTCTCTAAGATGCACGCAATTCCAGAGCGAGTACTCGATATTGTTGATTTACGAATGCTAGATGATGAAAATCATGATGATAGTGAAACAAACAATTATCATACACCACGAAGGGAACGAAGAAATAGAGCAAGACATACTACGAGAGAAACTTTAGCTTCTATCATTCAGATTGGAGTTATATGTTCCTCAGAGATACCTTCGGATCGAATCAGCATGAATGAGGTCATTGTGGATGTACAGGCGGTAAAGAATCGGTTTCTTGGGATAGGAATGTAATAAAAATGAGTTGTTTCCACCTCCATGTTGTTATCTTACACAATCTGTTTCTGCACTTGTCTTTGTTGGTTCCAAGTATTACGCTTGATGGAAGTGCCGTTATGCTATGTTGAAGTTTTCTAGCTAGTGATCTTGTTTTTTTCTAGGCTTGTTCTTCAATTATCAACTTCCTGTTATTGTAAAAGGAATGTAAATTCTTTAACATGTTTTAAAATCAATATGCTGGCATTGAAATCGTGGTATTCAAACCAACCCTCCGTATGATACAAACCAACCAATGAGAGCAAAGTATACAGAGCATACAGATTGTGTGTTTTCTTTCTTCAAAAACAGAAACCTACACGTCGGTATACTTCTAAACCTACCGTAACTATATACATTGGTATACCGATTGTGTGTTTTCTTAACCTACAGAGCAAAGAGTCATGCTGTTCTTGCACTACAAGAGTCTGCTGAAGCTTATTTGGTTGGATTGTTTGAGGATACCAACTTGTGTGCAATTCATGCCTAAAGATATTCAATTAGCAAGGCGTATTCGTGGAGAAAGGGCTTAAGTTCTTTATAAGTAATCTGTTATTTTTTTGGGTTTAAGTTATTTTAAGGGTAATATAGAATATGTTTTTACTTTTTATATTTGCTTTCATCATGAAATTTAAGATGTAGTTTGGTATGAATTTTCATTATAATCATATTTTATTATTGATAAAAATTTTTCACGAGTTATTACATAGAAGGCAACTATTTTTTTTTTTGTTTTATTTTTTTTTGTCACGATCAGCGCGGGAATTGAACCCGCAACCTATTGGTTGGGAGCCCAACCCCTGGCCAACTGGGCTTGATGTGTTGAGAGTCTTGAGACAATTTTGGTAATAAGTGTAAAAGATAATCAAAGGAATCACTAAATTTGGTCATGCAAACATAACATATTTTTCTAGACATAGCTGTATTTCATATGCATGTTTCATTACAGGGAGGAGAAACATACAACTAATTAATATGGAAGGCACATAGACCTGTTTCAAGATCAAGCATCTGCACAAGCATGAATGTAATGTTCATTACCACATTGCTCAATTACATTCCTGCTTTTGGAGAAGATCTTAATAGAATTTCTGCATTAAAGCAGGTTTTGTACATATCACACTAACAAAACTGAGGTGTTCAGTTTTCATATCAGTTCCATACGTACGTATAGTGCAGATGCCGCTTCAATCAACTTATGGGAAAACAACAAGCTAGAACTCTTTCAATCATTATGGAACTTGCAAGGAACTCTAAACTGCAAGGTTGTATGACTGATTCAGGTTTCAGTCTAGCAAGGCATGCGAATCAAACTACCGGAAATTTCCCCCCAACTTTCGAGGTATTCGTCGGTCTCACCAGAATGCTGTGCACTCTAATTCTTTTATCTTAACCATGTCAAGAACATACTATATCTAATATTAATCCTGTCAGACAGATGATCAGCTGATACATAAATTTTAAGTTTAAGTCTCTGCAAGTACATAAGGATAGTACCTACAGGACTCCAAGATTATCGATCCTAAGCTTCTGATTCGTTAAATATCTTTTACACAACTATGTATGATATAATCTTAAAAATGAGCGAGCAATTCTTCGTAACAAAAATACATATTAGAGAGTTCTGTTGGAGACATTAAGTTCACAAGTGAAAGGTAACAGCAGCTAGACCGATCAAAAATAAATAAATAAAATGTAACAGCAGCTATCTGAGCATAAAAAGGAATGTGATTCATGTGTGTGTCTATCTATGTCGGATGGGGGTGAGAGAGAGGCATTTTAGCTAAGAATGTGATATGAAACCCCTTCCTCTACAAGATAAACACGAAATTGGTAATTAATAGTAGGATCAAAATATAGAATCCCAATTAGTTACAAAAATGTAAGACAATAATTGCGCAGGGAGGGTATGTGTAGCTAAAGTAACGATCATTGTACCTCAAATCTGTTGATGTACATGGATTTTTTCCCTTCCATCCCATTTCCATCCACTGCTCAAATACTAAATCAATAATGGAATTATGGAAATAAGCAACCCTTGTCACTCGTAATGTATTTACCAATTCCTTCAATGCTAACACTGTAAGTCATTTTAAGATTGTGTTGTCGCCTATTAAGATAGAGAATCAAAAATTGACACATGAAAGTTCCGACGAAATTCATAACCATATGATCCCACTCATTATGATAGCAAGTACATGAAATTGGCACAACTGTAACCTTCTTTGTATAAGCCAAAAAAAGGGAAGAAAATTCATGTAACCAAATAAAGGACTGTAAGGCATATGGCCAGTTCGTACCTTAACATACCATATCTTGTCAACTAATTAATTTGTTGATTGGAGATCAAGGTTCCTCTGTCGTCACTAAGAATCAGGGCCGTCTCTGACATTCAGACCACCCTGTGCAAAAGTGTCGCGATCGCCCTTCAATACAAAAAGAAAAGAAAAAATAATAGTTACACTATATAGATATTTTTTTTTTCTTTCTAAACACATAATTAGCATGTGAAATTGATAGCTCCGACTAATGCGGCAGGAGTCCATGTAAATCGACATGTAAGTTGAGAAGAATCTCAATGTTGGGTAAGACGACAAAAAAGCAATAATCTTTTGCAGTGTGCTTTTTAGTTCTTAGTGCTCCCCACAAAACACTAATTGCGAGAGCAGCTTAGTTAGTTCATATTTTTAATGGATCATTGGACCGATATTTCCTCATGACAGAGAGCTCTGCGGAACGGGCGACAACTGAGTCGACTCAGCTTCTTCGTTTCAATCAATTTCCGCCTCCAATTTCTTCTGCATGTTCAGAATTCATAAATTTTTCAACACAATTCGGTTAATTTGTAATTAGAGTCAAGCAAACTAAACAGTTCCTGACTCAATCAAGACCCTACCATCGGAAAAACAGTCAACCCATACATGTCCGGCTAATTCTCGTTGGTTTACCGGCCATGTAGTCCCCTTTAGGGACCATTGAATTTTCTGTAGTATCTGTGTCTTCCTATATGGCGGGTTTTCATCTTCATTCTCCTGCTGGTCTTGGTTTAGATGCAGCGTCATCGATCAGGAATTTTTTCATCATATTTCAACTTCTGGGGCTCAAATTTAGGGGTGGTTTTATTCAAATTCAAAGATGTAAAAGCTAGGATCTTTGTCTTCCATCAAGGTTTGGGTATCTTAATTCGAACTTTAATCCATCTTTAGGGATTTCTCTTGACCCTTCATCTAATTTATGTTTTTTTGCTGCAATCTATCATTTGGTGAATTGATTTCCTTGTCCTCTATCTGTTTGTTTTATTGTCAATTAAATAATTTCATTAATTTGCATTTTCATGTTTGTATTCTTTAGTTTAACCCCTCTTCTGCGTACTCATATTCCAAGCATACGCTTTTTTTTTCTAAAGTGTGCATCTTTCTCTTTGGTTGTTTTGGGTTTTGCTGGACTTAATGCAACGGTGTTACTTTTCTGATGCCCTGTCAGATAAATTATCATCTGGTTTCTTTGTATTTCCTTGTAGAGTTGTTGACGCCGATTGCTTTGATTTAATTGCATCCTCTTGTAGTCTTTGCCCCTGTTTCTTAATTATTTTGGGTTTTCTGCCAGGCCTCCCGGTCTGGTATCGTGTTTCTTTCCGGTAAAATAGTTATCATCCAGTGGTTTCCTTTTTAATCCTTGCCAGCATCTCCAATCAATCATTCTTAGTTTGTTTTTCCGTCCCTGTTTATTAACTATTTGGGTCTCTGTGGGACATTCTTAGTCTGGTGTCAAATTTAGTTCGGAAAATAGTTAACATCCAGTGGATTCCTTTTATCCCTTTCCGGCTTATCCTGGCAGTCAAGTTAGTTTATTTTTCTCGACATTGCATCAAAATCGTGGATCTTTTTTGTTTCACTTGTTTAGTGTTTCCTCATAATCCAAATCTACCTTTTTTGTGCCTGTTCCATTGATTTTCTTTTCTTTTTTTAGCTCCCTTTGCTTTCCGGTTTAGGAAAATGTTTTCTTTTTTAGTTTGCCATTTCCTGTTGCAGCCTTTGAAATTATCCTTTTTATATTCAGGGGTTGGTTTCACTTGGTGGCTATTCTGTTTATCCTTCTTAGGAGATTCATTCCTTCGGACTCAACATTGGTGTTAGTTTTCTTTATGCCGAATTTGTTAGATTTCATTCCATTTGATTTGACCCCTGCAGCTGCTTCCCTGTTCCCCCCTTATTTGGCCAGCAACTTCCATGATCTCTCGCCATTCCTTTTAACAGATACTACACTGATTTGATGGTTCCCTTTCTGTGGCTTCAGGTGGGTAAGCTGATTCTTTAAATCCGTCTTTGTTTATCCTTATTTCTTTCGTTATTTGGTTTGGGTTAAAGTGTCTTTCATAAATTCGCATATACATCATAATTTCTAGTCACTGTCCCCGGGGTTTGATTTGATTTTCCAATTTTTTAATTTAGTAATCTAGTTTAGCTAATCTTTTGAGCTAAATTTAAGCCTGGTTTGTCCAGTTGGATCCTGCCTTGTGTTGATACCTTTCTCTCTGTCATTTTTTGTAAGGTTTATTTTCCTCTCATTGTTCTGATAGTGTACTTCATTCCCTCCTTTAGATCCTGCTTTAATTTGTAAATCCCTCAACATGAAATTGTTTTTTTTTTTTGGTACTAAGCAAATTTATTAAACTGAATTAAGAATTACAATAATCGTTTTTGACCAGGGAGATAATATCATCTGGAAAATTGTTTAAGAAACAAAAATTTCCTCTCTGTAGTCTAGCCTTTTGGGCTAACTCATGAGCAACATTATTACCAAGCCTATTGATAGACTTGCAGAAAAAAAGATTACTACTTCTAGTTTTGCTTTTAATAACTTCAACTAAGTTTTGATTGTACCAATGAACCTGTAGTTCACTACCATTTATGGAGTTAACAACATTATCACAGTCCAATTCAAAGATAGCCTTTGTGATTCCAAGCTCCTCAATCCAGTCCACAGCTGCCTCCAATGCTTTGCATTCAAAATACTTAGCCCCATACTCCTCATTCACTTCCCCATCACAGAAAATGCCTTTTGCTCCTAGACATGTGCCTGCAAAAGTTCTAAGAATTAAGACCACACTTCCTGATTTAGTAAATGGAATATAAGAGCCATCTATATTAACTTTGATAAACCCCTTGTCTGAAGGCCTCCAGTTATTAACATGCAAATCATTTACAGGGGAGAATTGATGATGGCTATTCAGATTAGTACATTGATTATACAAATAGTTTATCCTAGTTACAGTAACCTGCAGATTAGGTTTCTTATCTTGAAAGACTACTAAACATCTTTCCTTCCAGATATACCAGACTGCACACATGTACGTACAAACCAAGTTGTCATTGCTAAAACATAAAGAAGGAATATGATTCACATAAGAATGAAACCAGCCTATAGCCCATTTCTCAAAGTTATTGAACTGAGTTTTAATAGCATCTATATTGACATTCAGAGCATACCAGATAGCCCTACTATAGCTACAATCCATTAAAAAATGATTCATATTTTCCTCATTGTTATTGCAGCAAAGACACTGAGTATCTATGCCTTGTTTATATCTAGCTATCTTGGTTCTAAGTGGTACTATATTCTTGTATCATTTCCAGAGAAATAATTGAACTCTGTGTGGAACTTTGAAATTCCACAAGTTTTTCCAAACATTAGTGGGAATAGTACTACCTGCAATAATGGTGTTAACATCATTAGCACAGATAGTATGATAAGCACTTTTAACATTGAACTTACCTTTCCTATCAGGAGCCCATATCATGGTGTCTTCACCTGTACTAGGTATACTCATATTCAGAATTAAACCAGCACAATCATGGGAAAACAGTTCAGTAACAACATCAACATTCCATTGCCTGGTTCCATCAATAAATAAATCACAGACAAAGTTAAAATTATCAAAGATAGAAGATCCAACAACTGGGACAGGGGGATTATTGAGGCCAATAACCCAGCAATATAGCCAAATGTTTACCTTAGTACCACATCTCACCAACCATCTAGTATGTTGTTGCACAACTTCTAAACCAGAATAAATGCTCCTCCAAAGCCAAGAACTTTCATCCTTAAGTTTATCAAGGTGCAGAAAGCTACCATTTCCAGAGTATTTAGCCTTTAGAATTTGATAACAGAGAGATTCATTATCATTGAAGGCATTCCAAGCCACCTTAGTTAACAGAGCTTTATTAAGGTGTTCAAGATTTCTAAAGCCTAGACCTCCTAGAGCTTTGGGAATTTGAAGTTTGTCCCATCCTATAAAATAAAAGCCTTTATGACTACCATCCTTACCCCACCATAATTGTCTCTGAATGGTATCTAATTTTTTAACAGTGGTGCTAGGGACTCTAAAGACACTCATTTGATGAGTTGGTAAAGCATTTAAGACATGCTTAACCATAGCAGATCTAGCAGCATAATTCATATGTTTTCCTTTCCAGGGAATGAGTCTAGCACTAAAACTCTGAATAAGAGGTTTAAAAGCATTGTTTTTATCTCTTCCTATCAAAAGAGTAGCACCTAGGTATTTATCAGTGTCAGTCATTTCTATCATTTCAAGGGCTCTAGCAAGATCAACTCTAGTTTGTGGGCTAATTTTATTGCTAAAGTAAACACTGGATTTATTAAAATTCAAAGACTGGCCTGAGATGTTTCCAAAATACTCAAGAGTATTTCTAATACCTGTCACATTGTGCATATCAGCTTTTGTGAATATGAGAATATCATTTGCAAAAAGGAGATGAGTTATAGCTGGAGCATTTCTAGTAGCCTTAACTCCATAAATAACATTATTAGTTGTAGCATTTACAAGAAGTCTAGAAAAGAAATACATGGCAATAATAAAGAGGTAGGGGGATAGGGGGTCCCCCTGCCTTAGTCCTCTAGAAGGACTATAATCACTGGTGGGTGAACCATTAAGAAGTATAGAAATTTTGGTGGTTGAAATACATTGTTCAATGTAATTACAAAATTTCTCAGGGAAACCAACTTTCTTAAGCATGCCTAAAAGAAAAGGCCATTCTAATCTATCAAAGGCTTTTGATAAATCTAATTTAAGAGCCATAGTACCAGTGTTACCTTCCTTATGCTTCATAGTATGAATCATCTCATGAGCTATAATTATATTATCCTGTATAGCTCTACCTGGGACAAAGGCAGATTGATAAGGAGAGACAATATTTTTGAGATGAGGCTTAATTCTGTTTGCTAATATTTTTGAAATGACTTTATAGATTGTATTACACAAACCAATAGGTCTAAAATCAGCAGGATATTTAGCAATGTCAACTTTAGGGATCAAAGAAATAAAAGTTTTATTAAATTCCTTAGGCACGTTACCAGTGATAAAAAAAGTTTTGAACAGCATGTACTACATCATAACCCACAATACTCCAGTTATCTTGGTAGAAACCAGCTTGAAAACCATCTGGGCCTGGAGAGCTCCAAGATGCCATGTCTTTGACCACTTTAAGGACATCATCAGCAGATGGGATTCTAGTAAAATCCTCAGACAAATCATTAGTAATGACAGTGGGAATAAAATAAAAAACATTTTCTGGAATCTGCTGAAAGCTAGAACAACTGACAGAGCTAAAATGAGCAACCAGAATATTAGTTATATCATCTCTTTTATCAAACCAAATACCATGCACATCATATAAGCAATCAATATGTTTTCTGAACATTCTTTTATTACCTAAGGTATGGAAATATTTAGAATTATTATTCATATCTATGATGAATCTATCTCCATATTTTTGCTTATAGAATTATGTTTTGATATTAAACCAAAGTTCTAATTGCTTATTAGTATCACTTAGTCTATCATGTTGAGTTCTTGACATTTGTTCATTCTGAATTCTAAGAATTTGGTCCTGAAGGGCATTTATGTTATTATCAATATCACCAAACTCAATCTTATTCCATAGGACAATTTTTGTCTAGTAGAGTTATGCTTTTCATTTAAGAGGTGAGCAGGGGATCCTACAGATCTAGAATTCCAAGCTATTTCAAGTTGGTTTTCAAAACCAGCATGCTTAATCCACATAAAAAAGAATTTGAAAGGTCTCCACAGATTCTTAACAACAGATTCAGAATGTAACATTATTGGACAATGGTCTGAACCAAATTGAACAAGATGATGCAATCTAGCATTGGGAAATTCAATACACCACTATTGATTTCCCAATGCCATATCAATCCTAGAAGTTCTAGGACCAGTACCTTGATTATTTCTAGACCAAATAAAGTCTCTTCCAATGAAACCTAAGTCCATGTGGCCACATTCATTAATTTTATTCTGAACAAATCTATCATCCTGTGAGAAAGAGGAACTGACATCTAAAGTATGGAGATGAACATTAAAATCCCCTATTACAAGCCAAGGCTGCATTGTGTTATCACTTATACTAGACATGAAATCCCATTGAATTTTCTTAACATCAGAGTAAGTAGAACCATACATAAAAGAGACCAAAGCATTTGGTTTAGCAGGGTGCAGTTTAACAAACACATTTATGATGTTATTAATTTTATCTAGGACTTCACACTATATACCATCTTTCCATGACAGAAGAAGGCCACCAACAAGACCTACTCTGTCAATGCAGTCATGGTTGCAATAATTTAAAGATTTAGCTAGACTAAGCATTCTATCTTTATCAATCTTAGTTTCAATTAAAAACAGTAAATTAGGGGAATGTTTTTTAATCAAAACAACTAATTGATCTTTAGTAAACTTGTTTGCTAAACCTTGCACATTCCAACTAAGAATTTTCATGATTACTTTAGGGAATCTTATGTATCTAGAAGGTTTAAAAATACAATGAAAGAAAATATATACTTGAGAAGTATCTCTGACACAATCATTCATTGGTGCAGAAGGTGTTGCAGTTGGTTCATCTGATTCCATCATAATATTGTGTTGAAAGTCCAAATTAGTAGAATCATCACCTTGCACCACTGAAGGTGGTTGTATATGGATATTATGGGGATTCATAGTTGGTTCAGAGTTGAGATTAGAATTTCTCATCCTTTTAACATTTCTTGAATCTTCAATGTCACCTTCATCAGTCATTTCCTCTTCCATATAATTAGTTGGGCCACTGGAATCTTTCTTATGCTTAGCTTCACTATCCTCTTTGAGAAGATCTTCTTACTCATCCTTGGTGAGAGAGTCCAGATACGGTAAATGTGAGGTATACTCACAGGTTTCATCATTGTGATCTATCAAAAAACATTTTGGACAGGTGTTCTTCGGTTGCAATTCCCAATGATATCTGATCCAAGCATCTTCCTCAGAGAGAGTCTTCCACCAACCTCCTATATGCAAAGAGTTCTTCAACTCCACTTCAATTCTAGATTTAACAATATTTTCTGCTCGTGGTCTGCAATTCTTTGGCTTAGTTGAAATCTTCTTACCCATATAACCAATTGCTTCATCTATCACAGTTACATTCATATGCTCCAGCTTCAGGTATTTGAATTGAATAGTGAAAACTTGCTTATCAAAGACATAGTATTTTAATGGAATATTATTGTAGTATTTCTGGATATGGAAAAGAACTCCATCAATTAGCCATGGACCATCTGCAACTACTTCATCTCTTTCAACTTCACTATTTAACTTGACTAGCATCAGATTGTGACCCATAATTCTAATCTCTTTATTATGGTATTTTCCCCAGAATGAGTTGATTTCCGATCTTATGACTCTCATCTTCATTTTGGTTTTCTCCTTTAGCTTCCCTAAGATTCCATAAGTCCATTGGTCTGCAGCCTCATTGATAATTTGTGATGTACCCACAATTCTTCTTTGGTTTGCAGTTAAATAAATATTTGCATTCCTTAGCTGCCTTAATAACTGATTAATACGATCTCCTTGAGTAGAAGACATGGTTTTCTCTAAGAGTTGAAATGTCTGGCTTTTTCTAGAGAATTGGTTGTTGGGTAGGAACTTGTCAATCCTTTTCACAGTATTTATACACAGAAAGGTATTGGAATAGGGTTTGCAAATATTAGGAAAATTGGAATAATCTTTTGTTAAGGGAAACCCTAGATTTGTTAAGATATGACAGTAATTCAAGATTTGGATTATAACCAAAAACAGTTCCATAATATATGGGATAAAATTCTGGAGATTTTGAATAGAAAGGAAAGAAATAAAAAGCCCTAATTTCCCGTAATTGATTTCTGAAATTTTGGAAAGTAGTTGACTGAGTTTTGAGAGCTAAATTTTTTTAAAATTTCTTAGTGGGTTTTCTGATGCAAGGATTTGGTGGAAAGAAATGATTTTACAATTGACATATCGAATGAAATTCTTGAAAAGAGCAATAATTATCTTCTTACTTGTATTATCCATCTGATTTGATGAAGATTCATACTTTGATAATATCAAACAACCTTCTGAAATACTAATTTGAACCATAAACACAAAGAATATGGTTAGCACCACTGCTGGCCACACCACTGTTATTTCTCCAACTGCAAACTTCATAATTTTCCACCACTGGTATACCCATAGAATGATTGATCAGATATCTGAGAAAATCACACACCCATTAGATTGAATAAAAATTCAGAGTTTCTTAAAAAGAAAATTTTTAAAAATTCAGATTTTTTTTTAAAAAGATTGAAAAACCCGATTGGTTCCACAACCAATAGAGGTTAAAAACAGTTGAAATAAAGATTGATAATCATAGAAACATGAAGATTAAACAAAGAATCAATGAAAAAACATGAGATTTTAAAATCGATTCACGTCTTGAGTTGACTCGGTAGTCGCCCGATCCTCAGAGCTTCAACCAACTTAAGAAAACCATCATTGTATTCGTCAGTATGTGGGTGTGCGTTAATGGATGCTGGAGAATCAAATTATGGGCAACTGAATTCCAGCCTTGTTTTGGATCGTTACAACATAAAACCAACAATCAATCACAACGATTACTTATTATCATGTTCCCTCAACATGAAATTGTTATCCCGGAATGTCCATGGTTTTGGGACCTCGCTCACAAAAGACCAGTTTAATTATATGTGTCAATATTACAAGCCAGATATAGTGTTCTTAACGGAGACAAAGGCCCAATTAACCCGCATGGACTCCTTTTTAAAAAATTCTTCATTCTCTGACTGGTTCATCGCTCCATTCATGGGAATAGCCAAGGGTCGAGCAATAGCCTGGCATAATAACATAGAAATGAAACAATTATCTTCTAAGTTCAATGTTTGTCATTTTGATTCAAAGATAGGAGATAAAAATGTCACGATCACATGTGTCTATGGAGCAGTAGAAGCAGATGATAAAATCGAACAATGGACATATATCTTAGACATGGCGCAACAAATTAATAAACCATGGGTTCTGATAGGGGACTTAAATGTTATTTTGGACCCGGACGAAAAACAAGGTGGAAATAAAGTAGGCTCCAGTAGTAAATCCTTCATAGTCAACACTATTGATTCATTGGGCCTTATAGATGCGGGATATGATGGATCGCCCTTCACATGGTCCAACAACCGAAAAGGGGAAGCAAACAACAGCGAAAGGATAGACATAGCATTAACTTCATTCGTGTGGTCTCAGCAATTTCCGGACACTAAGGTAACCCACCTTCCGAGAGTAGGCTTTGATCATACATCGATTTTATTGGATTCAAACCCTGAGAATTCTAATCAACAAAAACCATTTAGATGCCTAAGATCTTGGTTAACCCATTCCACTTTATCCATGGTAGTGGAAGCATCTTGGAAACGGCATTCCGAAAACTCCGGAGTAAATACCTTCTCTGAACTTCTCAAACTATTATCCTCGGACTTAGCCCTTTGGAACACAAATATTTTCGGGAACATCCACAAAAATATTAAATCCCTAAATAATAAAATAGACATCATCCATAGGTCAGGGAATATCGCTAAAGAAATAGAAAAACTAAAAAGTCTTCAGGCGGAGCTAGGAAAATGGTACACAATCAAAAATGATTATTACCATCAACTTTCTAGGGATAAATTCTTTAAAGAATACGATCAGAACACAGAATATTTCCATGCCTCCGCTCAAATAGAAAAATAATCAATACGATAAATTCCCTTAGAGAACCTTCTGGGCTATGGATTTCAGATAGGGATCAAATCAACTCTTTGCTTCTTAAACATTTAAAACAAATAGGTTCATCTCAAAACAACAACTTTGATTTTGATATTTCTACCATCATAAATCCTTGCAACAATTCGGAAGAAAATGCCTCATTGACAGTTATTCCCACTAAAGAAGAAATATGGCTCACCATTTCCAATATGAATCAATGGGGAGCTCCAGGCCCAGATGGTTTTCAGCCGGGATTCTTTAAAACCAATTGGGACATTCTGGGAAATGATATAATCGACACTGTCCAAGATTTTTTTCGTTCGGCCACCCTCGATGATGAGCTTAACCATTCTTTCATAACCCTCATCCCAAAAATTTCCACACCCCAATCACCGGGAGATTTCAGACCTATTATCCCGAGTAATACCATTTATAAACTCATCTCAAAAATATTAGCTAATAGACTAAAATCCATTCTCGGTAAAATAATATCCCCTAATCAATCGGCCTTTCTCCCTGGTAGACAAATCACAGATAACATCATAAATTGCTCACGAACTTATCCATTCGATGAAAACTTCCAAGAAAAAAAAAGGTTTCCTGGCGTTAAAGCTTGACCTATCAAAAGATTTTGATAGAGTTGAATGGAATTTTATTGAGAAAGTCCTCTTAGATTTTGGCTTCTCGGAATTCTGGACAAAACTCATTATAAAATGCATATCAACAACCTCCTTTTAAATTCTTCTAAATGGTTCCTGGGACCATATTTCAACACTTCAAGGGGTTTACAACAAGGTGACCCTTTATCACCGTATCTCTTCCTAATTTGCATGGAAATTCTTTCTAGACTCCTAGAAAAGGCAATTAAATACAAGAGAATATATGGATTCCAAATAAAGAAAGATGCCCCAAATATTTTCCACCTCTATTTTGCGGACGACTGCTTTCTGTTTACAAAAGCAGATATGGGGGAATCGAAAAGCCTATTGGAGATATTACAATTATTTGGGAACATCACGGGCCGAATGGTTAACCTTCAAAAATCCAGTGTCTACTTCAGCCCTAAAATACATCCAAGACATGGAAAAATCATAGAAATTTTTTTAAAGGTCCCGCTGATGACTAAAAATGATAGATATCTGGGAACACCACTCTTTTTCGACAAAAACCGAAAAGCCAACTTTGAGCCTCTACTATAACGTTACTACTCTACGTTACAAGGTTGGAAATCGAAATTGTTATCTCAAGCAGGGAGGACCATTTTGATAAAATATGTTCTTCAATCCTACCCAATTTATCAAATGCAAGTTCTAGATCTGCCAAAAGCAACTCTTGATCATCTCGTCCGCATTCATAGAAACTTCTGGTGGAAAAAAGATGGGCAAAAGAGACAAGGAGGATTTATAAGGGCGTGGAAAAGCATATGCAAACCCATTTCTCAAGGTGGTTTAGGAATTAAAAATCCACATCAATTTAACTTAGCCCTTCATACTAAACTTTCCAGTAGGCTGGTTACAGAACACGACCAATTATGGGTCAAACTCTTGAAAGAAAAATATTTCCCAAATTACCACCCCCTAGAAAGATCTAGAACTTCGAATCTATCGTGTATTTGGACCAGCATATTAAAAGGATTAGAGTTAATAAAAAGTAATTTTATTTGGAAAGTCAAAAATGGAGCTTCGGTGAAAATCTGGGAAGACAGATGGATCCCTAACGCAAATATAATCCAAAAAATCCCCAACATTCAAGAACAAGCACCAATAAGAGTTCAAGAGCTAATAACGGATCAAAATAGATGGGATCAAGAAAAGCTGAACCAATTCTTCTACCCAGGGGACAAGAAAAAAATCCAAGCTTTAAATCTAAGGAATCATGAGCAAGACATTATTAGATGGATACACTATCAATCAGGAAAATTCTCGGCCAAAAATGTATACACTTTTCTAGCCTATCAAGATCTTGACAATAATGGTAACCTAGATTTCCCATGGAACAAGATCTGAAGAGTTCAAGCCATCCCAAGAATTCGACTTCTCATCTGGAAAATAACACAAAATGCTTTACCAACGTCGGCTAGATTAGGTGCTCACAATATGGAAATAGACCAGATTTGTCAACTATGTAACAATCAAGCGCAAGAAACAGAAGCTCACCTTTTTTGCGAGTGTCCATTTGCCAGAGCCGTCTGGTTTGGACTTTCTCTACAAAACATAATCACTAGAAACTCCCACAACGCAGTTATTGACTGGATTAAATGGTGGATTACGGAAGATAATTTGAGCCATATTCAGGTAAAAATATCCACCAAAATCTGGTTCATTTGGAAATACAGATGTTCGGTAGTTTTGAGAAAATCCACCCAAACCCAGTCAGTTTAATATGACAAATCAATAGTTTCTTAAATTCCACCATGACAAATACCCTTCAAAGCAATAAGTAGAATCAATAGAGAATATCAATCAATAATTATTGGTCCAACCTAAATTCGGATTGGATAATCTTCATTGATGCTTGTTATAAGAAAGAGGATTCTTCGATGGGATACACTTTCATCCTATACTCTGCTGATGAGGAGGCTTTCATGCATCTTTCGGCGGGTTCGGAGTGGGCAACATCAACTTTCCACGCAAAAGCAAAGACCTTGCTAAAGGCTGTTACGTGGTTAAAAGAAATTATTTTATCAAGTGTGTTCATCGTAACAGACTGCAAAACTCTAGCAGATAACTTAAAAAAGTTGACGACAAATTCTCCATGGTCGGCAGAAAATACCTTGCAGGAAATAAGGATAATATTGGGTGATCTAACTCAAGTTAAAGTGAAGTATATAAAGAGAAAAAACAACAAGGCTGCGGACTACATCGCTAAGGAGGAAAGGATTAAAAGGCTACAACACATGTCGGAAAACCTATTTCAAAGAGTTCATAAATCTAGCATTGATTCTAATACCTTTGATAAAAATGATCTTGTAAATCTTTTGTACTACATTTGCTAATTTTAATATATGACTTTTTCCATAAAAAAAAAACTGTTATAAGGATGCCAGATGTTCACACATTTTTTTGCCACTTCCATTCTTATTTTGTTCATAATAACACGCCCAACCCGAAGAACTATGATATAGTTATATAAAACTATTTTTATAATTGGTATTATTATCTATCTAGAATAATTTTAGATATTATCTTCAAATCCAATAATGAAAATATAAATTATATTTATCTCATTAATCATTCAACATGAAAAAGGTTTATATTATTGTAAATAATCTCCAGTTATTTGGAAATTTGAGATAAATTGAGCAATTAAATCTTATTATTATTAAAATTTGTTATTATCATATTAATAAACTCGTATGTCCAGCGAAACTTGGGCCAACCCGAGGAACATAACTTGGGCGGACTTGGGCAGTAAGTCCATGGGTTCCACGGGTTCAATGGGCAATCTGGAAAAAATATTCATAGCTCAGATCTGTCTTGGCCAAGACTTCTAACCCGCCCAACCAACCCAAGTCCTACCCCTAGTCTGTCATGCTTTTTTTTTTTTTTTTTTTTTTAGTTGCGCCTCTCTTTAACATTTTAGTTATTGTTCGTTCATGCTTGTTTTATTGTTTCGGAAATGAAAATTGTTTATTAATCTTTCATGTACATGAAGATGTATGTCATGTTAGTTATCTAAGACTAAAATAAAACTGCTTTATGGGTACTCTCTATATGGGATAATAGTAGGCGCCAGTGGTGGTGTACTCTCTATATGGGATAATAGTAGGTTCACAAAAGAGGATGAAAGAATTGGCTTCAATAATATCTCTACAACTCTAAAGAACAGAACTAATGGCTTTAAGTGGGTTATTACAAACGTCTACAGCCCTTGTGATTACAATCTGAGAGCAAAGTTTTGGGAGGACTTAGCTAAGATTAGCCAATGGTGGAATGGTCTCTGGTGCGTGGCAGGAGACTTTAATTCAATTAGTTCTGATGTTGAGCGAAATAAAGGTGAAGGTGATAATAGAAACTCAGGATTCTTGAACCATTTTATACAGCAACATGATTTAATAGACCAACCTCTCATAGGTGGTTCTTATACTTGGTCGAACAATCAGTCTGACCCTCTTCTTTGCAGGTTGGGCAGTTTTCTTTTTAATATTCCCTTCCCTGGGGCTCTTCAATTAGATCTCACAAGAACGTTTTCTGAACATAATCCGCTTATGGTTATAACTAATCCTTCGGCGAGTAGAAATCCTTTCTTCAAGTTGGAACGAAGCTGGATTGAGCATAAAGATTTTCGTAAGAAAATAAAGATGTGGTGGGACACTATGGTTTATCAAGGAGCAGCGTGTACTGTCCTCTTCCTAAAAATGCAAAATTTGAAGTTCTTTATTAAACAATGGGGTTTGCAAGAGTTCGGAGGCATAAAAAGAGAAAAACTTGTTTTAACTGAGAAGATAGGCGAATTAAACAACATTGAAGAAAATACGGTCCTGCAGCCTGACCAACAAGTTCTTAGAATGCAATGTAAGACCAAGCTTCGGGATATCGAAAGAATGGAGGCTAGGAAATGGCAATTACGGGCGAAGCAAAACGGGTTTAGATGGGGTGATTCCAACACAGGCTACTTCCATAGAATAGCAAGTGCTCGGAAGAAGAGGAACACAATTTTTAAACTTCAAATCAATGGGGAGGATTGTTTAGATC
Source organism: Papaver bracteatum (assembly GCA_023529315.1). Lineage (NCBI taxonomy): Eukaryota > Viridiplantae > Streptophyta > Magnoliopsida > Ranunculales > Papaveraceae > Papaver > Papaver bracteatum. The sequence goes on along the minus strand of JAJJWX010001793.1, from coordinate 186,366 downwards.
AGAACATAATCAAAGAGGAGGTACGAAACTACTACATTAATCTTTTCTCGACTAACAATGATATCACCTCTTCTCTCGATGAGCTGCCGTTTCCGATAGTAGGGGAAGATGATAAAGAATGGATGAAGAGGAACTTCACGGATGATGAAGTCTGAAGTGTTGTGAGGAAAATGGGTCCACTAAGAATTAGGTATTCTTTTAGCAGGAGAGAGAGGGAGCGTGAATCGGGGGAGCAACTAGGTGTCGACTCAGAGTTTTTTGAAGATGAAGACCAGCTTGAATTTGCAGGAGGACGCTGATGGTTGGAGGACGATTAAGAGCAAGAAGGTTGTGCGTTCAGGTAATTCTCGTTCCTTATTGAACAAAAATGGGTTGTGTTGTTGGATTGAAGCCAAGGGGTTTTCATTTACAAAGGGCTATGGAATTAAGTCGGGCAAGATTCAAATCATTGAAACTAAGGGAGATAGATTCTCTACTTTATGGATTAATCAGAAGGGTTTATCGTGGTTTCTAAAGGGATTATTATCGGAAATTTCAAAACCATGGTTGAAATCACAAGTTTGGCAGTTCTCAGATCTGGATGAGTGGCTAACTGTTACAAGAGGGAGAAATAACAACGGTGAATACATGAAGTTATCGGGTCCTAATTCATGGGGAAATACAGTGGATATCTATTTTCCAGCAGGAAATCTAGGAGAGGGATGGAAGCAAGTCACTTCCACTATAAATCATCTGTGTCCGATCCAAGGAGTATCTCAGATTAAGCATCAACCCCCTCCTGCTCCTAATTCTGCACCAAACCCCCGTTCTGTGTGGTCTAAATTACCACAAGAGGAGTCTGGTTCAATTCCTATTGAGAAGGAAAATTGGAATTTGATGGTTGTTTTATCGGCTGATGTTGAAATTGTTCAGTGGGAGCTCGTGGGGAAACACCTGGGTATGAGTCTAGAGAAGGATGAGGAGTTCTTTCTCCAGCCATTCTCGAATTCAAAAGCAATGTTTAAAGTCCAAAATACTGAGATGAGAAAGGAGCTATTCTCTAAAGCTGTTTGGGAGTTCAATGGTATAACTTTTAGCTTCTTGCCATGGACATCACAACTTAATCTTCTATCTGAGGAAGATATAACCAAGGTTCAATCATGCTGGATTATGGTAAATGGGGTTCCTTTTTCTCTGTGGAATCTAAAAACTTTTGAAACTATTGGTGCAAAATGTGGGGGTCTTTTGGAGGTATCAGAGGATACTAAAAATGGGTATAATTTATCTGTTATAAAGCTTAAAGTCCGTGGTCCTGTCGACTCACTTCCTAAAGTTGTTGAAGTAAATTTTAAGTCTCTTCCGTTCAGAGCCTTGATAGAGAGAGCTGAGGATCAATCTTCTTTAATCTGCAATGATCTTCGTCGGATAAAAGTCTGTAACCAGGATTCAGTCATCGGAGATCGGGCTGAAGGAGTACCACGAGTTTTTCATAACGAGTCTGGGCATTCTACCGATTCACGTGAAAAGACAGTCGTTGATAAAGGCAAGTCAAAGTCACATGTGTTTTCTGATAAAGCTAATATTCAGGCTAAACCCACTCAATCACGTGGGTCATCTGACTCAAATAATTCAAATTTTTACTTTAGACATCAAACTAGACCCCTAGAAGAAAATGAAGTCATAATAGAAGGGAAAATAAGAGATACCAAATTGTGCAACATCGAATTGGGCTCATCCTCAATTCCGTTGGGCCAGGCTGAGTGGACTAAAGCTAAATGGCACGGCAAATTTCCTTCGGGTTTTTTTAGTTCAGCTATGACTGCTAAGAAGTCAATGGATATCAGTTCTTCATCGGATTCTCCTTCATGTTCTGTTAAGTCAGATTTTGGCTCCTATCCATGTGGAGATTCAGGGTTTGGTCCGGATGAGTATACATCTGATTCTTCTTATGCTGAAAGGGGAAGATTTGACGCCAGATTAAATTTGGAGGCTGCTAGGGATTCGATTGGGGAGTGTATTGATAATCCTTGCACTTCCAACTGCCGTGGGGGAAGAGCAGATTCAATCGCTAATTCTGGATCGCAACCCAAGTTGATGATATCAATTCCCACTTCTTCTGCCTCCTCTAAATCTAATTCTGGTAACTCTAAGCCTAATCCACCTTTTTCTCCTACAGGGGAATTTTTTATGCAAGCATTATCGGACCCTGAAAAAGAGGCTATGGTGATTTCTTACCTTGATTCTAAATACCATGTTGCTTTTGAATTCATAAAAAAAGTTTGTGTGTCTATGCAATTGGGTTTGCCTCAGTCTAATTATGAATTTATTAGAGTTTTAATGCACGCAGCTGTACAAAATCCTGCTGCCTTCAACTTTGAATGTAGGGATGTAGAGCCTGTGGCTCTTCAGAATTGATTGTTTGTTCCTTTTTGGGTTTTCTAATTTTTGGTTAATCATGTTAAACATCATTTCTTGGAATGTTAAGAGTTTGAGAAACTCTAAAAGAAGAGGGGTTGTGAAGAGATGGATTGCTTCGCATAATCCAGACCTTATTGTTTTTCAGGAGACGCTCCTTGAGTCTTGCTCTGATTCTATAGTTAGTCAAATTTGGGGGGGGTAGAGCTCATAATTGGATGGCTTTAGATTCAATCGGGCGTTCTGGTGGTATTCTAGTCATTTGGAATCCTAATAAGCTCTCGATGGAATCTCATATTATTGGAACTTTTAGTGTTAATATTCAATTCAGAAATCTTGTTGATAATTTTGTTTGGTTATTTTCTGGGGTTTATGGTTCTTGTGATGTTCACGAAAGGAAGAGACTTTGGAGTGAGTTGAGTCTCATGAATACTATTTGGAACCTTCCTTGGTGTATAGGAGGGGACTTCAATGAAGTGAGGATGATGGATGAAAGAAAAGGGTGTACTAACATTTCTTCGGGTATGAAGGATTTTGGTGACTTCTTTGATTCTAATTCCCTAATTGATATTCCTATCTATGGCGCGAAGTATACTTGGATTAAGAAGGGCTCTCTTTCCTCTAGAAGTAAAATTGACAGATTTATTGTTACGGCAGAGTGGGATGATCACTTTCCAGGTATTCTCGTTAAAGCTTTAGGTAGGCCTTTCTATGACCATAAGCCTATTCTTCTGTCGTGTGACTTACAAGACTGGGGAGCGCCTCCTTGGAGATGTGAGAGTATGTGGCTTTTGGAACCGGGTTTCATTGAGCTACTTGAACAATGGTGGGCTTCTTTGGATAATGTTTTTTCAGGTTCCTCGGGGTACATATTGGCTAAGAAGTTACAGGCTCTTAAGGGTTTTATTCGGGACTGGAACAAAAATGTCTTTGGTAAGATAGACAGGAAATGTGAGCAAAATTACCTTCTGATTCAATGGCTAGACCAGAAAATTGATGATGATGACATTACTGATTCAGAAATTATTACTCATGATAATTTGATGCTTGAAAGCGAGAAATTGGCTGATATGAAAGAACAATTTTGGAGAGATAAATCTAGAATTCAATGGAATGAGGAAGGTGACAGAAACACAAGTTACTACCATAGGATTGCTAAGATTCGAAGAAGAAGAAATACTTTCAACAGTTTAAAATTAGATTCAGTTTGGGTAGACGATAACCTTCAAATTAAAAATGCAATTTTGGATCATTTTACCTCCAGATTCAAGCTTTCCGATACTTCTAATACTTCTGTTGGGGATATGGATTTCAAGACCCTCTCCGCCAAGGATTCTGCTTCGTTGGAAAGACCTATTCTTGAAGAGGAGGTGGTCTCAGCTCTAAAACTTCTTGGTCAGAACAGGGCGCCGGGTCCTGATGGCTTTCAAGTTGGTATGATCTTAAAGTGTTGGAGCTTCATGAAGGATGATATTTTGAGAGTAGTGAAAGATTTCGAGAACTCAGGGAAGATTGACTGGCGTTTGAAGTCCACATTTCTTGCTTTAATCCCAAAGAAGCAAGTGGTTGAGGAGATTAAAGACCTAATGCCCATCAGTTTGACTAGCACTATCTACAAAGCTATCTAACAAAAATTCTAGCTGAGCGTCTCAAGGTAATGCTTCCTAAACTGATCTCTAACCAGCAATCGACTTTTATTAAAGGTAGACAAATCCTAGATAGTATTCTAGTTGCCAATGAATGTCTCGATTCTAGGCTTAAACTCGGTACTCCAGGGGTTGTGTGTAAAATAGATCTTGAAAAGGCTTTCGATAACGTGAAATGGTCGTTCCTTATGGAGGTTCTTCAAAAAATGGGGTTTGGTCGAATATGGCAAAAATGGATTTACGGTTGCATTGCTAAGGTTCCTTTTTCTGTCCTTATTAATGGATCTGCGTTTGGTAAGTTTACTTCGGAGAAAGGGTTGCGCCAAGGTGACCCATTATCTCCATTCCTATTTCTTCTTGTTTCTGAAGTTTTGACTATGATGTTTCGCAAAGCTGAGCTAGATGGTTTGCTGGGTGGTTTTATGTCTTCCTCTTCTAATGATGCTATTAAAGTTAGCCATCTTCAATTTGCTGATGACACGCTAGTTTTTCTAGATGACAATGTCGAGCAAGTTAGGAATTTGAAGTATATCTTACTTTGGTTCCAATGCATCTCGGGTCTAATGACTAATTTTACCAAGTGTAACCTGTTTGGTGTTGGAAATGTACAGGATCTTGAGGATCTGGCTGATATTTTGGGTTGTTCCTGTGATACATTCCCTACTCAATACCTCGGTATGCCGCTTGGAGATAAAGCTAACTCTGCTGCAAAATGGGACAGAATCGTGGAGCTCTGTAAGGCAAGATTAGCCTCTTGGAAACGAAGAATTCTCACTAGGGCTGGTAAGCTCACTCTTATAAAAAGCGTTCTTCAAAGTATTCCAATCTATTATTTCTCTTTGTTCATGGCTCCTACTAAAGTCATAAATTCCATTGAGAAAGTTATTAGAAATTTTTTATGGGATGAGTCCGTGGATTCTAAGAAACATCATTGGGTAGGTTGGAGGAATGTTCGTAAATCGTTAAAAATGGGTGGTCTGGGTATTCGTAGTTTAAAGCATCTAAACTGCTCCCTTCTCCAAAAATGGTGGTGGAGACTTGGTAATGAGCCCAAAGCTCTATGGTCTAGAGTTGTTAAAGACAAGCATGGTCTGGTAGACTTTGGTTGGAGAACTGACAAGCCTAAGGGGAAGCATGGTATCAGTTTGTGGAGGAATATTTACTCAACTGCCGAGGACTTCTTCAAGCTCTGTCAATTTAAGATTGGTAAGGGCGACAGAATTCGTTTATGGGAAGATAAATGGTGCATTCAAGGTCCTCTCTCCACCCTTTGCCCTAGTCTTTACAACATTTCTAGCACAAAAAATACTTCTATCCTCGCTGCTTATCAAGATACTGAAAATGGCTTTCACTGGAACTTGGGGCTTACTCATAGAAGGCGGCTGTACGATAACGAGATTTCTGAACTTACTGTTTTGTTTACTTTGCTGGAGTCAGTTGTCTTCCTTCCTAATGATGAGGATCAGTTGGTTTGGTTGGGTGATAAGAAAGGAAAGTTTACTGTCAAAGCGGCCTATGAACATCTTTCTCAAGGTACAAACCCTCTTATTAGTTTTCCTAGCTCTAAAGTTTGGTCCAGGGCCTGGCCTCATCGTGTTGGTTTCTTTCTTTGGAAAGTTTGCTTAAATAGACTGCCCACTCTAAGTAATCTTCATCATAGGCATACCGCTCTAGACTCTCCCAATCTTTGTTATCTGTGTGGCATTGTTGAAGAAACCGAAGACCATTTTCTCCTGCAATGCCCCGCTGCCATGCGTGTATGGAATTACTTCATTAGTTTGGCTGGCGGTGGTACCTTGTTTCATACAGTGAGAGAGGTCATTGTGGGTTGGAAAAACTCCCTTTTTTCTGCTCAAGGTGTTCAACTTTGGAAAAGACTCCCTGCAGCAATTCCGTGGGGCTTATGGAAAGCTCGGAATGCTATCTCTTTCGAAAGAAAATCCTTCAAGTTGAATGATGTTATTAGAAACATAAAAATTGATGCTTTTAATTGGTCTAGGGGTTTGGATTGTTTTAAGGGTATTGATACCTCTACTGTTATTACGGGGTGGGCGCATTTCTTTTTAATTCCTCCTTAAGTTGTTCCTTTTGGTTAAGGTTTTTAGTTGGGTTTTTCACTTCCTGTTGTTGGGTTTCAGTCTGTTCTCCTAGCCTCTCTAGCTAGTGGGTTTTGTATTTTTTCATTCTTTCATTCTTTCAATATATCTCCTTCTTTGCTGAGCAAAAAAACAGGAAAATGGGTCCAAATAAATCCCCAGGTCCGGATGGGTTCACAACAGAATTTTATAAAAAGTGTTGGGATATCATCAAAGTAGATTTTATGAATATGCTTAATGATTTCCATCACTTTGCCCCGTTATACTGGAGGATAAATTGTTCATTCCTTACTCTTATTCCGAAGAAAGAAGATTCATGCACTCCAAAAGACTTCAGACCTCTTAGTCTAATTGGCAGCGTTTACAAAATTCTTTCGAAGGTTTTAGCTGAGAGGCTGAAAACTGTTATGCCTAAACTTGTCTCGGATTTCCAAGGGGCATTCATCCAAAAAAAGAAAATTTTGGATGGTGTGTTAATTGCAAATGAATGTGTCGATAGTAGACTTAAATCGAAGAAGCCTGGAATTTTGTGTAAAATCGATATGGAAAAAGCTTTGGACAACGTTAACTGGCAATCTCTTTTGCGCATTCTACATAAGCATGGTTTTGGTGAAAAATGGATTTCTTGGATAAAATGGTGTGTTACGTCTTCTCAACTTTCGGTTTTGGTGAATGAAGGCTATACGGATAGATTCAAGCCTTCAAAGGGATTAAGACAAGGTGACTCGCTTTTTCCTTTTCTTTTTCTTCTAGTGGTTGAAATTCTGGGAAAGTTGATGCATGATGCGGTTTAAAGAGGTCAAATTTCCGGTTTTAAAGTTTCAGAAAATGGGTGCATGATTTCTCATTTACAATTTGCAGATGATACGTACTATCATTTTTATCGATGCAAATGCGAATGAGGTAACTAGACTCTTCATTATTTTGGCTATGTTTGAATCTCTTACTAGTATGAAACTTATTTTGGACAAAAGTACAATGATAAGTATTGGTGCGGACGAGATTATTGGCGATCTTGCAAATGAACTTGGCTGTAAAACAGAGACTTTGCCAATCATTTATATTGGCATGCCAATTGGTGCAAATTCGAGAAATAGGTCAATTTGGGATGCAGTTTTGGAAAAGATGGCACAAAAACTTGCGTCTTGGAAGAATTTTTTTTTTGAATAAGGCGGGACGGCTTGTGCTTATAAAGAGTTGTCTAGCTAGTCTTCCGGTGTACTTTTTATCTCTTTTCCATCTGCCAGTGTGTGTAGAGAAGAAAATGACAAAGTTGATGAGAAATTTCCTTTGGGGTGCTGTTGAAGGGCGTAAGAAAATGGCCTGGGTTAAATGGGATAAGATCGACGTGACAAAGGATCAAGGTGGATTAGGCGTGAAGAATTTTCGCATCATTAACAAGACTTTGATGGTTAAATGGATATGGTGATACAAAAAACAAAAACAGGCCTTGTGGAGAACTATTATCCAACATAAGACTCAGGCGGATGCTTCTTTGATCATGCCGGTGGAGGACAAAACTATTCAAGGGAGGAGCTTGTGGCGAAACGTGTCTAGGATGGTCCCGGAAATCAACGGTATGATCAGTTTCAAAATCAGGAGTGGAAAAGGTGTGAGATTCTGGAGGGATCGATGGCTAGTAAGGGGTTTCTTACAAGACTTATTTCCGGTAATTTTCAAAGCCTAATCTCATAAAAATGTCTCCATTGCTAAGATGATTAGGAATGGCCAGTGGCACGGAAGCTTTAAGCACAATCTAAATGCCAACGAGCAGCTGGAATGGGACCTGATGCGCAGAGATCTTGGCGCGGTCCCTATCCTAGTGGAAGGAGATGACGAGGTAGTTTTCAATCCCAATTACAGTAACAAGTACTGCTATGAATTTCTTGCCGGAATAATTCCCAATTGTTCTTTCTCTAATCTTCTCTGGAAAAAGTGCATCCCGCCGAAAGTTAATTTTATTCTATGGGCAGCTTTTCACAACTCGCTGCCGACGAGAGCAATGTTAACACATAAAGGGGTTAACTTGGACAACACCGCTTGCCCTCTTTGCAACAATGCTTTGGAGACTTCCGATCATCTTCTGCTGCACTGCAGTTACACCTTTCATCTGTGGGATTATTTCTTAAAATATTTGCACCTTCCCTGGCCATTGCCTGGTACTACCCTGCAATTGTTTGAAGCTTGGGACGGTAATGCGCTAACTGGTAAGTGTAAACTGTAGGAGCGGAATATCACAACAAATGATAACTTACAAAATTGTGGAGAAAAAGTACATCTTGCGAGCAAAGAACATTTTGCGAGAAAAGGAAATCACGAGGAAAGCAAAAGAAGTTCGCAAAGTGAAGTTGCGAAGGTTCGCAGGGTAATTCTCAAGTCCGAAGTTGAGAGACAGTTTAGTTGTCAACATTTTGTAAGATCATATAAATAGCCATTTAGGCATGAGAAGAGGGAGAGGTCTTTTTTAGAGAGAGAGAAAATATTAGGAGAGATTTTATTTTCTTTATCATCTTCTTCCCCAAAAAATTCTAGAGCTCCAAATATTCTTTAATGGAGTTTCAATTGTACAATCATGTAATTACATACAATCACTAGTGAAGAACCGTGGATGTAGATCACATTGATCGAACCACGTAAAAATCTTTGTGTCACTTTTATAATTTTAGTACTTTAATTCTTAGTTTCATATCAAATTAATTAGATTTAGGAATCATTTTAATGGATTCTTATGAGGGTTTAGTTGTAAGATAATCCTCAACTACATAATTGGCGCTAGAAACAGGGAATAATTGCTACATAAGTCCGCGTCTCAGCTAGTTTCAATCAACGAAGAAAAATGAAGTTATGCGAAGTATATACTGGGGAGGAAATCACTTACTGAAGAGGCTCCATTATGATTACTTACGAAGTCCCACCAAATCATAGGAAGTATACGAAGTCCCACCAAAAATGCGAAGTCAACCTGAATAAATTAATGAAGAATATTCTTTACGAATGTTAATAAGAATACGAAGAAGAAAGTTCGCAGATATTAGTTAATTTCGTCAAAAGGAAAGAGCTGCGAACTTAGCAAGAAGTGGACCAACAACTTAGTTCACCACCAACCATCAATTCGTCCATAGAGAGATTTAGAGTTTCGAAAATCCCAACGTGTCTCTGAATCACTTCCTACAACTGCACAGGAAATCCTTCTTGTTTTCTGTGCTAGAAAGTTCGCATCATACGTACAATAAAGTATATACTATGCTTGAATGATGCGAATATACTTTAGATATACTTCGTGGGGTCGAATCTTACGAACATTCGCAACAATAAAGAAATATCGTGTGTTCGAAATTCTGTAAAGAATTTTTCTTTACGCACGTTCGCAGAAAGATTATTGGGTTCGCAACTGTTTACCTTACGAATGTTCGCAGCATGAATGCTTCGAAAATGTTTACTTCGCAAAAGTCCGCAAAGCAGCAGAATTTTATTTCGCAAGAGTGGGCTAGAATAATTGGTATGCTGTGAGAACATGCAATACGATGCTATCTTCGCAAGCAAATCATATACTTCGCAAGAGACAACAACGACTCACATGAAAGCTAAGTACCTCTTTCCTTAAACATTTTACTTACAAAAAATAAAAGATTTTTGATTTGGTTTACGAAAAAATGATTCAATCGCACAACTACAAAGATCTCAAGATTTCACAATTACAAAATAAACCGAGAAAAATATCTCGCACAAATCAATTTATATATTTCTCTTGAAAAATTTACTTTGCTTCAAATGATATGATATTCAACATGGAGAGTAGTAGATGGCAAACCTTTATGGCGTACACTCGCGAAGCAACATTCGTAAGAGGAAAAGTACCTCAGTGTGTCATATGAGGGGGTACCTATTAGGATCATTTCCATGGAAAAATATTTGTCAAATGAGATGAAATAAATCATACAAAGGAAATCAAAACAAAGAAAAACGATTTGAACTTGCAATTAAATGAATATTTTTGATAAAAGAAATGTTGAATACTAATCTAAATTTTTATTTGCATTACAGTATAGCATGAGGCAAAGAACATGGAGTGAAAGTTTCGCATGATGGGTTCGCAATACTTCTTACATTTAGAGGATTAAGTACTTCTTAAGGATACTTCACATACTTCATACTTCTTATATATTTCGAGGATTGATTACTTCTTATACTTCTTCAAGGATACTTCATACTTCTTATACTTCTTCAAGGATTGATATTTTTTACTTCGCAACATTCAAGAACTTTACGAAAGAATAGAGGCAAGTACGTACTTTTCAAGTCAAGTATTCTTTCGCTCGTTCTTTCATCAACAAGATCAAAGACTACACCAACAGCTACAACAACTAGTTTTTTTTCCTGAAGATCGCTCTTCAAGCAATATTCAAGAAAAAAAGAGGCAAAATGTAGGAGCGGAATATCACAACAAATGATAACTTACGAAATTGTGGAGAAAAAGTACATCTTGCGAGCAAAGAACATTTTGCGAGAAAAGGAAATCACGAGGAAAGCAAAAGAAGTTCGCAAAGTGAAGTTGCGAAGGTTCGCAGGGTAATTCTCAAGTCCGAAGTTGAGAGACAGTTTAGTTGTCAACATTTTGTAAGATCATATAAATAGCCATTTAGGCATGAGAAGAGGGAGAGGTCTTTTTTAGAGAGAGAGAAAATATTAGGAGAGATTTTATTTTCTTTATCATCTTCTTCCCCAAAAAATTCTAGAGCTCCAAATATTCTTTAATGGAGTTTCAATTGTACAATCATGTAATTACATACAATCACTAGTGAAGAACCGTGGATGTAGATCACATTGATCGAACCACGTAAAAATCTTTGTGTCACTTTTATAATTTTAGTACTTTAATTCTTAGTTTCATATCAAATTAATTAGATTTAGGAATCATTTTAATGGATTCTTATGAGGGTGTAGTTGTGAGATAATCCGCAACTACATAAACAAATTTGGAATCTGTTGCACTTTGCTATTATTTGGAACGTATGGAACGAACGGAATCAAAGAGTTTTTGGAGGAATACCTAAGGATGTGGAAGAAACAATTGTTCTCATTAAACAATCCCTGGTTCTTTGGAGTTGTGATATGAACACTTTTAAGTATGAAGATTGTACCCAGATTATTCATAACTGGGAAGTTGTCTTGCACAATTGATTTTTCTTTTGTGAGGTTCCGGTGCCTCTTTTGACACTGTTTTGTTTTCAGCCTCTGGCTTTTTTCTTTTCTTAATATAAATTTACCCCTTTTCGAAAAAAAAAAAAAAAACTGCTTTATGGGATGTTTAAATTTCCTATGTGATACCTATTTTTGAGAGGGTGTGCTTCATGAGGATGTTCATATACTCTGTGTAGCCTGCATTGAATCTCTCTATGTGCTGTCAAGTGTCAATAACCAAGATAACCCGACTAGTCAAGTTAGTTCCTTGTACAAACACTAGGGAATTTTCCGTCTGAAAACTAATTATACTCGACCCAATGTGGCCAATCCGTATGAAATACAACCAACCAATGAGAGCAAAAGTATACAAAGCATGCAGATTGTGTGTTTTCTCTCCTAATAAACAGAAACCTATCCCACGTCGGTGTACTTCTAAATCTAAACCGCCTTAACCTTTCAAGTTTCAACTACTAATATAAATACCCCGCAAGTACCACCTCTAGCTATCATCCACAAAAGAATAAGAAAGCCTTAATTTTACTTCTCTGCCTTTCCGTTTCCAGATTCTCTTTTTCGTTTCATCAATGGCTCGTACTAAGCAGACTGCTCGTAAGTCTACAGGAGGTAAAGCTCCCAGAAAGCAACTCTCCACTGTGGTTGCCAGGAAATCAAGACCAACAACTGGAGGAGTTAAGAAGCCACATCGTTATCGTCCGGGAACTGTTGCTCTCCGCGAAATAAGGAAATACCAAAAGAGTACTGAACTTTTGATCAGGAAATTGCCTTTCCAGAGATTGGTTCGTGAAATTGCTCAAGATTTCAAAACTGATCTTCGGTTCCAGAGTCATGCTGTTCTTGCACTTCAAGAGGCTTCTGAAGCTTATTTAGTTGGATTGTTCGAGGATACTAACTTGTGTGCAATTCACGCCAAGAGAGTTACAATCATGCCTAAGGATATTCAATTAGCAAGGCGCATTCGTTGTGAAAGGGCTTAAGTTTTTTAAATTCTTCTGTTTTTTTAGGTTTTATTTTTTGTGTAATGCAGACTATGTTTTTACTTTTTCCGGACTATATTTCGTTTCATGAGTTTTAAGATGTAGTTTGGGTATAAATTTTTACTATATAATCAATGAATTAAAAAAAAAAAACGATCACAAGGGGCATCAACTCTTACTATTTTCTATTGACTTTCATTCTTTCCAGAAAGTTCGAAGATTGATCAGTTCTCATCGGACAACTGCATCTGCATGATTGTTCTGTCGTGTGCATTTTTTTTTTGCCTGGGCTTCATAATGGGCCTTACTAACAGAAGTTAATTGTGTTCCTAGAGTCGGCCTGTAGAGCTGCCACCAGATACTAGCTAAATCAAGAATCTGTTTTTCTTTCACTTTTTTTTTCATATTTTATTCTAAAGTCATTCTAAAATTTATTATATGTTGTATCAAATCATCCTCTAAAAGGATCCACAAGAAAATCTAGAAAGTTGCTTGTAAGGCCAAAAAAATTTGCTTTGAGATATTATTTGTGTAGTAAAGCTGCCCCGTTATTATCATAATGATTTGCATTATAACTTAATTAGGAGATATTTTAATGCCGGGCAATCTATTGACCATACCGGCATCATTGGAAAACCATGCCCGCAGCTTCCCCTAACTGGTTTATCAAAATCTAACCCTCTCAAACCTAAATTTTATTCCGTTTTTATCACATACAATTTATTTAGTTGGAATGCAACTCTATCAGCCTTAAAAAAATAATATTTTGACCTTTATTTATTTAATCAATCTTTTCCGGGAAAAAAATAAAATGTACTCACCTACAGCTACAAACAAGTATTATGCACTGTACAATGGCCCCAAAAAAGGAGAAACAAGAATGAAACCAAATCAAAGGGGTGGCTGCCAAAAGTGTAACACAAAATTCCACAAAGACGTGGAAAAAAGATACTAGTAAAAGAGAATGAAAGCCTTTTTGAAACATTCAAAGAGGCTTAAAAGAAGGGGCCATTTTAGTAAAAGAATTCCTAGTAAAAGGCCGCGTCCTCAACACTCGTGTTCTTCTTCTATGACTTTTGTCCAAAAATAGGTTTAGTTGACTGCCCCTTTACACACTCAATACAGACACAAAAAAACAACAAAAATTACCCCATTCGTCATTCTTGACCATCTCCATCCATCCATGGATAGATTTTTGTTTTCAAGTTCTTAAATTTTCATCATACATGTACCACTAGTTGTTGTCGCTGCTGCTCATGTTCTGTCGCTGTTGTTGCTGTTGCTGTTGAGTGTTTGACAGAAATGAAAAAAACACGCGTTTTTTTTTTTTTTGTTTTTCCATAACATCAAACTTTGATTCTGACTCTTTCAAAAGTTGAAACCCATTTTTGCATTCATCTTCTTCTTTACCATTCAACACTGTTTTTAGAGAAAGTGACATAAGACTTCAACACTTTTTTTGTCCGTACGTACTTGAAGGTTCAACTGTCTTCTGGATAGATACTTCATAAATTCTGGTTCATGATGGCTTCTTATATAAAAAGCCAACAACTGGAGTTACAATATTTATTCTTATCTCAATTCAGTTTGTTTAATCTTAAAGGAGAGATTGTGAAAGCTTATCCCTTCCGAGTTTGGAAATTCGTAGGTAACCCTAACCTTTGTTTAAATCTGTCTTTCTTTTTTTATCTGTTGTTTCGATATTGAATTTTTCATTGCGTTTTCTATGCAGATTGAAGGTTATTTAAAGAAAATATAGTGTTTTTTGTTGATTTTTGTCTATGGGTTTGTCACTATCTTTGCTGGTATCAACTTGTAAAGGAATCATTAAAACCCAATCTTCGGTTATAGAGGATATAGACGTCGAAACAGTTCATGTGAGGTCATTTAGTTTAGATGGAAATGAACCTGAAATGATGATGAGAACACTAAGTTTTAAGATGAATGATTCTGAGGGTACTGTTATGGATGAGTCTGATAGAAATAATATGGCTATTGAGGAATCAGTAAGCTTCAAAGACTCGAAGAGTAATGAGGTGTCGAAGCTGAAAACAGCTTTTTCATTCAAGAATCTAGTCCTTGAAGATAACAATGCAGGGATGACTTCTAAGAACGGAGACAAAACTGTTTTGAAGTCCGGTGAATCTCATAGTGTGATCAATGAAGAGTCAGTGAGCTTCAGGAAAGAGGAAACTGAACAATTGAGGCTCAAAACTACACTGTCATATGAGAATCTGGTTCTTGATAGTGCAAATTTCATAAAACCGGCCACATTGAAGAGCAAGGAGCAGAACTCACTTATTGCACCAAAAGGTCCAAAGCTCATAATTCCCATTGTAGAGCCAACAATATTTTTTTCTCCAAGACCTGTCAGCGAACTTGATGCTGCTGCGGTTAAGCTTCAGAAAGTCTATAAGAGTTACCGGACTCGAAGAAATCTTGCAGATTGTGCAGTTGTGGTGGAGGAACTCTGGTAAGAAATTAGAATTACTAATTCATTGTTTCTTCAAATGCTAGTTTCACATTTAGTATATTTGATCTAATTTGGTTTCCCTTTCAAATATTATATAGGTGGAAAGCATTAGACTTTGCGGCTCTAGAGCAGAGCTCTGTATCTTTCTTCAACATTGAGAAACCAGAAACCTCTGTTTCACGATGGGCACGTGCAAGGACAAGAGCTGCCAAGGTACTCCTCACTTGACTAACCATACACATATGCAGTTCACACTTACAAAGAGTTTAGTTTGGAATTGGTTTCCTTAGTGATATTATGTGACTAGTGTTTGTCAAAGAGGTACCCCATTGAACTCTTTTGGGTGTATTCTCATTTTCTTCTGTGGCGGGCTCGGTTATTGACTATTGTGTCTGACGTTCCTGTCAACCTGTCATTTTTCTTGTTTATATACTTACAAGTTCCGGAAAATATCTGTTTTGGTCAGAAAATATCATTGAATCATTGTAAACTTATTATACAGGTTGGGAAAGGTTTATCCAAGGACGAAAAGGCACAAAAACTGGCTTTGCAACATTGGCTTGAAGCTGTAAGTTCAGGGACCTTTATCGATATGATCTGTCTGAGAAAAAACACTAAGAATTTTCAAGTCATAGTTGATATGAGATTAACGTATTTCTACATACTCTATTTTTTAGATTGACCCACGACATCGGTATGGTCACAACTTACATTTCTACTATGATGTGTGGTTCAAAAGCGAGAGCAGTCAACCATTCTTCTACTGGTAGCTAGATACTTGTTTTGGATCTCATTTACCCTCCTTACAATAACATCACTTGCCCTTTTTTTTTTTTTTTTTTTTTTATCTTCATAATTTTTTCTTTATTGATCATGAAGGTTGGATGTTGGAGATGGCAAAGAAGTACACCATGAACGATGCTCAAGAAATGATTTGCAACGTAATTGCATCAAATATCTTGGACCCGTAAGTCTCAATAGAATTCGTATATTTGTCTCAATAGCTGTTAAGTAGGAACAAAAAATAATTGATAGAAGCCTTGTGATTCATATCTATCATGTATCGCTTTCTGCAGATAGAAAGGGAAGCGTATGAGGTAGTTGTACAAGGCGGGAGGCTTGTTTACAGACAGAGCCGGTTGTTTGTCGATACTGTTGAGGGTTCTAAGTGGATATTTGTTCTTAGCACATCAAGATCATTGTATATAGGGCAAAAGAAGAAAGGTTCCTTTCAACACTCTAGTTTTCTTTCTGGTGGAGCTACAACAGCTGCTGGAAGATTGGTTGCCCATAATGGTGTCCTCCAGGTACATATATACGTAACTTTCATGCATATACTGTACCATTTGAAAGTGCGACTTTCATTTACTCACTCTAGTCCGTATATATTTTGACAAATCGCATCTTGTCCTTATAGGCAATATGGCCTTACAGTGGACATTATCTCCCCACTGAGGAGAATTTCAAAGAGTTCATCAGCTTCCTAGAGGATCACTTCGTAGACCTGACAAATGTAAAGGTAAATGTCCTAGAGCCTCCATTAGCTTGTATTTTCGTGCATTGACCGAAAGAGGTGAACACTCCGAGTCTCCCAACTTAAGACTAAAAATTGATTGGATAACTAATGTTTTGTCATTATTTTCCCAGAGGTGTGCTGTGGATGACGACTATCCTTATAAAACGAAGGATACAGAGACGAAACAAGAGGCATTACCGGAAGCTCCAGCAGCGACTGCACTGCCGGTAGAAAAAGATGCAGTTAGGGACAATGAGCCCTTTGACAACACTTCTGTTGTCGTCGATTATAAAGAAGACAGTGTGGAAACTAAAGCAACAAATGTGGAAGTACCCGCCAAGAATGTTGAAGTACCCGCATTTAGTTTTGAAAAACGTTTATCGTGCAAATGGATTTCAGGAGTCGGACCTCGTATTGGTTGTGTCAGAGACTACCCTAGCGAGCTTCAATTCCAAGCACTCGAGCAAGTCAATCTATCTCCTAGAGTCGCATCTGGGACCATCCGGAAAAACGGTCCCATCCCTTCACCCCGACCAAGCCCCAAAATCCGACTTTCTCCAAGACTTGCATATATGGGACTCCCTAGCCCTAAGAGGATCTCTACACCTACACCAGCTAACTAGAATTCATATCACAAACATCATAGATCCTTAGAACAATCTTTTTCCTTCCCAGTTTTAACGAAATAATAAAGGAAGTGATGAAGGGACTAAACCAATATTCCTTTTTGTAGGTCTTACTTGACCTTTCCCATTTTTTTTTACCTAGATTCTTTTATTTTTTCTGGGGTTTAACCTATTTTTTCTTGTAAAGAAGCCATGTGTAATGTAATGTAATTTTGAATAAAAATTGTTTTGAAATGTCTATTTTCTTTCTTCTTCGTTGTTTAGTCAATGTGGCTTGTGATGACTTAGAATAGGTTGGTGCATGTCAAACACACTGAAATCATGACCATATTCTAGTTCTAGTAACTCAATGCCGCACGTTTCTTTGTCCTAGACGTCCATGATCTCTTGAGAAGATTGCAGATATTTGCTTCAAGTTTAAAATGACGTGGCTCGGCAATTTATCTGATACGTACGGTAGTCTTAGTGCATGCGGAAGCCACCAGTTCTTCATGCAGCATAAAAACTGTCGATGTCACCATATTTTTTACCGATTAGAGAATATCATAAAAAATAGAGAATATCATAAAGAATAACAGTGACATGAGTTTGAGACTTGTCAACACTAAATTTTTTACCTATCAAAAAAAGAGAGACAAAGGGAGACACCTTAGTAATAACTGCAAAATTAACATGAAATTTACTTAGTAAGAATGATTCATGTGAATCATGGTCTCTCAAATATTCCATGACTAATGACTGATATTTGTTGTAGCTCCAGTAAAACCATATTGTAGAAGTTATGCAGCAAGATGGTTCAATACGGTGTGCTGTGCTGTACCATGGGAACGTCCGACATATGGATGCCAGAATACAAGATGTGTGTGTGAAGATAAAAAAACCATTCTTGTTGTATCCGCTCTCTCGTTCATTTTTTTTCTTCTCTGCTTTACTCTTTCTTCAGGAGCCCTAAAACCCAATCCTCCACTGTTTCCATCACTATTTCTTAAATCGAAGAAGAATTTATGTTTCTATTTATAGAAAGATTAAAAGGGTTTCATGTATTACTTCAAGTTTCTACCTACAGAGATTACAGTAGACATTCTAAGTCGACTACCGACTCAATTGGTTCTTGAATCCAAATTGGTCTGCACAAATTGGAGAAGAGTTGTTTCTCATCCATCATTCTCGAACATGCACTTGCATCATCTCAGTAATCCTTCTACTGATGATGATTCTGGTATGTTGACATTTCTTCTTCTACTTGTGATATTAATTTTAATAAAAATCTTCATTATATTGAATATGATGAGACTCGTGAATCAACTCCCATTCAGAGAATTAGAAGAGTTAATTTAATCCCCCCAATTAAGCATTTTGGTTTTATTGGTTCATTCAATGGGTTGATCTGTCTTGCTGAAGGCCTATCAGTATGTATTTGTAACCCCATCACAAAAGAATATGTGATGGTTCCAGAAATTAAGAGAAACTGGTGTGATGTTGTACAGTATAGTTATGCGAGCAGCAGCTTCGGGTATGTTTCTGCAACCAATGAGTACAAAGTTGTAGGAATATATTTGTCGAAGACCAATGTAGAAATGCACATCTACACTCTAGGCAGTGGAAATGGTTGGAGAAACATTGGAAAGTTTAATTTTCAATTCAGTATCTATACTTGGGATGTAGCTGGTGTGTTTGCTAATGGAGCACTTCATTGGTTGGATGATAAATTAGGAAAGATCGTCACCTTCGATTTGGATGAGGAGAAGTTTTGTGAACCTCTTTCGGCACCACTTTTGCCACCAGAGAGTAATTGTTGGTGTAGCAGAATAGGGGTTTTGGATGGGTTTTTGTTTTATTCTATTATGCTAGTTGTCGAAGGAATTGAATGTTTTGAGACATGGTTACTAAAAAGGAAGAATGATGAGCATGACATGAAAGAGAGAGACCAACGTCCATCATTGGGTTGGAGTAAAGAGTTTAGGATTGACGATTGCAAACTATTAGCGGTTACGAAGAGAGACTATGTTTTAACTTGCTTTGATAGCTACCTCCAAATTTACGACACAAAAGCTTCAACTTCGAAAATTCTTATGGAGTTCAATGAAATGTTTTGTAAAGTATTCCCTCACAAGAACACTTTCGTTTCATTGAAAGAATTAGGGGAAGAAGATACACATTCAATGGAGTCAGTTGAAGTAGACAGAAATCCGTGATTAATCTTTCAAGCAGCTATAGAGGAGGCAGACCCTGAATACAATCTTAAAAACTGGTAATCTTCATTGATTTTTTGAAGTGAATTTCATATAAACCCCATGGACTTGTGAGTTTTTCATTTTGAAATTCGATAACTAGTACCTTTGTGTGAACCTTAGCTATCGATGTTTTCTTAGTGGGATATGTATTATAAGTTTCTTTTGTTCTGTCTTTATATCATCGGTCCAACTTTATAGTAGTGTTCTTTTTATTGGGTTAATCTGTGTTGCTCTGTGATTTTTGCATTTTTTAGTGACTCAACCTTATTTCAATGGAAACATGTGATGCATGCACGAGTGGTTTATTTATATATGGGATGGGAGTCAAATAAGTATATGCTGGAAAAATCAGGGAAATGGCAGCTTTTCAAGTAGTAGGGAATACTTCTTACATTATCTGATATATAATTTTAGGGATCCATATTTATACTTTTCCACATTTTCTTATGGTTTTATGATACTGATTATGTTAGTGTCGCAGTTACTGGTATCAATTTTTAGCATGTGGTAGTTTGAGTAGGAAACTGCACTGTCAGTTTGTCTTCGTTCATCAATAATTTCACAACAACGGTTGAGATAAGTAGGCAGAGTTCTCTGTCATAATTATCAAATGATTTCAATTTCCATTCTGTCCCATAACAAACCTAATTGGTTTGTCGTCAAATTATTATACGTTGCTGTATCCGTGGGTAGGATCAAGTAGCAAGGTTCCTTTCAGACTGCTAATGTGATTTTATTTTGGGTCAATGTGGATTGAACTTAGAACAGATTGGTGCAAGTCAAAGCACTTTACCGATGTAGTTATGTAAATCCAATGCCACCTAGTTCCAACTTTGTCTTCCCCACAAAGACCATGGCCTTGTGAGCATACTGCAGAAGTTTGCTTCGTCTGATATGTATGGAAGTCCTAAGTGCGTATGAAAACCACAATTTTTCTTAATGCATATGGCTGACTGCAAATTATTGAAGGAATGGAAGCCATTGCTTCAAAATTTTGTGGAAGCCATGAGATCAATATTTCGTGAAAACTAACAACTCTCAGTAAATTTCTTCTTCTATAAATTTAACAATGCAGATTGTATTTTGTTAATCTAGCACGTAACACCTATATTTCTAATTATAATCTGCTAAGAAATAGCCTAAATCCTGACAATATTAATAAGAAATTTTTATCGAAAAGTTGCAGCATTTGTAGCGCCTTGCTTTATTCTGCTCTTACAGTAGTGATGATTGACTAGTCAGATAATTGGCTGATGAGGTTTAGCATTTGCAATAGCTTTAGGTATTTTGCTTTTCCAATGAAGATCATCGAGTGGAATTCAGTTTTGCATCTTTATCAAACCCTGCAAAAAAAAAGTTTAAAAATGTAAATCTTTATTAATTGTTTGATGTTCGGTGAATCCCATAATGTGATCACTGAAGAGTCATTGAGCTTCAAAAACATGGAAATCGATAAATTGAAGGTCAAAAACTACACTTTCAAACGACATCCTGGTTCTTTATAGTGCAGATTCAATAATTGGCTACTTGGAAGAGCTAAGGAAAACTCGCTATTGCATTAAGAGGTCCCAATCACATAATTCCCACTGCAGAGCCAAATCTATTTTTTTGTTCAAGACCTGTCATTTGAGAGTTATCAGACTCAGAGAAATCTGGCAGATTCTGGAGTCGTGGTAGAGGAGCTTTGGTACGCAATTAGCATCAGTATTTCTATTTTTTTTCAGATGCTAGTTCTGCATTTCAGGATTTTTGATGTTGCTTATATTTGGTTTTCTCTCAATTTTTATATGTGGAAAGTTGGACTTCGCCACTCTCAAGCGGAGTTTGGTATCTTTCTTCAACAAGGCTCCTCACCTGAAGGTACGGGCATGGACAAGAGATGTCAAGGTAAGTCTTTATAAAATCGTATATTCTTTTCACTCTCAAGTAGGCCTTGTTGTTCATATTTCTCTTGTGTAAATGTTTTCTGCATACAGAGAGGAATGCTTATGGAGTAGTCATCGAGATCGGAAATCTTGCCTATTGACAGGGTGGGATGTTTATCTTCTGGCTGCTGCTAGAATCTCTTGGCTATTATCATTCAAACCAGCTATACGCCCAATACGGGGTGTTCTGTAATGCAGCACTTCATTGGAAGTCATCCTTTTCATCCAAAGACTTGATTGCTTTAAGCATGAAAGATGAGCTCATAAGAGGAATATCGCCAACAGAAAAATCAAATTTTGAGAAGTTTGGTGACACTGCATGTATTGATGTGTTGGATGGGGTGTCTTTCCATGCTTTATTGTGATGGATACCTTGGTTTTGAAGTACGGTTGATGAAGGATTATGGAAAGAAAGAGTCATGGGCTAAAATTTACAGCATTCCAAGACCTACATCACTCTCTGAAGCCGGATGGCTTTGGTGCTTGAGAAGGATCAAGTGTTTAAAAAGTGGAGAGATGCTATTAGAGGTTTGTTACCACAGAGGCGCGACTTATGAAAAGGCATTGGTTTTATACGATCCAAAGAACGAAATGTCTACGACTTTGATGGAAGATGAGGATGAGTAGTATTCACATTCACTATCATTCCATAGTTATTTGAAGAGCTCGGTTTCAGTTTCATCGGGTACTAACGCTGGGCAAATATGATGGAACTTAGTATTTTCAAAGTTGATCACCAGCTTAAACATTGACATCCATCATATTCACTAATTTTCTGCATATAAACTTTAAGTACGTCATAAACCTTTGCAACAAGCATTATCTTTGTAAGATATTTCCATGGATAAAAATTAAAAACAAGGTCAGAGAGATTTGAAGCATAAACTACAAATAAAAACTAAAGAGATTCGTCCTTTCACGCAATTCAGTGCAAATATTTTTGATTGGGACGGGGAATCGTTCTTTGGTGTCACCTCTCTGTTGAAAGGAATCATACGTGTAACAATTAATTGTTTCTTCAAAAGTATACATATTGCAATCCAATGTTTTCAATCTCGCAGATGGACCACGCCATGTACTGTTTCGACATCCTTCCAAGTATTCCCGACCCTTTAGGTTTCAGGTCGTTTACAACATGCAAGGTTATAGTTATAACGAATTTCGGGTTGTTTTCACTTTGTGGACAAAGTAAATTGCGGTACACCGAATAAGGCCCAGTACTATTCCTAATTGCCGGTTGTGGCATTCGTACAGTCTTTTTTACTTCTGTACCCTTTGATGTTCACAAATGTTGCCGAAAAGCTGATGACATCCGGATTATTTTGAATATTTTAAAGTCCAGTGTCGATGACTCTTGTTGTTCAAACCCATGACATTTAGAATTCGGTTGCCACATAGGCTCCACATCGGTATTATGTAGGGTCATAGCGTTTTAGAATATTTTCTTAAATGCCCCTTATTGTTTTTTTTTTATAGTCCCTTACATCTCCTTCTATGTATTTTGATAATCCCTTACATTTCCTTCTATACGGTTCTTCACTACTTATACCTCGTTTCAGCTCATTAACTTGTATTTCTTTTACTTTCCCTATTCCCTCTTCTCATTTTACATTTTCTCCTCAAATCACCCAACCTCATTCAAACAAATCGCCACCTCCTTAAATTAATGTTCTTCTCAACTCAAGTATCTCTATTATTTTTTTCAAGTTTACTTCTTTATCTTGGCAAGATTGGATACATTTTCTAAATCATATTCTTCGAATCATTTAGGTAAGATGTTCGATTCATCAATTTATCTTATTGAGTTTTTTGAAAACTTTGATTGCTTGTTTGTATTTCAAAATTAGGAAACCCTTGGAGTATAGAACAATTTTGGGGTTTCTAAAATTTGGTGTCAATTAGATTTGAATACTGGGTTATGTTAGATTTAATATTTTGTTAACGTTTGTTGCTTGATTTTAAACTGCAGGGTAATTGATTTTCAACTCCAAAAATGCCAAGGAAAAAAAATGTTTTTCTTCAATGCAATAGTGATTGGATAGATGTGAGTTATTCTGGTGAATGAGTATGGATGCAGCAGCGGATTACATCCCATGGATTTACCGTGTGACTTCACTCTACAAGATATAAAGAAAAGGGAAATGTGTCTTGAAAATTTCTTGGACGGGCTGGATTTTGATGTCTACGGTCTTATGCTGGTTTCAAACATGGGACAAAAGCAACGCATTAAGATTACTTCATATGATGTTTTGAGCATCTACGTTCAGGAGACACGAGGAATGACAATTTTTTTTACCAAAAAATCCAAATCCGATTATGAAGTAGATCTTGGTAGTGAGATTCGTAAAAATCCTGTAACTCCTCCAAACGTCGATCAACATGCAAGGAACAGATTTGCCGGAGTCACTAGTCCGTTAACCCGTCTCCAAATGAATTCCTCCGAGGATGGAGATTTCCACCAAGGTTTGTGATTTTGTCCCTATTATTGTAGTATTGTTACTAGTTTACTGAAAATCGAATTTTGTGGATTTAATCTGTACACATAACATTCACATTGTTAGTGTCTTGTTGTGGTTTCTTCTCTTAGGAGAATGTGTGAATCTTTTTGTTAGCAGTAGATTAGGTTATTTTTATGTGTTGATCAGGATGTGGAAAACAACTGGAGCCTTGGTCTTCGTGGTTATTTTCGGTGTCTGTAATATACCAAGCACATATCTTTTTTATTTATTCCACGGACTAAAAGAGTTCCACCCGCTAAGAGGCGCATCATAACAGGAGAGATCGGTACACTAGGAAGCAAAAGGCTACGCATCATGCACGATGATCCATGTACTCCTGAACCGGAAGACGACGATACAACATTGTTTCCACCAGCAAGGAAAATGAGGCATGATGAACTGGCTGAAGATAACACATTCAAGAACAAACAAATACTTGAAATTGTCTTAGAACTTGCTAAAATTAAATAAATATTTAACCGGCACATTGTAAAGTCCAACCGAAAAAGGCTGGTTATCGATTTCAAAGATCCGTCATGTAGGTGGCGTCTGCGGGGATCCAAGATGCGTGCTCTATCCTACTTTATAATCTACTCCATCAGAGCTCCTCACACATGTGATCGCGAAAAACTCCTTATCAAAATAGAATTAGCCAGTCGTGGCTTGGCCGAACTTTTCAAGAAAAAATTTGCACATTGTCATAACATTTACATACCCAGACAGCTTCAATATGACTTGGAACATACTTACAAAGTGGAGGTCACGTATAAGCAGGCATTTAAAAGTTGTAAGTGTGGGATAGAATTGATAAGATGTTCCAAAGATGAGTCATACCAACACCTGGTCGGGTATAGTCACATGCTTGTGGACCGTAACAAAGGAGCTCTTACAAGAGTTCAAACCGATAAAGATAATGTTTTTGAGTACTATTTTGTGGCTCTAGGAGTATGCCTAGAAGGATTTAAGAGACATGCGAGGTTAGCGTTTGTTGTCGATGGTATACATCTAACAGGCGAACGCCTTATACTCGTACTATCAGTCGTAGCATTAGATGCTAATGAACAAATCTACCCAATTGCGTTTGGCATTGTTGATTCATAGAATAACAAGGCGTGTGCTTAGTTCATGGAAAAGTTGGCCGCGACCTTTGGGGATGATTTCTCAAAGAGGAAGGATCTGGTTATTGCCTCATACAGATCTTGGCCCATCCGTACTACTGTTGAAAATGCGTTTTCTGATGCTACCCATGTTTTCTGCTCCTACCATATTAAAGGATTGGCACCACGCCTTCAGTAAACATGCCCATGAAACTATAGAGGAACGCAGAATATTGGCTATGAAGTATAGTGTCATCCATGTGATAGATGAACAATATGAAATATATGAGAGTGATAACCAGGATCAGAACATCGTTGATCTTGCGAAAGACCTGCTCTTGCGGGGTTTTTACACATGAGCATTTTCCATGTGGCCATGCAGTGGCGGTATGCCAGAGGATTTGGGTCAGGTGGGAGACTCTTTGTGGGGAGTACTACCGAATTTCCAGCAAGAAAGGTATCTATGCGCCTCCTATCTATGAAGTCCTAACTTGTGATTAGGATCTCCCAGAGGATGTGATGCTACTGTTGTTTTTCATCCCAATACATGCAGAGGACCTGGTCGCAATGTTCTGAGAAACAGACAGGACCGGCCGGTCAGACCAGAAAATCCGTGAACCAGTCACTATTTCGGTCTGATACTTAGTGACTCGGCAATTTTATAAAAAAACCGCTTTCTTTATTAAAAATCGGTTGACCCGGGCGATTGGACCATCAACCCATCCAATCGAGTAAGATCCAAGTTGGTTCGACCCATTATTTTTCACAAAAGAGACATGAAAAAAACCACAATTCATAGGGGTTTAAGATTACGGATCGAGAGAACGGTGAAATTGATCTTCAAAAAGAAAATGAAAAACAGAATTTCCCCCTTTCTTTGAACTTAACAAGAAATCAATTACAAATTCGATAGAAAAAATAATAGACGAATAGATCTACATCCATTTGATTTGGTGATGCTGCATAATGTTGAGATGATTGGGGGATGATGCTGCGACGACGACTTTGCTGGGTGATATCGTTGTTATGATGCCCAAAAGAAAAGATTTATATTCAAACAAGTATCGGTTGGATGATGTAAGCTCTGATCATTACTGAAGATAAGACAAAGACAAAACCATTTGTGTTCCGCTTATGCAGTGAAAGAGGAAGAGAAACATAAAGTGAAGTCAAGGAGGAAGACAGAAAAAGACAAAGGCACGGTTAGCTTTTTGAATTTAATATAAAATCTAACATTTCAAGGCGAACACTTGCGTCTATGCAAGCCCATTACTCATTTACAGAAGCCTAGATACATATGATCCGGTAAAACCTGGTTAAACCACTGGTTGAACCATATGACCCTTAACCAGTAAATTTATCGGTTCGATGCCCTGGCCGGTTTTCAGAACATTGCCTGGTCGTTCATGGTCGAATTCGGTTTGCTTATGAAAGACCTGCTGCATCTAAAGAGATACGATCTTGTTCAAATTGTTACAAGTCGGGTCATTACGCCAATACCTGCCCTGATAAGTAAAACTTTGTTCCATCTGAGTTGAATGCTTTTTTGTTCCCTTGAATACTTTCTGATTCTGTTTTCAAATTAGGCGTTTTGTTTTTATTTATTTAAATTACCGTGTGACAACTTATTAAGTCTGGTGATTTAACAACTTCTGTGATGACTATGTTATTAAACTCAGTGTCATGTACAATTATATTAGATATAAAGCCTAAACACCATTATACGCAAGTTTCTCCAAAATCCCCGTTAACTCTCTCAAACAAATTTGTCCATTTAAGTCTAAGATATCTTTCTGAGCGGAACTGATGTATCCCTTTCTCTCTGGACAAACTAAAAAAAAAAAAAAAAAATCAAATCTAAAACAAATAAATACCAAATTTAAGATGGGCTCGAAAAAAACGAATAGTTAAGAACAAGTTTTGAAACCAAAAATTGAAACAAAAAGTAGTTAAGAACAAGTTTTGAAACCCAAAATTGAAACAAAAAGTGTGAAGTTTCCCTAACTCGTAGTCTTCACTGCAGCTATCAGCACTACAATAAGATGCAATCAAAGTCTAATATTCTCCAAATAAGAAAAGTGTTCATAATCCTTGTTAAGTTAAACTTTCTTTGATGGTTGCAATGCAATTCTCGTATGTCCATGTAAGTACGTGTTATCAATAGCCAATAGGAGAGTGAAGTGAGATTTGATTACCATTTTAGGAACATGGATTTGTGCATATGAGCTCTCAATTCCATATTTCTATGGGATGTTTTAGGGTGATGTGAACATGTTGGTTGTTATGTATATTTAAAAACATAAAGTGACTATTATAAAATAATCCAGTCAGTTTTTAAGTATAAAATTCGCATGAAATTGTTACAGAGATTATGTACCCAAAATGCACCAAGAGATTATCAGCTTTTCTGATTATATTAACTTATTTGCGGCAAATCAATTCTTCTTAATATAGAGGAGCATAATTTTGCTGATGTGTCAAATCAATATTCATTTTCAAGAATTCTCCATCATTATTGAGACACATCAGCATTGTGAGTGCCACGCCAGCCTACATGTACATTTGAACCGACATTTCCTTTGGTATTACATTTTTAATGGACTTTTATGTTGACGAACGGGTATGTATTTTGGAAGAAAATGTATATTCAACAAGTTCTGAACAGATGCGTCTTTTTATTTAAATTTTCCTTCACTTAGGTAGATACGTTGATTCACTTTAACATGGACAGTTGTGTCTTGAGAACTTTTATGATATGAAAAGACATTAACAACAAAACTGTTGGGATAAATGTTACACAACTACGTTTCATGTTCTTTCAAGATGAAAAATATACAGTGTGTAATCTAAAGAAAAAGGAGCCTTCATTAGAATTGCTTCAACTGAAAATTAGAAGAAGTCTTTCGGAAATTGTAGAAGAAGTAAATTGGAGTATAAATCAACTGGAAATTATTGCATACTTGCATTTATTATCACAAGTCTCTCGGAAATTGGATGGAAACAAACATGGTAATCTCAAGATATCTACAATATCCATTTGCTTTTTTTTTTGGGTCGTCAGTCCATCACTAATATTTGAATTGTTTTGACGTTCTTCACACCTATTCATCTTCCTCAGTCGGTTCAGTTAATCCTAACGGAAAGAAAATCCATGCATACCAATCGAACACTGATGGCAATTAATGAACGCCAAAAGCACCCCTTAGTCTACAACAAAATTAAAAGCAACATCAACATACGATGCTCGCCAAAATTCAAGGGATACATCCGATTCGTAAACTGACCTATCTGAAACCTAATTTTCTAACCATTGTACTTACGTTAAACTACTAAGTACAATCAGTTCAAGAAGGATGTTGAGGTACGTCCCCCTGTCCAGAGTTTTCTTTTAAAGGTTTTAATTTATGTTGGACGGTGTCTTGGCCGGTGCCTACAATTCTAGATGATTCTAGAATAAGGGGTTGTTGAAGAGTCCAATTTTGTTTGGAACTCTAATAACCATGTTTGGATGGTGGCTAGTAGGAAGGTGGGAATTAAACCATGTGAAAAATATTGGTTGGTGGAAGAGTTCCATAGCATTCCCTTTCATACTTGTAAATTCATGCATTCAAACAAGGTAGGTCTTGGAGGTCCTAGTTTGAAGGCAAAGGAAGTCCAATTGTAGGCTAGTTCTAGATTGTAGGCTAATGAAGTAGAACTCAATTTGGAGTTGGCACTTGGAGGCTTAGCTAACTAGTATAAATAGGCCATTAGAGAAAGCAAATGAACATCACCAAAAATTCTTCTTTCTCTCTTAAAGTTTATATGTATTCTCCCTTGTGATAATATATGAATCTCTTGTTCTTCCCGTGGATGTAGGAAACTTGCCGAACCACGTAAATTCTCATCTCTTTTCTTCTTTAGTTTGTGTTCTTGGCAATATTTTGGAGTACCGTTTGTAGCTGTGCAAATCTCTTCCGCAAGGTTTTAGCGCAAAAATTGGTATCAGAGCTGTAAGTTAAATACCAATTGCCTCAACAATTGGTATTAGAGCAAGGTTACGCTCTTGGATACGGGTACTCAGATTGCAGTTGAAGTGATGGTATTTTTTCTGAAGATTGCTTGAGGTAATACTAATATCAAAGGTTCTGTTTTTTATCTATATTTGGTTGTTTGAGAACAATGGTTGACGGGGATAAACCAGTTGATCCGAACGATCATGAAGGAGAACATTCGGAGTCCACAAATAAAGATAAAGAAACAAAAGAAGAAATACTTCATTCTCATAGATCACAACTGAAGGTTGAAAAGTTCACCGGAACCAATCACTTTGGTTTATGGAGAACGGACGTAATGGATGCTCTTGTTCATCTTCACCTAGAAGAAGCTCTAGAAGGTCGGCCAGCGGAGATGTCTAACAAGCAGTGGAACAAGATGAATAAATTATGTCTAGGTTCGATTCGAGGGTGTTTAGCAACAACATTAAGAGTTAATTATCAGCATGAGACTTTAGCAAAGGATCTCTGGGAAAAGCTAGAGAAGGAATACCTTGTGAAGAACGTGGCAAATAGGATACATCTTAAAAGGAATTTGTATCGCTATTACATGAAGAGAGGTGCAACCCAAACCGAGCACCTAGATTTATATAATAAACTTCTTGATGAGCTGGTTAACTATGATGAGAAGATCAACGATGAGGAACAAGTTTTGTGTCTGATAAACTCTCTTCCTGAAAGGTATGAAACCGTGATTAAAGCTTTAATGCACGGAAAAAATAAGATGACATACGCCGAGGTCACCACAGCATTGCGCAATGAGGAATTCAGGAAGATGGATCGTGAATACCTGTCAAGTGAAGCTAACAGTGACTTGCTTCTTGCAAGAGGTCGTTCAACAGACAGAATAAAGAATAATGGTGATCGTGGCAAAGCTAAAGGGCGTTCAAAGTCAAGAGCGCGTCTGCAGAAGGATGAATGTGCATGGTGTCATGACTTTGGCCATTGGGCTAAGGATTGTACCAAGCGTAAAGATCGAGAAAGGGATAACACCGAGGTGAACATTGATAAGGCAAGTGAAGATTCATATTTCTCGCTGACAGTGATACCATCAACTTATATCGTAACTGACGATACGTGGGTATTAGATTCTGGTGCTTCTTATCATATTTGTCCTCATCGATACTGGTTCTTAGACTTTGAATAGTTTGATGGAGAAGTGCGTATGGGGAATAATCACACCTGCAGGGTGATTGGGATTGGTAGTATTCGATTCAAGATGCATGATGGTATGGTTCGGGAGCTGAAGGAAGTAAGGTTCATGCCTGCTGTGAAGAACAATCTAATTTCTCTCGGAACTTTGGAAGCTAAGGGCTACAAGTTAGTCACTGAAAATGTCATTCTAAAGGTGATCGCTGGATCGTTGGTAATCATGAAGGTCACAAGTCATCATAACTTGTACTATTTAACTGGGAGTATAGTAATGGGAGATGTGTCTATTTCTGAACACATTGAAACTGTAGCTATGGAGACCACGAAGTTATGTAATATGAGGCTTGCACATCCAGGTGACAAGTCGTGACATTCTCTAATTCGTCAAGAGTTATTGAAAGGTGATATTGCCTGCAAATTAGTGTTTTGTGAACATTGTGTGAAACTCAAGAAGACAAGAACAAGCTTTGGCACAACAATCCACAATACTAGTGGAGTTCTTGATTATGTTCACTCAGATGTTTGGGGTCCCTCCAAGAATGCATCATTGGGAGGGAAACATTGGTTCGTGTCTTTTATTGATGACTATTCTAGGCACGTATGGGTGTACACCATGAGGCATAAGGATGAAGTCCGAGAAGTCTTTGTGAGGTGGAAAAAGGCAACTGAGACTCAAACTGGCAGAAAGATCAAGGTACTATATTCGGACAATGGTGGAGAGTACAAAAGTGATCCATTCCTGCAAGTATGTCAGGACGAAGGAATACAGAGGCACTTCACAGTTAAGAAGACACCGCAACAAAATGGGGTAGCTAAACGCATGAATCGTACTTTGTTGGATAAGGTACGATGTATGTTATCTAATGATGGATTAGGTAAAGCGTTTTGGGCTGAGGCAGTTATGTATGCGTGCTTCCTCATTAATAGGTTGCCATCAGCTACGTTAGAAGGTAAAACTCTGATGGAAAAGTGGTATGGTAAACCAGCTTATGATTATGACTCAATTCATATCTTTGGTTGCCCTGCTTGGTATCATGTTAGTGAAAACTAGCTTGATAGCCGTGCTGTTAAAGGGATCTTTATGGGTGTGAAGAAAGGAGTTAAAGGGTTCAAAATTTGGAATCCATTTGAAAAGAAGATAGTCATGAGTAGAGACGTTACAGTTGATGAAGCGTCTATGGTGAAGTCTTGGGGTTCTCGGCAGGTGGAGAACAGAAGCACCGGTACCAGTGAACCTTTGCAGTAGGTGGATATTGATGAAACTCCACTAATTCCAGCTAAGTCTGTATCTTTTACGAATACTTCCGAAGGCGTGGCGTCTACAAGGGAGGAAAATACTAAAGTTCTAAATGATAGTGACGATCTGGATGAAGAGGAACATGAAGCAGTGGAAAATACAGAAGCTACGGTCACTGAGACCATAACATCCAGCAAACCGAGAAGACAAACCAGGAAACCTGGTTGGATGAATGATTTTATAGCTTATGCATTACCAGTTATTGAAGAAGGCATTCCAAATACCTATTTTGAAGCTATACACAGTGTAGAGCGTCAAGAATGGGAAGCTGCTATGCAGGATGAGATGGAGTCTCTTTACAAGAATGGCACATGGGTTCTTACAAAGCTTCCGAACGGTAAGAAGGCCATTGGGTGCAAATGGGTATATGCTAAGAAAGAAGGATCTCAGGTGAATCAAGTACGCTACAAGGCAAGGTTAGTTGCGAAAGGTTATTCCCAAATGGAAGGGATTGACTACAATGAGGTGTTCTCTCCAGTTGTGAAACACTCATCAATCCGAATTTTGTTGGCCTTGGTAGCACAGTATGATTTAGATTTAGTTCAGCTAGATGTCAAGACGGCGTTCTTACATGGTGATCTAGAAGAGGAGATCTATATGAATCAGCCGAGTGGGTTCAAAGTAGCTGGAAAAGAAGATTGTGTATGCAAGTTGAAAAAATCGTTGTATGGGCTGAAGCAGTCTCCAAGACAGTGGTACAAACGATTTGATCATTTTATGATTGGCCAGACATACACGAGAAGTCACTATGACCATTGTGTATACTTCAAGAAGCTACGTGATGGGTCTTTCATATATTTTCTCTTGTATGTCGATGATATGATGATAGCATCGAATAACAAGAAAGAGATTGATAATTTAAAGCAGAAATTGTCAACTGAGTTCGAGATGAAAGATCTAGGAGAAGCTAAGAAGATTCTTGGCATGGAGATTCAACGTGACAGAGAGAAGGGTAAAGTTTGTTTGTCTCAGAAGGCATATTTGAAGAAAATTGTTACAGAAATTTGGTATCTGCGAAGGAACTAAATCTGTAAGTACTCCCATTGGTCCTAATTTTAAGTTGAGTTCTGATATGTCTCCTATTACTGAAGAAGAGCATGAGTATATGTCCCAAGTCCCATATGCTAGTGTTGTTGGTATATTGATGTATGGGATGGTATGTATAAGGTCGGATATTTCACATGTAGTAAGTATGATCAGCCATTATATGCATAATCCTGGTAAAGGACATTGGCAAGCTGTGAAATGGATTTTGAGGTATCTTTATGGTACTGTTGATGTTGGCTTGGAGTTTGGTGATACCCTTTGGGGTTGAGGTTCTTAGGAACCTGGTGGAGGCCTTCTTGCAAGGCCATTGAGTGAACTACGGTCGGATTGATTCCTTGCAGAGGATACGCAGGCAGCCTATGGCGCAATCGACGCTGGAAGACGAAGGAGATTTCTTGTATTGATCGTCTCATGCATGAATGCATGATCCGAGGTGGAGAATTGTTGGACGGTGGCTTGGACGGTGCCTTCTAGATGGTTGGACGGTGCCTACAATTCTAGATGATTCTAGAATAAGAGGTTGTTAAAGAGTCCAATTTTGTTTGGAACTCTAATAACCATGTTTGGATGGTGGCTAGTAGGAAGGTGGGAATTAAACCATGTGAAAAATATTGGTTGGTGGAAGAGTTCCATAGCATTCCCTTTCACACTTGTAAATTCATGCATTCAAACAAGGTAGGTCTTGGAGGTCCTAGTTTGAAGGCAAAGGAAGTCCAATTGTAGGCTAGTTCTAGATTGTAGGCTAAGGAAGTAGAACTCAATTTGGAGTTGGCACTTGGAGGCTTAGCTAACTAGTACAAATAGGCCATTAGAGAAAGAAAATGAACATCACCAAAAATTCTTCTTTCTCTCTTAAGGTTTATATGTATTCTCCCTTGTGATAATATATGAATCTCTTGTTCTTCCCGTGGATGTAGGAAACTTTCCGAACCACGTAAATTCTCATCTCTTTTCTTCTTTAGTTTGTGTTCTTGGAAATATTTTGGAGTATCGTTTGTAGCTGTGCAAATTGCTTCCGCTAGGTTTTAGCGCAACAATTGGTATCAGAGCTGTAAGTTAAATACCAATTGCCTCAACAATTTATATATGCTCAATATATAGTACTCAATTATATTATTATTTTAGTAAAATATGATCAAGTTTCCAAAGATTATTCACCAATGGAATTTCTGAAGGTTATTCACCAATGGAATTAATGTACTCTCTTTTTCTTGGGCATAATAGGGTTATAATCTGTGCACAGATCTTAATGTATGTGGGTTGGTTTTAGGGATTCACATTGCACTGGTAATATGATGTTGTCGATCCAATGGGATACCGGTCATAAAGGTTAGTTTCACTTTTATCCTTAATACTCATAATAGTTAGGGTTTGTCAATGGTTAAACTACACTTTCATTAGTCAAATTAGTTAGTTTCACTAATGTTATGTATGCTGATTTTGCTTTTTTTCTTTTAACGATTCAGAATTTTCGACAAACAACTCTAAAATGTTTTTTTTTAATGGAATCTTAGTCTGTCATCCATTCCTTTCCACTTAATACAAGTTTAAACATTCACTCAATAATAGTTTTACTATCTCTTTCGACTATTGTTTTCGCATATCCTGCCATTCTTAATTGAAGTACCATTGTTTTTTGACATTTTCCCCACAGTTTAAAGATGTGAATAAAATTATGTTGGGGGTGAAATATATGCATTGCTATGTCTATCAAAGATGACATAAATTAGAATAATGACATCCAATCTCATGTTTCCACGACAACAGATATTCTCAGAAAAGACACATGGACAGGGATGGTTGAGAAGTTTGATTGATCTAAAATTTTCTAATGGCTAAGGAAATGCAGATCAATAGTTTTCCACAAGAGTTAAATCGGGTTTTTTGTCGAAGAAGAAGAGCCAAGCCGTAAGGTGTTTAGAATTAGCAGATGGTGCGGGGACTCACGTATTTAACTGTACTCTTCATTTCGTGATGGTTTTACATTAAGATTATCTTAGTTAACAAAGCAAAAATCAGTCGTTCAAAATACGTAACACTTTTGGGCGTTGGATGATAATCCTGTAGTTGAGATTTTTGGGGGATGTTATAATATTTCATTGTTGTTTGACAGATTCCAGCGTGTGGGAAGATTTTTTCATGTTAGACTATTGGAAGATCTAGAAAATAAGGTGAGATGAAGTCATTTTTGAAAAAAAATTCTTTTATTACAACAATCATTGGTGTGCTATTGGAAGTTGGTTGGAAATATACAATGCGCATGCCCAGACTGCCGAAACCCTTTCAATTCATTAGGATGACACGTATTTCAACAACAGTAAAAGTTTCCAAAGGCAGTAATAAGGTAAATTGTTTTGGATATAAAACCTTTCAATTGATTAGGATGGAACATATTTCAAACTTAATTATGATTGTAACCGGACGGTCTTGATAAAAGTTGCATGTATCCCTTGATGAAAAGGTACGATCACTAATTAAGTAGTGGGTACCCTCTTTAAGTATAGTTTCTCTGTCAGACGTACAAAAGGTAAAGGAATAATAATGTACTCCCTCTCTCCTTATTATATAGGCGGATTTTGTAAAATCTCTAAGATTAAGAAATTATATTGATTTTCTAAATATCCATCTACTTTCCTGTTTTAACCCTTGTCTTATTCTCCACACAATTATCAATGCGCAATAAATAAGAGCATATATAAGAAAAACTCATCTAGAACCCTTGTCTCATTCTCCACACAATTATCAATGCGCAATAAATAAGGGCATATATAAGAAAAACTCATCTAGAAAATTGTATTCCGCCTAACTCCGCCTATATATTAGGGACAGAGGGAGTACTTTTTAGTACAATTCATATTAGTTTTTGGTAACTAAGTAAGGGTTCATTTGTACCACAATTACAAACTTGCGTCACTGCTAAATGTATTTGTTGGAAGAGCCCAAGAAAATATGTGAACTGTACTTCAGAACCAAATGGATTTCGAGATCCCATATTGGTTACGGGTCAGTACAAACAAAGATGTTGTACGAACCGAGAAAACAATCAACAAAAAACGGACAGCCTAGATGTTTACTTCCAGTTTCATTTATTATAAACATTTTTTTATTAAATTGCTGTACTCCATTTAATTCATTTAATTTTAGTTCTTAAATATTTTTACCTTGATTTGGAGGTTGTTTGGATTTTGCAATTATGATTAAAGGAACACAACTGCTGTGAAACTATAATAATGAACTTTCCCGTCCATTTGGACGGGCTTACAGAACTTGTATGTATATAAAAAAAAACACTCTCAACCTTAAATAAAAATAAATTATAAAATATCATATTACCCGTTAAATGAAAACAAAAAAAAACAACAATAAAAAACTACATGTTTCACCCAAGGATTGTATTAGTGGCATGGACATCGTGAATACCATAGAGTCATCAAACTGTGTATAAGTAAAACTGTCATCAAAATTAGCATGGTCTAGCCGAAAGAAAAATCAGGGATATAGTCAGTAATCAGTGACACTCACCCTTTGTTTAAATAATCATTCAGACCATCTATATCAGCTTTCGTAATTAGCAATTTTCTTTGGAAGTTTTTGAAATTATCCTTTTTGGATCCCTCCACTTCATCCAACAAGCTAACCTTCTTTTCATGAGTGTCATCGGATTCGGAGAACACAACTTTATTATGTACCTTTTTATTAGAAGTCTTGCTAATAACCTTCTTGACATGTGCCTTCTTCTTCGTTTTCTTCAGAGGAACATCTTTGAAATCCTCACCGGTGACAGGCTTAACGTCATCGTTACTAACTTTTGGTTCTTCTGCACTAAGAACTTTCACTGCGTTTTTTAAATAGTCCTCCACATGGGTTGTTTATGGACCATGATCATCTACAGCATGCTCACACCGTCAAGAGTACACTTAGCTAGTGTTTAATGCACTATCGACTAAACTAATGGATACACCATGCAGAATAAGCATACATCCGAATTAGGTGCAGCTGCATGACGACCAGAAAAAATCAAATTTTAACGTTGAAATTCGATGCAACTCTTTTTGCGAACATACCACATAAATACAAGCAAATCATTTATGTGTCAAGAGAATGACCAAAATGATACTTACTTTCGAGAGGATATACTATCATGCTGCAATTGAAGGAAGATGATTGTGGTTCCACCGGGATCCCACACAAAAGCAGAATTCCATCGATAAGCCATTTGTACTCTCCACACTACGTAATCCAAAAAATCAACCATTAACATGTAAAATCATTGTGAGAAAGAAACATCAAAACATAGAAACCCAAACCCATATAGTTTCCACAAATATCTATCATATTTAACAAAAATAAATTCTAAAACATTTGTAAGAAGGAGTACAGAGTATCAGCAGCGCAGCAACGAAGAACGCAAATTAAGGAATTCCGGGCTGTGGTGAAAAATTAGACTAGAAATGCGAGTAGTTCTAAGGAGAGCAAGATAGAATCTGTTGATCTGTTTTATAGAGAAGAGAAAATGGAGCTTATTAAGTTCAAATGGTTGTTTATACGGAAAGCTAGCTGAATAACCTAGAAGGTATCGATGGGATTATTGGGTTCATAATCAGTCCGCCATGTGTTGATCATGTACAAAGGGAAGCAAACACTTGGCACGGTGAAGTACAGAAATTCCGAGACATTGCAAGACAAGAAAATTGAAAGGAAAGCAAACACTTGGCACGGTGGAGTACAGCTGTTCCGAGACACTGCAAGACAAGAAAATTGAATACGGCGGAAAAAAAAATCAGTGGTCAGATTATGACGCGGCTGCACAAGAAACGATGGATACAGTATATTAATTCCAAGACTCAAATAGATTGGTGAAGTACAGTAATTCCGAACAATGGAAGACAAGAAATTGAATAGCGGAGTACGAAAAAGGAATTCAGCGGTCAGATGACGCGGCTGCACAAGGATCGATGAATAAATAATTCATTCTAAGATTAGATAGAGTGGAAGAAGCTGGGAGATTTTTCCGGACAAGAGCCTGACATCTCGTAAAAGGAAATGGAACACAGTTTCATATATGGTCTGCCAAAGTGTTGCTGCGTGGTCTTTATCAGTTTTTATAGGAAATGCAAGAATCTTCAAGTGGACTGCAGTGCAGAGAGGAGGAGGAGGAGGTCTAGGTAGTAGGTCTTCTGGTATTGTTTTAGACTAGTAGTCTCGTCAATTTTTATGCTCAGCCAACAACCGGCGTTCGTGCCATCATGTCTTTGTTGATCTTTTTTGAGTTGGCAGGATATTCGAGGAACAGAGTAATACTATCAACGTCACTAAAACTATGACGAGGGAGGTGTTTTCGAATCTTTGTTGATCTTTTT
This sequence comes from Papaver bracteatum, assembly GCA_023529315.1. Lineage (NCBI taxonomy): Eukaryota > Viridiplantae > Streptophyta > Magnoliopsida > Ranunculales > Papaveraceae > Papaver > Papaver bracteatum. The sequence goes on along the minus strand of JAJJWX010001793.1, from coordinate 148,792 downwards.
TAACCTGGCGAGATTGGGGTGTACTCAGATTAATTAAGGTATATCTAATAAGACAAAATAAGGTCATTATGAAGTAAAATCAAGCCATCCCTTAACCTTTTATTTTTAAAATGGCTAATATGTCCTTGGTTAATTAACACTAAAATTCTGATTAGGTTAACTAATTGAGTTTAGATTAAAATTTTGAAAATAAGAAATTAGTAGATTAAACCTTTCATATGTCTTATGATTTCGATTTCGATCAAAAAAATTTGGTTTTGAAAATTTTCAGAGGCCGGCAAGGTTATAGTTTGAATAAAATGACGGCTAAGTTTCACCGGCATGGTTCACTTTGAATAAGCTGCCGACTTTTATACGCCGGCATTGTCTTGGTTGAAGAACACGCTGAGTATATTGGAACATAATTTTACGTTCGGCATGGTAAATCTTCCTACAATGCCGGCGGTCATAACGTCGGCAAGCAAATATTTTTTTTACCTGCCGACTGACATGTGGCTGGCAGGTTATGGATTTATAAAATTGCCGACCTTTACTTATACCAAACAGAAAACAGAAACTATGGAAGATGTAATTCACTTTATTCATGCAATTTTGGTTACTACATTGATTGAAACATAAAAACGAATGCACTTAGCATGTGCATCAAGCCTTTAAACCCCTAGGCGACCCTAGTGGACGAGTTATAGTCTCGTGAGGGCTTACATAGAGGTATACCCACAAAACCTACACTAAAACTTCTAAAACCATCAATCTTCCTCCGACGAAGATGATACCGCATCCAAGTAGTCCGGGTTATCCACCGGGATGCTATCGGCCAAGAAGTGATAGCTTGCATTGAATGCGAATGCTTCCCCCTTTACTTCCAAGTAGCGCTCTTTCACGGCTTCGTGCTATAAAAAAAAGCTTACATTTGTTAGTGGTGTTTTTTTGGAAGATAACACAACATGGGGTACGTAAAAAAAAAACCACAAAATTACTTACAAATTGTGCAATGGACAAGGTGAAGGGGCGAGTGTTAAAAATCCGAGGTTGGAGAGCTAAAAAAGCAAGTATCGCATTTTCGATTACTAGATGCCTAGCTTGGACTTGTTGAATACTTCTTGCATTAGGATTCCCAAACTCGCCGAAAAATTTGTTGTGTACCCTAGCCCAAAATGTTTTGGAATCCTCCCTTTAGGAGGATTGACGTCTAAGTCGATCTTCCCCGTACCAAGCTTTGGTGATTGCCAAATCTTCATTTGAATCAAACGATGCCATTGTTGTTTGTAGAGAGCTATTGAGTGACTTAGATGGAGTGTATGATGATATGATCTTTGGAGAGTATATGCAAATAGTTGTGTGTTGTTTTGTAGAGAGAAGTAGTGTATTTATAGGATTGTGCCCAAATTTGGCCGTTATAATGCTCAAGTACAAGTCAATCAATGAAATTGTACTTGCCAAAAATTTGAATTTTGATTCCGCCGGCGAGGTACAAGTCAAAACCAGACCGGCAAGGTCTTAAATTTTTTACCATGCCGGTCGTGTAAGATTTTAGGCATCAGGAGAAAAGTTGTTTTGCAACAAAACCGCCGGAACTATATTGGTTCAATACATTGCCGGCTACGATTCAACCGGAAGGTTTATCATTTTGATACATGCCGGCCCTGATAACTACACAATTTCCTTTGTCAGGGCCGACACTCTGACAGTTCTCCACCTTGCCGGCCCTGGGACACCCGGCAGGGTAATTTGAAAGAAGCATTCCGGCTTATGCATTAAAATTTTACAAAGCTAAACAAACCATTCATTCAACAACTAGAAATCCAACACTTTTTGTCCAAAATGAAAACACGTCCCATAAACCTTAGAAAAACATTTGTCCACACCATTAACTTAAACATTTGTCCACCATAACATAAAGAAATGAACTACGAAAGCATTCATTGACCACGACCACGTCCACGACGAGCACGGCCCCGTTTTGGAGAACTACCTTCACCACCCCGACCACTGCTGCTACCTTCACCACCACGAGTCCTCTTTTTATCAGCCTTCATCTTGGCTTGTGCTTCTCTCCTAGCTTTTTGTTCAGCCTTTACTTGAGCCTCAAGTTGCTTGAACATTTCATTGGCATCCTCATTGCCAACATTGTTAACATAGTCAATGTGCTTGCTTTGCTCTTCAATCGACAAAGGCTCTCCTTTTTCTCTCGCGCACAACAACACCTTTTCAAAGGTCTTCAAATGCTCCTTCTATTTTCAATTAAATAACAAACAATGAATATAATGATTCAGTAATGCAATCAATCTTAAAATAAAAAGAGCAACTCTAAATATACTTACAAAGAACTTAAACAATGTTGATGGGTCTTTCGCTTCCAACTTCTTATTTAGAGCCAGTTCTTCAACAGTCATTTTCCTAATCACAGTAGGACGAGCCCATTCCAAGTACCACGCCTTGTATTTCTTAGTAGCTTCATGACCGGTGGTCACCTTCCTCAAAAGACTCACATCGATCTGACGGTCATGTCTAGTGTCCCAATGTTCATGAGCCGGCGGTGGAGCGTAAGAGACGTTAATTATTTTTTGGGACGTGGTGCACTCATCCCGGTTCACAGTAAAGAATGGCTTATCTTCATCGAAATGAGGTTCTTCTTGGTCGTAACCCAATTGTCGCATAATCCGATGTGGATCGTACATTGAAAATCCTTCAAACACAGTCATCAAGGGTCCATAGTATAATGCAACAACTTTATTTCTAGGATGGATTAAACCTTGATTTCTAGCATCCCGATATGGATCAAAAATCACCTCCTCCGCAGTCAATTCATCGATGGCACTTCGGAGTTTCATAAGTTGTTGCGGCATTTCCTTATCCTGAGTACCGTTAAAACTGTAGCTTTGCGCTCTTGGCCTATTAACCGCAACACTCTCATCCACTTTGATGTAGGAGCTGTCTTTGAACAAGGAAGGGAAGTGCTCATATATCCAAACCTATGCAAAAAAAAGTTTAGTAAGAACCTTATCTTACGAGAATATTCGGTAATATAAATGTTTTAGACAATAAAATTACCAGGAAGAGACATCTGTTTCCGTTAACTTGCTTAATGAGTGCCCTAGAACATTTTGTCAACTCATTGTTCAAGAAGACGACCACCGCAGTACCCCAAGAATACTCGCGCATCTTATTTAAGGGATCCAATAGTTCCAAGTAACCGGCCTCGTCTTGGTTTCCGGAACTTTCGGGGAAGATACATTTTCCCAGGACGTATAGAAAATAACCGTCCGCGATAGCATTAACTCGTACCGGGTTCACCATTCCTTCCCTGTCAAGGATTGACTGTGTATCCCATAATGTGTCCCTCAACCTCTTCGCATTAAACTTCTTGGTTAGACGACCATCCTTCATGTCAAGAACAGCCTCCGTCTAAACCTGATTACAACCGAACAATTTCTTGCTCAAATCGTAAATCTTCTTGAAAGATATAGAATTATCGAATCCCTCACAAACTGCTTTCCCTAAACCTCGAGGCCTAGAATTTGTTGAGCATCAACGGGAGTTATCGCCATCTCACCGAACGGGAATAACATGGTATTAGTCTCTCCGTAGAACCTTTCACATAATTCATAGACGGTAACTTTATCAAGATTAATTTTCGAACTCTCAATCGCAGGCATCAACCCGGAGTTCCTCACAATCACTGTCACATCCTCACATTCCTTGTCAAGATGCCAAGTATGAGCCACTGAACACGAAGCTTGGCGCCTCATGAGACAGATGGAATTATTGTGATCCTAAATACCAAAAAAAACAAAATGAAAATATATACAAACACTTGACGCAAATTTAATTAAGATAGTTACACACTTGAATAAAGAACAAAAACGGATTAAGATTACTTACGATAGTATTATGGATCGTACATGCCCATGTGTCTTTGTATCCAAAAAGAACATTTTCACCATCTCTTGGGGTCCCCCTTGGAGGCTTACCCTCTTTCAGTGTAACCATGAAGTGTTTGGAAGGCATGTGAGAATTAGATGGTTTAGTGATCACCCTCTTCCTCGCTCCGGTTGAAGTTGAACCCGAAGCTTCGGTGGGTTCAACAATTTGTTCTCCATCTCCTCATCCTTCTTCTTCTTCTTCTTCTTCCTCTTCCTATTCAACAATTTCATCTTCGAAGGTTTTCTTACCTTTATCTTTATTACCATCATCATCATCATTACCTCTTCCAATAGGTGGCATGTCTTGATCACCATCATCATCATCATCATTGTTGCCTCCTCCAGCAGCCGGAATTCTTTCATCATCATCATCATCATCACCTCTTCTACCAGATGGAATTGATTGGTCTTCATCTGGAGTGTCGTCTGAATCACTGGGTTCAGATGGTGGTTCAGGATTATTCCTTATAATGATCTTTATCGTTCCAGGATCAACATATACCCCTCGATGTTTTGAAGACAAGAGTTTATCACTAACACGAGGAGGGTTTGAAGGAGGACTACTAAGAGCTGCTTTCAGAGCAGATTTCTTCTTTGGCGTTTGCAATCTGAACAAGAATAATTCATAAAAAAAATCAAAGGCCGGCAGGGTCTACAAAAAAAACCTATCCGGAGGACACATAGCCGGAAAGGTAGACCAAAAGATGCTTACCGGCTACGACACACCCGGCAGGGTGTCATCAAAATAGCCTTCCGGCCAACAAACAAATTTACACAGTAAATACAAGGAATTTTCACTAAACAGGTCGGAAAGGTCCATTAACCATACATTGCCGGCTGACAAAGTGTCGGCATGGTTTTAAAAAATACCCTTCCGGGACAAAATATTCTAGGCATCAGGAGACGTTCAAAGAAAAGTAGCCGGCATGGTGAAAAACGAATAAGATGCCGGCTTCCTTAAAACTAAAATAATGCCGGCAAGTGTTTAGTTGAATAACCTGTCGGCCCTGCTAGTAGCAGTTACAAAAACTACACATCCGGCAAGTTCTTCAACCTTATACCTTCCCGACCATACCCTAACTATGAAACCCCGGAAGGGTCGATGAAAAAAACATTGCCGGCGTCGCAACTGCCAATTCAAAATTTCGAATTTTCTGACCTAATTTGACATGCAAACATGAAATCGAAGTACTAGAGTTAGTTTAAACAAGCCCTTACTTTCTTAATCGCACCATTTCGCGTGTTTCAGCGGGTTCAATCTCTTCTTCTTCAACCCTTTTTTTTCTTCACTTTCTTTTGAACCAAACTTGCAAAGCCAGGGTTATACTCATTGGTTTTTCGATTAGCATCTTTCATACGAGTTCCCTTACGCCGTGGTGGATCGATTGATGAAGATTAATCGGAGTTTTCGAATCGACGATGTTAACGAATTAATCGACGCGTTTTGGTGGTGGTGGGGGTGATGGAGCAGGTAGGGTTGTGGAGGGAGGATAAGAAGAGAAGAAGATGAAATGAAAAAAAAGTTAAAACTGATTTAGAGTAATAGGTTTTTAATGGGTAAGGGTATTTTTGTAACTTAGCCATTAGGACTCTCCCTAAAACCCACAAAAAATGTTCCTTTAAAATTCGGTATACCCCAATTAATCTGGGTATACCCCAATCAAGCCAGGTTTTTTAAGTTGGCATCAAAACAAAGTTCAACAACCCTTTAGGACACTGTAGGGGGTCTAAGTATTAAAAGAAGAGGTTGTAATCTTGATTAAAGAAATATAAATACAAGAGGCGCTTAAGATTTTTTTAATTTGTATGATAAGTACGGAAGTCTTATTGCCTGCCGCCTGCGAAAGCCACCAGTTCTTAATGACTGAATGTTTCTAATGCAAATAACTGAATGAATGAAATTGCTTGGAATCAGAGAGTATGATTTACGTTTGCATTCTTGGGGTAATCAGCCTAATCAATTTTTTTTTTGAAGATGTTTTAATGCATATGGGCAATGGGTGTAAGCAGAAGCCCTACCATACCAGATTAATCAAGAAGTTTTTGAGGATGTTCTAATGCGGCTGCAGGGTGAAGCCTCGCCACACAAATCGATAATTTCCACTGAACCCGGTGCGTAGCACGAGTGACATACTAGTTAAAATATAAGAATGATAACCATGACATGAAAAAGGAAGAGGAACATCTTTGGAGAAAATAGTTTTGGGTTCCATTGGTTGTTACGAAGAGTGATCGTGTTTTCACTTACGACCATGACTTTCTCAACATTTACAGACATACATTTACAGCCACAAAAAATTGAATCTCGAAAAGGCTTGTGAAGTTTAAACATTATGTTATTCAAGTATCCCCTCACATGAGCACTTTAGTTTCGTTGAAAGAATTTGGGGAAGAAAATACAAAAACAATGGAGAGATTGTAGAAACAGGAAGCCGCGATTATCCTTTCATGCAGCTCCAAGAATATGCGATCCTGAATAAATATTCTTATAATTTGCATGTCACCCTATGCATATGGGGACGCCAATTTGCAGGCACAGTCTTTTTTCCAAACTTTCTAAGCAGTTCTGGAAACACTTCCAGACCCCAAACCTTACTGAACAAATGAAAACCTTTAGAACAACAATCGCAAACAATTAGACAACTAGAAAATATAGACCCAACCGATTCTTACCACCAGGAAATATGGCATTCCTTGACACTTGTACGTCACCTCACCTCAACAGGCTTGTCAATCTTAATCTAATAAAATGAGGGCAGCGCTTTGCGGTGGGACGAGCAAAATTTCTGACCAAATCCGGAGGAAAAGAATTATCAGGAATTCCACCTTGTTTTTCCGATGCATGCAAAATAAAGTTAAAATCCCCTAATAATAACCAAGGCCTATTGTCAACTTCATTCATTTGATTAAGATAATTCCATTGATTTCTTATACCCATAGCATTTAGAGAACCATAAACTCCTTTGATTTCTTATACCCATAGCATTCAGAGAACCATAAACAAAGGATACAATGCAATTCTTTATAGCAGGCGTGATGTCACATACAACATGGATCATATTAAAAGCACTACTAATAACTTCAATACTAGACTTTTTAAAATACCCTAAAGCCAAACCTCCAGATTTACCAACAGCAAGCAATATATGCCAACAATCAAAAGGAAGATGATGAGTGTACTTATTAACTATTTTTGTATCTACCATGGTTTCTAGCAGACAGATTGCACTAGGTTTAAATTTCCTAAACAAGTTTAAAAGATGTAACCAATTTTTCTTCAGAGAAGCAACCATTCATATTCCAGCAGATAAATTTCATCATTTAAAGGGAAAAAAAAAGGTAACCAGAGAAGATCAAAGAAATTTAGAAAAAGACAATCAAGTAAAGGCACAGCAAGATAAAAATATAGATCATCTAAAGAACTTACTTGGTCATGAGCAGAAAAGGGTTCCGTATCCATAGAGTCATAGTCCATCATCATGTGATAGATTTCTTTATCAAAATCTTCATCAGTAACAACAGGTTCAGGAGGAAGCGAAGCTAAAGGAACTGGTTCAAGAACTAACGCATCTTTTAATTACTACCACCAACTTAATAACAAATAATACATCTTAATATATAATTTAAAAGTAACACAACTTTTAATGTAGTGGAGCAAAATATTAATTCCAACAAGCAACCTCCAGGAAAGCTAAAGACTGTAATCCCTAATAACCTGCTCTCAGAGATAATCATAATGAGATTAAACAACACCAGAATAGATCATTCCCAATAAAAACTTGACAGCAATTAAGAATCTTTATTATCCAAAAACGTATAATCAAATCCCTACACTAGGTAGGATCTCAAATCACTCCTAATGACTAATCCCTTAAACTTATAACTTAACCCTTATCAATTTCAGAATCTCTTGCAAGAAGATAATATCAGAAGAGAAGTATTAGTAAACCATACCAATATCAAAAGTAAACCCGTCTTCTCAGGAACCACCGTTGCTTTAAGAATCTCATGATGATGCTCTGAAACTCTATGTATGCACCTCCATTAGCTCATGACCTAAAATAGAGGAAAAAGAAAAGAAAGTTAAAAATAAAATAAATCATGTACAGTTTTAAGATAAATCGAAAGATTTAACACTAATAGATTAAAGAAAACATCAAAAGTTTTGTTCAAAGATCACATATAAAAAGATTCAGGATTAAATTTTAGGATTAGGTCAAAACTAGGATTCAATTTGTAAAATTCGGCCACCAAAATCTAAAAAAAACCTATGTAAACGGATTAAAATCAGGAGGAGAACATGAAAAACAATTGCAAAGAAAAGAACTGGATTGAACAGGAGAAAGTAGAAAATTTTCAGTTTGACTTAGTCAGCGTCGCATGACTTATCGCCTCTCTCGATTCACCATCATAAATTCTAAAACTTAAATTCAAGTGACTCTTGGATCTTTATAATTTATTATTCTCGGGAAATATCTTACATGAATCTCCAGTAATTAAAATAAAAATAAAAAAGTGACCCGACACAACATGTACATAAAATGAATGGTTAGCCTTAATAGGATAACTGTCGCCTATCTATCTTTCAAGTTTCAAAACCATCGTTAGGTACCACTCTTATATGAAAAAGGACAAATTAACCAGAACAGATTCCTCTTCACATTATTCAGTAATAGTTAAGAACAGTGAAGGAGAATCATAAGTCATCAATATTCCTAAAATGTCCCCAATGGTGCGACATTTCCTATTGCAGAATATCCAATTGCACCTAGAACTAGATCATAAACCCGACCAATATCAGGCAGAACTCGGTTGGAATGAAATTCAGACAAGCTGCTAAAATGGTGATTATAAGTATAAATAGATCAACTTCAATCTTGATGAAAATATTGGTATTTCGCAGACACTTGATCTAAAAAGCATAAAAACATAGTCTTAATGTAAATATTAATCATAACACGTGACCAATGCCTTTGCGCAAGAATGATAATACTTTGATGTTGTTTGAATGCTAAAATTAAAATTAAAATCCAAGTTAATGTAATGCTATGGGTGAAACTGGAGGAATATTATTTTGTAATGCTTTGAAGTCCGATTAAAAATCGATCTGAAATGTAATGTATATTATTAACATTTCCGATAATTAGTAATATGCTGGGAATAACTAAAATTGAATGAATAACAAAGCAAATTCAATTACGGCTCCAAAAGGAAAAGGTCCAATACCCCCTGTGGAAGAAAAACAGGATATAAATGGTCTAGAGACTAGAATCCAAGCACCATGAAACCAAATCCAGTTCACTTATTAGAGTCCCATGCAGGTAGGTCATTATTTTTCATTAAACATGCATCAAATAACATGAATATATGACAGAATCATCAAAATGAAGCTTACTGTTGAGAGGGAATACTATCATGTTGCGATTGAAAGCAGATGATTGTGGTTCCACCAGGATCCCATACAAAAGCAGAATTCCATTGATAACACATTTGTACTCTCCACACTGCGTAATCCAGATCAACCATTAACATATGAAAACATTGAGAGAAAGAAACATAAAAACATAGAAACCTAAACCCATATAGTTTCTCCAGATATCTATTATATATAACACAAACAAATTCTAAAAAAATTGTGAGAGGGAGTACCGAGTATCATCAGCGCAGCAACGAAGAACACAAATTAAGGAATTCTGGGTTGTGGTGAAAAATAGACTAGAAGTGCGAGTAGTTTTAAGCAAAGCAAGATAAAATCTGTTGCTGTGTTTTATAGAGATATAGAGAAGAGAAAACGGAGCTTATTAAGTTCAAATGGTTGTTTATATGGAAAGTGGAAAACACCTAAAAACTATCAACGGGGTCCCTAAAAAAAAAAAAAAAACTATCAACGGGATTAGTGGGGTTTACATTGATCAATCTGCCATGTGTTGATCATGTAGAAAGGAAAGCAAACACTTGGCACGCTGAAGTACTGTAATTCCGAGACATGGGAGACAGAAAAAAACTGAATACGGGAGTAAAGACGAAATTCAATGGTCAGATGACGCGGCTGCCCAAGGATCCATGTGAAGTATAGTAATTCAGGAAGAACGAACAAGAAGTTCAGTGGCCAGATGACGCGGCTACACAAGGATCGATGAATGATTAATTCCAATATCATATAGAGTGAAGAATCTAGGGAGATTTTCCCGGACATCTCATAAACCAAGCAAATGGAACACAGTCTCATATGGCCATATGGGTCTTCCAAGTGTCGCTGCGTGGTATTTATCTGTTTTTATAGGAAATGCTAGAATCTTCAAGCGGACTGCAGTGCAGAGAGGAGGAGGAGGTCTAGGTAGTAGGTCTTCTGGTCTTATTTTAGACTAATGTTTAGTCTCGTCAATTTTTATGCTCAGCCAACGACTGGCGTTCGTGCATTCATCATATCTTTGTTGATCCATTTTAAGTCGGCAACAAATTAAAGGAATTGAGTAATACTATCAACGTCACTAGGGAGGTGTTTTCATATTAAGTCTGACCCAACTTTGATTCATCGAAACAAAGTTCAACAATCCCCTTGGACACTGTAGGGGGTGTTAATTTTTTTAAGTACAAGAGGCAGGAGCCTGGGCACGCGCTATGCGCGTGCAAAAATGGAAAAATGTTGACAGGTATCAAATAAATACGCTATAGGTGTCAGTTACGGAGGATTCAAGGGGAGCTTACATAAATCCTCGTGTATCAACATCTTAACATAGTATTGTACTTACTACTTCTTAATCGTCGGATTCATTATAACTGAACCTGATTTTATTTCCTTAGATATGATACATTTTCAACCGTCCGATCCAGAGTGAACTGAGTTCACTACCACGTGGCCATATCAAAGAAAGTTTATATCTGGTTCAGGTATTCATGAGTTGCAAAATAATATCACATTTTATTAGGTAAATAAAAGAACAAAATAATAAATTCATTTTCCCTTCCTAACCTCTCTCTACAGTTTCACAGCTTCGCCATAACCACAACCGCCGTGAATAGCTAAGTTTTACCATGGCCTCCATTGCAGTCCCCTTTGGTTAACCTAGATGAGACGAAGATAACCCTATCACCTCTCTAAGTTATTTCTTCTCTTACACATAAATCACCAACACCTAATCAAAGAATTTTCTCAATTTCACTGTTTGATATTCATGAAGAAATTGAACATAAATTGATTTTTTTTATTGTGATTTCGAAGCTTGGGTAGATAATGGAATCTTTGGAATTTTCGTGGATTACCTGATACTGAAGTGATGATGAAGGAGAAGTGAGTTTAATTTGTGGGATTTTGATTTTAAGATCGCTATCCACTGTGAATGATTTATATGTTTCTTTTAAATTACCAATATGACCTCATTGTATTTTCCAGACAAATTTTATGAAATCACAGTTTCAAATTTCGAATTTTCCAGAAATCACAGTTTCATAAATCACTCAATTCACTAAGGAACTTGCCGGTAAATCACCTTCCTCAACTTCCCAACACCACCATCATCTCGATGGGTTAGAGTGGTGGGAGGTTTCAAGTTTGTTGTTTATTTTTCTTGTTAATTTCTCTTTTTCTTTGGATTCCCGGCTTGAGAATTACCTTCCTTCGTAGATAATAGGTTGTGCAGTTTTACACAATTTCTCTGTAAGTGTTGCTTTTTTTTTCTTTGTTACATTGTGTGGGTTCACCGGTGGTTTTAGACCTGGTTTGTGCTGAGTTCGATAGCTAAGATGTACGTCCATATCATGTTTGCCTTTATGTCTGAATGACGATAACAGATAAGGAGGTATTGATCTGCCCTTTCAAAGACTTTCATGGGTGCCCAGATGGGAGGATTGGAAGCAAGGGTTTCTCCTGTCTAGTGCCCCATTTGAAGAGGGTACATCTATGCAACTCAGATAGGAAGAATGCTCTTCAACAGGCCATTGGAAGCGACCAGGATGTGTTCAGTACATTGGAAGAAACCTTGAAGACATTGAAACAATGGCTATGTTTTAACTGTATGAGTATCCAGGAATGGAAAAGAGCATGTAAACATGGAGATATTGATGTTAGACCTGCAATATGTGAGGTGTCTGGGGAAGTAACAAAATTGATTGTTGGAGTACCTCGGCCTGGCTCTATTCTCGTACAGTTGGAGGACAATGGTTTTGAGCTAACCGTTGAGACACTAGATGCAGTTCTTCATGCTCATGTGAGTATTGTGAAGAGTATTCCTAAAGGGTGTAGGATGGCATTTTCCCAGGCTTTGAAAGCAGCCCTCTTGAAAGTGGCAGTAGAGCCTAATTCAGTCCGGAACTGGGTTAGCTTATTGATACTACCTCGTTGTACGTTGCGCGTCTTCATACCCAAGAATCGGACGGAACGTAGATCTGGGAGTCGTAAATCTATGCAGCAGAAGAAAATTCTAAAAGCATTGACGATGTGGGGTGAAGCTGGGGGAGTCCAAAAGCTTATTAAAGAGGTTCTACAGATGCGGCGAACTGGATGTGTTAAGTTAGAGGATGATGAAGAACCTGACAGCAAACGTACAAATATTTCTGCTTGCTTGCGCAAAGTTGCAGACGGACATTTTACTGCTGCAGTTAAAGCCATCAGCTCTTCCGGGGTGGCGCAGAACAATGAAGATACCAAGAAAGCCCTGGAAGATAAACACCCATTCATGCCCCCTCCGCAGAAGCCTTCTATCCCGTTAACTGATACGCCTTTACTAGCTGAAGAGGGAACTGTCCTAAGCTGCATTAAATCGTTTCCTAAGGGGACTTCATGTGGCAAGGATGGCCTCCGGGCACAACACTTATTGGATGCCTTTTGTGGGGAAGGCTCTCCTGTGGCTGCTGACCTAGTCACGGCAATAACAAGGGTTATTAATCTGTGGTTGAGTGGTAGATGTCCACTTATTCTGGCAGAGTTTATTGCGTCAGCACCATTAACTCCACTTCTTAAGCCAGATAATAGTATTCGTCCTATCGCTGTTGGGACAATTTGGCCTCGTCTTGTATCCAAGGTGGCTATGAAGGGAGTTGGCAAGGACATGGCGGCCTACTTACATGACTTTCAGTTTGGGGTGGGGGTTTCAGGAGGAGCGGAGGCCATTTTACATGCAGTGAACAGGTATGTTAGTAAGCACCATTTAGACCCTAGTCTTACTATGCTAACTGTAGACTTCACCAACGCTTTCAACCTAGTTGACCGCACATCCATGCTTCTTGCGGTTCGTAGACTTTGTCCATCTATATCCCCATGTGTGGATTATTTATATGGTCAACCGGCAAGATTATATGTGGGAGATTATCATATCTATTCCTCAACAGGGGTGCAACAAGGTGACCCGTTGGGTCCGTTGTTGTTTGCTTTGGTGCTTCATCAGCTTATAACGAAGATAAATGAGCAGTGCACACTATCCTTACAGGCTTGGTATCTTGATGATGATACTATTATTGGTGACACTGTCGAAGTAGCGCGAGCACTTATTGTCGTTCAAACAGAGGGGCCTCGGTTGGGACTTATATTGAATATTAAAAAAACCGAAATCTTTTGGCCCTCTTGTGATGGAAGAAAGGTAAGGGATGGGATGTTTCCTGCTGAAATCTCAAGGCCAGACAATGGGGTCAAAATTTTAGGGGGTACAGTCAGCCTTAATGATGAGTTTGTGAAAAGGCTTGCTATCAGGAGAGCAGAGAAGGCAGTGGAGTTAATGCATATTTTGTCTAAACTACGTGATCCTCAGAGCGAGTTATTACTTCTGCGTGCATGTATGGGCATCTCTAAGTTGTTATTTGGCCTTCGAATTTGTTTCCCGGGATACACTACAGAGGCAGTAGATATCTTTGATAGAGGCTTAAGGGAGGCGATAGAGGGAATCGTTGTGTGTGGAGGCCCGTTTTTCGGGGAGATTCAATGGAGACTAGTTACACTTCCTATCAGATATGGAGGCCTTGGGTTATACACGGCTAAGGAAGAATCACAATACGCCTTTCTTGCATCACGTGTGCAATCTTGGGGATTGCAAGATCACATACTCAGGGATAGTGGAGTAGAAGGTATGGACGATAATTTTTATATGGCATTGAAAACCTTACAAGAAAATCTGCCCGACCAAGACTTTAGTAGTTTTACCAATAAAGACACCGCCCCACTTAAAGCACAAAGCAACCTGGCGAGTGCTCTTTTTGGTAAAGTTGTTAAAGATATGGGTAGGGTTTATGGGTTTTCGGATAGACAGAAAGCAGTTTTTGAGTGTCTACAAGCAGCGCATGCGCAGGATTTTCTTCTCGCTATCCCGATTGACGGCCTTGGACAGAATATGTCCCCCTTGGAGTATCGGTGCATCCTTAAATACAGGTTAATGATCCCCCTATACCCTTCTGATTCTCGTTGCCCTGCTTGTATTACGGGCTGCCTAGACGCATATGGGGAACATGCTGTTCACTGTAAGGTGGATCCTGGTTTCAAATATAGACATGATCATGTGAGAGATATCTTATATGATGTATTATGGAGGGCTGGTATTTCGGCAAAGAAAGAGGCGTCAGTCAACTTTTTGACGGATCCTCTTGAAGGCAGATCAACACTCAGGCCAGCAGATGTTCTTATTTTTGGGTGGGCCAACGGAAAACATACGTGTGTTGATCTTACTGGGGTTTCTCCATTAGTAGGCATCGGGCAATGCTCTTTCACAGTTGGACAAGCAGCTTTGAAAGCTGCCTTGGGTAAGATAACGAAGCATGAAAAGGCTTGTATTGATAATGGACATGCTTTTATTCCCTTTGCCTTTGACACTTTTGGGTATTTAGCTCCGGAGGCGGTTGGACTCCTAGCGAGAGTTCAAAGAGTCATGCACAGTAATGTCATGACTCCCGATTCTACAGAGTTTGTTTTTAAGAGGATAGGGTTTGCCATTCAAAAAGGGCTTGCGGCGCAGCTTGTTGCTCGCTTGCCTTCTATGTAATAACTCATGAATCTGTTTCAATGTTTATTAAATTTTATGAAGCTTCGAAAATAGGGATAAATTCGGAATATTAAAATTTGCAGCTTCAAATACTGTTCATGAACAGTTAAGGGGGTTCCCTTTATATATTAGAATAGACTAGTCCTTAACCCGTGCCGTAACGGCACGGGCCATGATGTTGGTTCATTTTTAATATATCGTATAATTTGTGTCCCGAATACTTATCAACTCCTTATGCTTTAATATGTGTTTGTCATAAAAATAATTGGGATTTTCCTCTCTTTTTTTTTCCTTTAATATTTTACCGTCGGAGATTTGCTCAAACGAAAGAAATATAATCTTGACTTTCAGACACTTTTTTATTTAGGTTCATTGCTTATAATGAGATAATGCTCTACAACATGGAAGTTTAAATATTTTTTGGAAATATGTCGTCAGCAGCGCTCATCTCAGTGAAATCAACTAATCAATATCGTCCATAAAAGTCTCCACATGCTCTTATTTCGCTCCAGCTGACTCATCTATCATGGTCATGTTGTCGATCCTCTAAATAGGCAGAGAATAGTATTCTCTAAATAGGCAGAGAATAGTATTTTTTTGATGAAGCTTGCGTCATCAAAAAGACCACATATGGAGGTTCCGTCGCCGAATAGTTGATGATGAAGATTCTGATGTAGATTTCGGCGCCGGAGACAACCAAGATGAAGGTTTCGTCGTTGGAGAGCATGGAGAGCATCACTATTGATCTTAAACCTCAACCCAATAATCAAGAATCGCTATTAAAACGAAGATAAACCTCAAAAGAGTAAATAAACCCACCAAAATGGTGTAGATAAGTAGAAAACATAATAAAAACCAAACTAATATACTAACTAACCTATGTAGATGATGTGGATCCACCATTTTAGATAGCCATATTATGTTTGTTACTAACTTTAAACTTGATGTCATCTTCTACTGTGAACTTTATGTGATTTCACAATCGAAATAGTTATACCTCTTTCATTCGTATCAAGTAAACCGTTGTATATCCCAACAATTCTTCTACAACAATTCCTTTCTTTTGCCGTTTCCAGACCATCAGTAGCCATTATTGTCAAATGCAATCTGTCTAATTTTTGTTGATGTAATATATTTGCAATGTTCATTTTTCTTAAATAAAAAAAAAAAAAACATAAGTATTACATTGGGTCTAAGTTACTATATCCAAAATACTCCGGACACTGCTTCTGGTGCCTTGTTTCCTCAAATTCCTCATTGCATTCTAGATAGTACATGCAGCACCAATCATTTGCGAAGTGAGCTATTTGCGCAAGTGTGGTCAATATATCCCTTGCCTGTAATAATAATAACAACACGTCAATTTTTTTTCAAGGAATCCAGTTGTAAATGGTATGAATCTAATAGATTTGAATTATACCTCAATCTTAGATATCACCTTCTTCTTACATAACATAGAAATTGAGGAAGGACAAATCTTGACCACTCTTTACATAGGCAGAGTTAGCCAAACTATGTTTTGCAATTGTCTTACGTGAAAATTATTATTAATCCATATTTTAGTTAGCTCCTATCGAAGCCGATCTAATTAGTCCTATAGAAAGTTAATCTTAAATTTTTGACCTTATCTCTTGACCAAATTATTGAAGTATTCTCAGTCATGTTCTGCTTTGTGTGATCTACCCATCTGTGTCTACTCTACCTTCTAACCCAGCGAATGAAACCTATACATATTGATCTGTAATTTCATATTGTTGATTTGTCATCAAAAGGTCGCATGATTTGAGAATGTAAAATATAAAAAATATTCTATAAATATCGGAGGCGAAATTTAGATTTATGATTTAGAGTTTTTTATGATGATTTTGATGAACAAACATAATTTTTAAACAAATATTTTAGAATGCAAATACATTTTCCCGGTCAATAAGGTTTTATATCGGGAATTGAGTGAAAGTTGTTGTTTTTGTAGGTAGTTGTCGCGAAACAACTCGACATTGATGGTCTTTCGGGAAAAAGAATGTAATAGTACTTGAGAGAGCGATAATGTTCTCTTATGCGGGTACACCAGTTGCCTTTATATAATACGGGTGATCGAACAGTCATGATCATATTGTCTTAGACGTTCCGGTATCATCCTCGAAATATTTGGTTTTTGTCCTTATCAATCGTGCTTAAAACAACCAATTACATCTTTCGCAATACAATGTTGCATGTTTGTGAAGATTATTTTTTAACTTGGTCAATAAAACTCACTAAAAAGCAAAAACTATTATTATACACTAATATTACCAACACCCACCACCATAAAAACCATCCACCACCACTATTTCTTCCACCAATAGTAATGTTACCGCCTCCACCATTCACAAACACCCACCACTGCTTATACTAACCCTGCTTCCACTACCATCATTAGAATTAATATAGTTTTTAGTAAAATTATTTATTAATAAAATTATGTATTTATGTTAGATTATTAAAGGGACATTTATAATAGAAATTTAATTAATCATTATGAACAATCAATGAGACAGTAATTAATAAAACGTTTAAAAATGGTTAAGTTAAACAAACCCCAGCGGTAAATTTATCTTTGCCAAGGAAAAATCCTGACCACTTTTTACATAAACAAATCGATAATAAATAATTTCATATGTTCTGATCTTGATTCGTGTCGTTCATTTAGTTATTACATAACATGGCAATTGATTGCACCAATTTTTTAAAATGGACATGTGTTTTATCGAGTTTATTTTAACATTAGAATCATCAACCACGTTTTATACTTTATAATATAACGTTACACATTTTGTAACGTTACGAAATTAGCATAATATGTTTTTGTTCACCAATACCCACCACCACCATAAAACCATATGAATCCACTTTTTTTATCCACCACCACCTAGTGGCGGAGCCAAGGGTTGACTAACCTGGCTCTAACCCCTTAAATTTTTAATAACTACATAAAATTTTTAGTTTATTTTATATATATTACTTTGTCCACATATATTTATGGTTCAGTCCACCAAAATTTACATGTTTCTTTAAAACAAAAAAAAGGCCTCCTCAATGTCAATTTTTGACTCCACCACTGCCACCATCATTGCCGCCCATCCCATGTAGGTTGTTGGACGCAATTCTAATTTTCAATCACAAATGCCATTATGAGGTTTAGATTGAACAAAATTTCGTCAATTGATTTGTTTCATTTTTTTTTCCGTGTATATATTCTTTTTTGTATTGCAATCAATTTTATTTTAACATTAAAAAATCATGATTTATACGATATAGTACCAAAGATAACAGGGGTACCATTTGGGTGATCCAACTACGATTATGAAAATATTGTCTTGTATGATATCATCCTGAAATATATGGTACCTTCCTTTATCAAAAGTGTTAAGAACAACCAACCACATCTTCCACACTACGATGTTGTAACGACAACATAAAATTAATATTGTCCATCACTACTCACCAGCATTCACCGTCACTACTTCTTCCACCACAAACCAGGGGAGGAGCCAGGATTTTGAGGAGAGAGGGAGGAAAAATTCTTGGCAAGTTGGATACATGTGAAAAATGGACTTTGTATCCCATTTTACGATAAAAAAATAAAAATAAAAATAATTATGCTTTGCTCCGCACTTAACCACCACTAATCTTTCGACCTCCACCTCTTCTACTACTCATTGTCGCAGAAAATGTCTATTGATATTATTTATCAAAATTATTTATTAATAAAAATAAATATTATAATTAATTAAGAAAACATTTATAATTAAAAAATGATTAGTCTTTTATTATGAGCAATTAGTGAAACACTAATTAATAAAACACTTTATAATGAATAGATTATTTATTATGTGCAATTAGTGAAACACAAATTAATAAAGAAATTATGGTAATTAAGTTGAACAAACCACCACTATTGATTTATCTTTTCTATCAATTCCAACCAAGGTGGAACACTGTTTGGAGGCCAGTCTTATGACACAATAGATCATGAGTTCGAACCTCCCCGTTATAATTTTTGAAATTTCATATCTTGACTTGAGTATACATTTTTCATTCATAATATTGGAATTAACACCACGCGTGCGAGTTGTAGGGGGTGGCAGGAAGAACCACAACCCTTGATTTATCTTTCTCACGGACAAATCCTGACCACCACTAACACAGGCAAACTTAGCCTAGCTTTGTTTTGTATCTTAGATAAAACAAAGAGGATGTAATCTTGATTAAAGAAATAAATACAAGAGGCTCTGAAGGTTTTTTTAATTTGTATGACCAGTACGAAGTCTTATTTCCTGCCAAATCCACCAGTTCTTAATGACTTAATGTTTCTAATGCAAATAACTGAATGATTGAAATTGCTTCAAGCAGAAAATGGCAACATGCTAATATCTCATAGTTGTAAGAGTCAAATCAGAGTATGATTTACGTTTGCATTCTGTGGTTACCACAACCAACCTAATTGGTTTGTCATCAAATGACTTGATGTTTTTTTATCCGTCGGATGGATCTATCAAAATTAGCGAGAATACCTTGCAGACTGCTATTATTATTTTATTTTGGTCAGTGTTGTTAGTATTTAGAACATATTGGTGCAAGTCAAAGCACTTGACAATTCTATTTCGAAGAGCTAAGGAAAACACTCTTATTGCATTAAAAGGTACAAAACACATAATTTCCACTGCACAGCCAACGATATTCTTTTTCTCCAAGACCAGTCATTTGAAAGTTACCAGATTGACTAGAGGTATAAAAAGTACCGGCACAGCCCAGTATATCCCATTAAAAGGCGAGTCTATTGTTCTACGTATCGTGTTATACCGTGCCAGAAATTAAAGCGTGCCGTGTTGTGCCGTGTTTGAGAGCGTGATGTGCTGTGCCTAGCACAATTATTTTACATTTATATGTTTTTATTGAAATAATTTGACACAACGAAGATAGAATGTCCAAAAACGGTTAGAATAAACACTCTTTTATTAAATATACAAAAAAATGTGTTGTATTGTACCGTATTTTGCAGTTTTTTATATATGTTATGACGTGCTTTGTTAACTTATTGTGACGTGTTGTGCCACGTGCTTATCCGTACCACGTGCTTTGCTGGGTCATTGTGCCGATTATCTTGGCCCAGCATAACACATTAACGAGATGTGCTATGCTGAGTTGGGTTGTGCCCGTAATGGCACGGCCCAGTTTACACCCCTACGAGACTATTTAGGATAAATATTTCTATTTTTCCAGATGCTAGTTCAACATTTTTAGGATTTTTAATGCTGATTTTATTTTGTTTCCTATCAATTGTTATACGTGGAAAGTTTGACTTTGCCACTCTCTCAAGCAGAATTCTGTATCTTTCTTCAACAGAGCTCCTCACCTGGAGGTACGGGCAAGGACAAAAGCTCTCAAGGTAAGTCTTTTTAAAATCGTATGTTCTTTTTCACTATCAAATAGGCCTTGTGGTTCACATTTCTCTCGTGTATATTCTTTCTCCATATAGAGAAGAATGTTTATGGAGTAGTCTTCGAGATCGAGACTCTTGCTTATCGACAAAGTGGGATGTTTATCTTCTGGCTGCAGCTATAATTCTCTTTCTTGTTGTTGTTGTACTTTCCAAAAAACTTGCTATTCCTGCACAAAAATGTCTCACATTATCAGGTAAACATATCATTCTTCTTGTTTGCATTCTCGTTTACATTCTCTTCAATTTCATATACCTATAAGATTGTGGCTCAAGCTAGTCTAATAGCAATGTGTGGATTTTTAGGGCTATTCCCTGATTCCTGTGACCTGGAATATCAAATTGCACGAGTCAAGGTTACAAAATACAGTTGTATTTTAATCGATCAAAAATAAATAAATATATAGTTGTATTTTGGGATGTACAAATTATCAAAAGATGGAGTTGGTTTTTGCTTGTTAGAGAGTATAAGGCTTGACAACTACAAATATAGCAAATGTCTACCTAAAGGACACAAAAGCTATAACATCAATGGACATGCGAAGCTCGGTATCTTTCTTCAACATTGAGAAACCCGAAACCGTTGTTTCACGATGGGCACGCGCAGGGACAAAAGCTGCCAAGGTATGCCTCACTTGACAAACCATACATAGTTGATAGTTGCAAAGAGTTATGTTTTCACTTGGTTTTCTTATTGGCATTTTGGGATCAGTTTGGTCAAACACAAAATTGATTAAAAAGACCAAAATCAACTATTACTAGGTGAAACAGACTTGTGCATTTTGATACCGTTTATATGGACATGAATCAAAAAAATATTGTTCAATTATCCATTTTGGATATTTCACCCAGAAAAAAAATATCTTTTACCTAAAATAACCCTTAACCTTTTAAACCCTTTTGTTTAAACAGATTTTTTTCTCTTGGTGAAGCAACAAACACAGCTTCTCTTCTTCTTGTTTTCTCTCCTCACCTGCGAACTTCTTTAAGAACAATTTTCGTTTCTTTTTCAGATCTCGGCAGCGACGGAACCAGGATTCTAGGTCTGGGTGGGCTAAATGTTTTTTAATTTTTTTTTCACAATACTTTATTTTCCTTTTCCATTGTAATATTTGATAAAGGCGGGTACAGTACGTGATACGACATGTTTTCTTTTCTTATCTCCGTATCTGGTTTCAATTTTGGGAGTTCATTCCTGAACGCATTGCTCGGAGGTGGTTGCCGTTTTTTCCGAGGTGCACCTCTTTTTGGGAGTTCTTTCCCGAACGCATTACTCGGAGGTGGTTGCTATTTTTGCCGTGATGCAGCTCTTTTTGAGAGTTCTTTCCTGAACGCATTGCTCGGAGGTGGTTGCCGTTTTTAGCGTGATGCACCTCTTTTTGTCTTTTTGGAATGTTTTATGTGCTCATGTCGTCTAAACATTTTCAACATATTTATATCTGCGGATGAAGGGAAAAAAAGAGCACTAACCAACGAGGCAGTGAAATCTAATTTAGCGGTTTAGTATACTATTTTGGACCGAGGATAACTGATTAAGTAGACAAGAGGAAATGGGAGTTGCCCTTTTATACTTCATATCGTTGGCTATTTAATTTTCATAGCCTGGTGTTGATGCTGGTTTTTAGCTCAGGGTTAAATCGTAAAACACTAAACCCTAGCAGACAATGATGTCACAACATTTAAAGTAACAAGGATTTACTAGGCATATTTACTGATACCTTTAATGTGTCTCTAAATAATTAACGGGGTATCTTTTTCAAATTAGGGTTACAACAAGACAAACCCTAATTCCCACGTGTGCCAATGGCAAATCATGCCAGCCACACCAACTGCGCCAAAGCATGCCAACCATGCTAGACGCACCTATGTGCCAATCGCAAATCATGCCAGCCACACCGACCGCGCCAAAGCATGCCAACCATGCTAGCCTCACCTCTGTGCCAATGGAAAATCATGTAAGCCACACCGACCGCGCCAAAGCATGCCAACCATGCTAGCCGCACCTCTATGCCAATGGAAAATCATGCCAGCCACACCGACAGCTCCAAAGCATGCTAGCCACACCTCTGCGCCAATGAAAAATCATGCCATCCATACCGACTGCTCTAAAGCATGCCAACCATGCTAGCTGCACCTCTGTGCCAATGGAAAATCATGCCAGCCACACCGACCGCGCCAAAGCATGCCAACCATGCTAGCCGCTTCTCTGTGCCAATGGAAAATCATGCTAGCCACACCGACTGCGCCAAAGCATGCCGACCATGCTAGTCGCACCTCTGTGCCAATGGAAAATCATGCCAGCCACACCGATCGCGCCAAAGCATGTCAAACATGCTAGCCGCACCTCTGTGCCAATGGCAAATCATGCCCGCCACATCAACCGCGCCAAAGTATGCTATCCATGCTCGCTGCACCTCCGTGCCAATGGAAAATCATGCCAGCCACACCTACTGCACCATGCCAAATGCACCTCACCATGGCCCAATGCCGCGCTACCATACGGGCCCTCACTACTTGACTATCTAAACGAAGGCGTGCAATAATCAACGGTTTCCCTTCAATCCCAGGAGAAAATACTGGCCGTCTAAGGTTACCAAACAACCTTTGCCCCAAAACCCTAGCTTGGTCACACACCTAGCCCAAGCTAGCCACGTCATGCGCCTATGGCAATCCCTTGGCCCCACACGCCAAGCCAAAATCGCACCTAGACCAAGCTAGTCACGCCATGCGCCTATGGAAAGCCCTTGGCCGCACATGCCAAGCCAAAGCCGCACCTAGCCCAAGCTGGCCATGCCATGCTCCTATGGAAAACCCTTGGCCCCACATGGCAACTCATAAACGCACCTAGTCCAAGCTAGCCGCGCCATGCCAAACACACTCTGCCTTGGCCCTAGCTATGCTAGTCACACCATGCCAAGCCAAACACGTTTGCCTTAGCCCTAGCCACACCATGCGCCCATGGCAAACCCTTGGCCCCATATTCCAAGCCAAACCAAACCTAGCCAAGCTAGTCGTGCCATGACAAACGCACTTTTCCTTGGCCCTAGCCATGCTAGTCACATCATGCCAAGCCAAACACCATTGCCTTGACCCTTGCCACTCGATACGCCCATGGAAAACCCTTGGCCCCACATGCCAAGCCAAAATCGCACCTAGACAAATCTTGCCACGCCTAAGACGAACCCTTGGCCCCACATTCCAAGCCTAACCACACCCTAGCCGCGCCACCCTGTTGGCCTTCCCTACGCGGCACGGTTGCCCTTCAATCCCAGGATCAAATCCTAGCCATCCAAGGTTACCAGACGACACATGGTAACCTTTGGCTCGAAAACCTAAGTTTGGACATGCCACCACGTTGGCCCTCACTATGCGGCTACCAAAACGAAGGCGTGCAACGATCAATGGTTTCCCCTCCTCTCAAGATGCAAAATCTCAACCGTCGAAGGTCACCAGGCTAGAAAGTTTCCCGAGCTTGAGTTTCTAAGACACAATAACATGCTATATGTTTTCCAAAAACATTCGAGACATCAACACAAACTGGGGGATCCTCTTTGGGTATTGGTTTGGCGGTTTACAGCGTGCGGCGTACACCAAGCCCGTCATAAGGAAGTGTCATAAGGGTGAGGCGGTTAGTAAATACAGGAAGTTATGTGTGAAATATTCATGGGACATAAAGCACATGCGTTAAAAATTTTGTGGGACATCAATTCCATAATGTTAGCAATTTCATGAAAACCAGTTTCATGCGTTAACCACTTTATGGAACATCAATTCCATGTATACGGTTACCACCTCCTCCCATTTACTTTCCCACTCCTTAATGAGACCAGGGTATGTTTTTACCCCGACTTGTATTAATGGGTCTTACCTATTTTAATTTAACAACAAGTTCATACGGGAGACACAATACTAAGAAATACTTACTTGCGAGCTCACCTTGTTAGCTCTCTCACTTTTCTGATAACAAGTCGTAGTAACCCAACTACTCTTCCAGAATCAACTATTCTGGTTTCACCACTTTCCTTACTTCCCTCCCCAAAACCAACCCATTCTCCTCCACTTTGTGACCGAAGCAAGTCTGGAATGGCTATTTCTTGGTTTAGGCCGGACTTGTACAGATTAATCTCTCGAATCTAAAGTACTCCCTTGCAGTACATTGTTTAGGGTTTAAATTGTTTCTCACCTGGACACTCGCAATTACCGAAATTATCAGAAACCATTTTCACCTGCAAACACCTGGTTAAAAACATGTGGAGTTAGGAAAAACCAAGTGGAGGGAAACAATAACAAGCACTAACACATGTGCTATCTGAATAAGATTGCAATACCTCATATAACTAAGACTCAGAACAGGTGAAAATTCAACCACTTAGAATGACCCTGTGTTCTTTTCTTTGGTCTTTAAAACTTTGAACGGATGAGATCACGTTAGCAAGTATCTAATCTCATTGTATAAATTCCACGTAATGTCAGAGTATCACAAACATCAAAAAAAAGTTTCGAATTATAGTTGCCCTAAATTTATAACTCTATAATGGGCTATTTCAAATATACATCTAGGTTAATTTTCATGAATGTTGAAAATGGTATGGACAAAATATGTTTTTACAGAACTTGTTTTTTTTTTTTTTTTTTGGGGGGGGGGCTTCAGACTGGGTAAGCTACCCCCAATACTGTCCCTGGATCTCGGATCTCAATAGTATTGATTAACGATTGTTGAATCGAAGTTTAGAATACTCTACTTTCAAGAATCATCTCATATCAGCAAATCAGTAAGTTTGAAGTTTCAATTGATCCAATTTAGGTTTTGGTCTAATTGTTGTAACGCATTTCTGTGTTTGTTGATTTTGAAGTTTCTCTCGTAATTTTTATTGACGGGATTTTTGTTAATCTTTGGTATTAGTTGTTGATTTTGATTATTTAGGTTTTTTTTTCCAATTTTGATTTTGTTTGTGTTGATGGTGGTTTTTAGTTTAGGGTTAAAATCGTAAAATGCTAAACCCTAGCATACATTTAAAACAAGCATTTACTAGCCGCATTTAATCAAAATCTTTTAATATGTCTCTAATAATTACCGGGGTATATTTTTTCAAATTAGGGTTACGACAAACCAAACCCTAATTCTCCCGTGTGCCAATGGAAAATCATGCCAGCCACACCTAGCCCAAGCTAGCTGCGCCATGCCAATCACACCATACCATGGCCCGAGCTATGCTAGACACATCTCGTGTGCCAATGGGAAATCACGCCATTCACACGCAACCGCGCCAAAGAATTCCTACCATGCTAGATGCACCCTTGTTCCAATGGAAAATCATGCCAGCCACACCTAGCCCAAGCTAGCCGCGCCATGCCAATCGCACCATGCCATGGCCCTAGCTATGCCAACCACATCTCGTGTGGTAATGGAAAAACATGCCAGCCACACCCAGACGCGGCAAAGCATGCTAACCATGCTAACCGCACCCTTGTGCCAATGGAAAATCATTCCAGCCACACCTAGCCCAAGCTAGCCGCGCCATGCCAATCGCACCATGACATGGCCCTAGATATGCTAGCTATGACCGGTCCGCATAGTGACACATAATCATGGCGCGTCATGGAAATGGTAACCTGGAAGAAGGAGCTGCATGACCGACGATGTAGCGCCAAAATGGCTGAGACAAGAAAGGTTACTTGGCATTGGCAACATTATGCGATAATGTTGTGTATCCTTATTCAGAGTTAGCCTAGATCAAGGAAGGAATAAAGGATGAGATGAAAAGTCATGGAATGACTTTGGCATGGTTCTAAGTTGTGGCCAACACTTAGACTATGCATATGCATCAATGGTGAGGCCAAACACGCCATTGGTGACAGCTGCTCATTAAAAGAGATGCAAGTGACGCATATGAAGCATGGAGATGGAACTAATCAAGTCAAGACTCAGTTGGCATAATACTTGAATGATGGAATTCAAAATAGAAGTGCACAATGCAAGCTATAATAGCGCATCCGAGGCCATAATATCAGTAATTGGTGAAAGTGCAAGCTGAGTTGCAAGTGGCGATGTTGCGATACTTGAGTTCAAGCGTGCCGAGCGTGCGAGCAATTTAGAGACGGTTATAAAGTGCTTTATAACCGAGTTTGGAATATCCTAACCATTGAGGACAGGTGTGGCGCCATTGAGCAAGCCAACACTAAAGCTAGCAGTTAAAAAGTGAAACTGGCGGTTAGGGAACTTCCCATTGATAGATGGTTGTACATGGGGCGTGCAACAGAGTTGCATACGGATTGGCCCTGGTTCTTGGTATTATAAATAGCTAGAGAACCCTTGTAAACAAGTTATTCAATAGTTCGAGTGTTGAGGAACCATTTTAGGCAGTAGAG
Organism: Papaver bracteatum; assembly: GCA_023529315.1. NCBI lineage: Eukaryota > Viridiplantae > Streptophyta > Magnoliopsida > Ranunculales > Papaveraceae > Papaver > Papaver bracteatum. The sequence continues at coordinate 122,057 of JAJJWX010001793.1, read as the reverse complement.
AGTGATTGCTGCATAGGCTTAGAGAATAAGCTTGTAAAGTCCATTGGTTGGACGTTTTTGTATCTTCCCCTTAAGCTAATAAAAGTGAGTTTGTTGGCTTATGCATTTGGCCTTGGTTTCCTGTTGATTTTTTATAATCCCCCAATTATTTGAAGCATAAACATGGCAAGAACCTCTTTGTAGTATGGGCTACATTGTTTGGTAGAGAAAATCTAAGTTAGTGTTCCGTTACATACTCTTGGTAGAGTGGCTGATTGTATTGGTACAATCTTATAAGGCTGAAATACATTGGATGATAAGAGATCACTGAACCACTATATTTCCGGGTTATATCTTCATGAAAAATTGCTTGGAGCATTTGAAGGTGTGACAATACGGGTATCAGAGAACGGTTTGCTCTGTTTCGGCTTTGTCTTTGGAAGATTTTCTATATTTTGCTCGAGTTTAGTTGCTGAAATTGTTAGATTGTAATGGATGGTAATAAGAGTTTGTTGGATGCCTTAACTCATAGGGTAACGGACTTGGAAGACAGGATTGGTGAAGAGGTGCGCCATCCTAGTGATGCTAATTATGATGCTATGATGATGGCTCGCATTCAAGCATTAGACACATATGTTGCTGATATGCTTGTGGCAAGCCAGAATGCAACTATGAAGCATGGTGATTTGGAAGGCCAAATCAATGTTTTTAAGAGGTGCCTTGAAATACATAACTGATGAGATCAGTGTCTTGAGGCGAATGGTGGGTGTGATTGGAACAGATCAAGCTACTGCAGGTGGTAGTGCCAGTGACTTTATGAAGATTAAAGTCCCAGAACCTTAGACGTTTTCTTGCGCAAGAAATGCGAAGGCATTGGAGAATTTCATGTGGGACATGGACCAATACTTCAAGGCCACCAGAACCCTAGAAGAACAACAGGTTACTCTCGTTAGCATGTACCTGGAGGGTGATGCGAAATTATGGTGGAGAACTAGAACTGATGATGACCTTACTGCTGGTCGTCCAGGAATCGTGACATGGAATGTCATGAAAGAATAATTGAAGAGTCAATTCTTACCAAGCAATGCTGCTTGGCTAGCCAGAGAGAGCTTGCGTAAGCTGAAGCATACCGGTACACCATGGGAATACGTGAAAGAGTTCTTGTCTTTGATGCTAGACATTCGCAACATGTCGGAGGAAGACAAGTTGATTAATTTCATATCTTGTTTTCAGCCGTGGGCTCAGGCGGAAGTGAGAAGGCAGGGTGCCAAAGACCTACCTTCAGCCATTGCAATCGTGGACAACCTTGCTGATTATAGGTCAGTCAATACCTCAACTGATGCTAGTAGGAAGGGCAAGGATAAGAAAAACCAGAAGTGTAAGGACAAGGATAAGAAAATTTCTGAAGCCAAGGAGAGAAGCTATCAAAGGTATAATAGTTTAGCTTCAAGGAACAACAAGACATGTGGTTGTTTCTTATGCAAGGGTCCTCACCTTGCGCGTGATTGTCCAAAGAAAGAAAAATTGTCCGCAATCGTCACTGAGTGTAGTGGTGACAAAGAAGAAGATGATAAAGTGGAGCATGTTAATCCTATTCAACTATGCAACATAGTAGCACAAACGGCAGCAGTACAGCATGGGCTGATGGGTGTTGGCCTGGTTTATGTGAAAGTTGGCATGCACAACCATCGTCTCTGGGGCATGGCAGACACGGGTGCGTCACATACTGTGATGAGTTTGTCGATGGCAGAGTACTTGGGTTTGGAAGTATATCAAGATGATCACTGCATAAAGGCAATGGATGATATAGCTAAGCCAATCAAGGGGATGGCAGTAGCGAATGTTGAAGTTGGAGCATGGCGTGGCCAGATTAGCACAATGGTGATGCATCTCAATGATTTTGAAATGATCCTTGGTAACAACTTTTTCAAAGAAGCAGAGGCAACAGTGATCCTCACCTTGGCGGGATATTCATACAAAGTCCCAGTGCACCTTTTTTTGTGAAGGGTGTAGGGAAAGTTAGTCCGGTTGACATGAAATGCGACAAATGGAAGGCAAGTGAGTTTTCACCAGTTCGCTCGTTCGAAGAAAGCTTAGCTGAGATTCATATGGAATTTGGGTATCCTATGGATCTTAGCAGCCCTTGTTCGCAGTGATTAGCACATGTATGAGGCAGGGGCATTGCATTGCTGTTTGAAAGTGCCTAAACCTGCAAGGTTGCTGAAGTATGGAGACTTTGGCATATTATTTGTTTTCTGTTTTCAAGTTAAGTTGGGTGTTGATGATCTTATGGTCTTAAAATACAACACACTTTAGTTGGTGTATTTGCTTTGGTAATGTAATTTGCTTTCGGTAAGGCCGAGTGTTGACCAGTGGTGTAAAAGGGAAGGAGTCCCTAAGTTTCTTATTTAAGGCTAGTATAATAAATGAAGGTGGTGTTTAAGCAAAAAACCTTGTCTCTTTTTGCTTAATGTAAAACTAGTTCATTGGGAAGCACTACAAGTATACTTAGCCAAAGTATACAATAAGAAACGCTGAAAGCAAAACCAAGCAAAGAAGTAGAGTTGGTGGCATAGGCGAGTTTGCTGTTGGTAGAGTTACGAAGAAGTGCGACAGTATTTGGCAGCGATAGCATGGAGTAACGCAGCAAGAATGAATATGTAAGTCCATCAAGCATATGATTTAAGAGTAACTCATAGTTAGGAAAAACATGATGCTATTTTTCCGCTACATTATAGCGTAGCGGTTTGAAGGAACAAGTGAGGCCTTGTTAGTTTCAAAGGCACGTGAAGAGGAACCTTGGATCGGTGGGAGAGTCGGTATAATGTTAGGGGTATCCTAAGTCATGGCTAATGTCATGCATTTCAGTCGAGTTTGCAAAAAAGTGTTGCAACATGATTGAAGAACACTTAGTCTACAGCAAGGCATGTTGAATTTCAAGAGTGCAATGTCAGTCGGAATGGAAGGCAAGTAAGCTAAGTTAAAAATATCACCCAGATATGTTGGCTATTTGAAGTGTACACTTAGGCATGGAATGACTTGGAAGAAAATTTGTGTGCTGATGCAAGGGGCATAGCAACATATTGCAAATGTCATTTGGGTGTTGAGATGTGAATGAAGTAGAGATTGAAGCATAGTCGACGATGCGACAAAGAAGCTGGAATTTACAGGCTCAATGGTAAGGAAAATAAACTAAGTGGCGGCGTAAAGTACTAGGCAGAAAAAGGTTTGGAAAAGTTAAAGGCCAAACAAAGTTGCTGATTCTGAGAGTGGCTCAGATGCGTACAAGGCCAAGGAAAGTTCAGTAAAGACTGAACTGATGTTGCGTTCAACGAGGACGTTGAACAGATTGGGTAGGGGAGGTCTATGACCGGTACGCATAGTGATGCATAATCATGGCGCGTCACGGAAATGGTAACCTGGCAGAAGGAGCTGCATGACCGATGATGTAGCGCCAAAATGGCTGAGACAAGAAAGGTTACTTGGCATTGGCAACAATATGCGATAGTGTTGTGTATCCTTATACAGAGTTAGCCTAGCTCAAGGAAGGAATAAAGGATGAGATGAAAAGTCATGGAATGACTTTGTCATGGTTCTAAGTTGTGGCCAAGACTTAGACTATGCATATGCATCAATGGTGAGGCCAAACACGCCATTGGTGACAGCTGCTCGTTAAAAGAGATGCAAGTGACGCATATGAATCATGGAGATGGAACTAATCAAGTCAAGACTCAGTTGGCATAATACTTGAATGATGGAATTCAAAATAGAAGTGCACAATGAAAGCTATAATAGCGCATCCGAGGCCATAATAGCAGTAATTGGTGAAAGTTCAAGCTGATTTGCAAGTGGCGATGTTGCGAGACTTGAGTTCAAGCGTTCCGAGCGTGCGAGCAATTTAGAGACGGTTATAAAGTGCTTTATAACCGAGTTTGGCATATCCTAACCATTGAGGACAGGTGTGGCGCCATTGAGAAAGCCAACACTAAAGCTAGCAGTTAAAAAGTGAAACTGGTGGTTAGGGAACTTCCCATGGACAGATGGATGTTCATGGGGCATGCAACAAAGTTGCATACGGATTGGCCCTGGTTCTTGGCATTATAAATATCCAGAGAACCCTTGTAAACAAGTTGTTCAATAGTTCGAGTGTTGAGGAACCATTTTAGGCAGTAGAGAGTGATTGCTGCATAGGCTTAGAGAATAATCTTGTAAAGTCCATTGGTTGGACGTTTTTGTATCTTCCCCTTAAGCTAATAAAAGTGAGTTTGTTGGCTTATGCATTTGGCCTTGGTTTCTTGTTGATTTGTTATAATCCCCCAATTATGTGAAGCATAAACATGGAAAGAACCTCTTTGTAGTATGGGCTACATTGTTTGGTAGAGAAAATATAAGTTAGTCTTCCGTTGCATACTCTTGGTAGAGTTGGCTGATTGTATTGGTATAATCTTATAAGGCTGAAATACATTGGGTGATAAGAGATCACCGAACCACTGTATTGCCGGGTTATATCTCCGCGAAAAATTGCTTGGAGCATTTGAAGGTGTGACACTAGCCACATCTCGTGTGCCAATGGCAAAACATGCCAGCCACACCCAACCGCGCCAAAGCATGCTAACCGTACCCTTGTTCCAATGGAAAATCATTCCATCCACACTTATCCCAAGCTAGCCGCGCCATGCCAATCGCACTATGCCATGGCCCAAGAAATGCTAGCCACATCTCGTGTGCCAATGGCAAATCATGCCAGCCACACCCAACCGCGCCAAAGCATGCCAACCATGCTAGCCGCACCCTTGTGCCAATGGAAAATCATGCCATCCACACCTAGATCAAGCTATCCGCGCAATGTCAATCGCACCATGCCATGGCCCTAGCTATGCTAGCCACATCTCATGCGCCAATGGAAAATCATGCCAGCCACACCCAACCGCGCCAAAGCATGCCAACCATGCTAGCCGCACCCTTGTGCCAATGGAAAATCATGCCAGCCACACCTAGCCCAAGCTATGCGCGCCATGCCAATCTCACCATGACATGGCCCTAGCTATGCTAGCCGCGCCACCATGATGGCTTTCTCCTCACGACTACGAAAGTGAAGGCATGCAACAATCAACGGTTTTCCTTCAGTCCCATGAGAAAATAATGGCCGTCTAAGGTCCCCTCACAACCTTTAGATTAAAACCCTAGCTTGGTTACGCGCCTAGCCCAAGCTAAACGCGCCATGCGCCCGTGGCTACTGCTTGGCCCCACATACCAAGACCGCGCCTAGCGCTCATGGATACTCCTTGGCCACACATGCCAACACCTCGCCTAGCGTCCATGGCTACTCATTGGACCCACAAGCCAAGATCACGCCATGCGCCCATGGTTACCCCTTGGCCCCGCATGCCAAGCCAAACCCAAACCTAGCCAAGCTAGCCGCGCCATGCCAAATGCACTTTGCCATGGCCCTAGCCATGCTAGTCACGTCATAACGAGCAAAGAAACCTCACCTTGGCCCTAGATATTCCATACGCCCATGGCAAACACTTGGCCCCTCATGGCAAGGCTAAACACAACCTAGTCGTGACACCCTCCTTGCCTTCCCCCACGGCTACTAAACCGAAGGCATGCACCAATCAACGGTTTCCCTTCAAACCCTGGAGCAAACCTAGTCCACCCAAAGTGACCTCATGACTTTGGCCCAAAAACCCTAGCTGGGTCACCTGACCAAAGCTAGCTATGCCATGCGGCCATACAAACCCTCGTCCCCACGCGCCCAAACCAAACCGCACCTAGCCAAGCTAGCCGCACCAAGACAAGCGCCCTTCCCTTGGCCCTAGCTATGCCATGCGACCATGGAAAACCCTTGTCCCCACGCGCCAAGCCAAACTGCACCTAGACGAGCTAGCTGCACTAAGCCAAACACATATGTATTGGCCTTAGCTATGCTAGTCACACTATGCCAAGCCAAGCGCCTTTTCCTTTTCCCTAGCCATGCCATACACCCATGGTAGACCATTGGCCCCACGCGCCAAGTCTAAAAAAAACCCTGGTCGCACCTTCCTTATGCGGCCACCAAAACAAAGGCATGCGGCCATCAATGGCCACCCTTCAAACCCAGGAGGGAATCCTGGCCGTATAAAGTCACCTCATGACTTTTGGGTCCGAAAACCTAAGTTTGGACATTTCAAACCATGCCATGCCAATGGCATGCCAACCTAGTCGCGCCACCACGATGGCCCTCACTAACAAAACTAAGGCGTGCAACGCACCTCCCAAGATGCAAAATCTCGACCGTAGAAGGTCACCAGGCTAGCAAGTTCCCCGAGATCGACTTTCCAAGCCACAACAACGTATTACATGTTGTCCAAGAACATTCGAGATATCAATACAAACTGGGGATCTTTTTTGGTTATTGGTTTGGTGGTCTACAGCGTGCGGCGTACACTACGCCCCTTATAAGGAAGTGTCATAAGAGTGAGGCGCCTTGTAAATACGGGTGTTATGTGGGAAACGTTCATGGGACATAAAGCTGTGAGTTAACAACCTTAATGGAACATCAATTCCATAATGTTAACAGTTTCATGAAAATCAATTTCATTCGTTAACCACTTTATGGAACAATCAAGTCCATGCATACAGTTACCACCTCCTCCCATTTACTCCTCACTCTTTAATGAGACCAGGGTACGTTTCTACTAAGGCTTGTATAAATAGGTCTTACCTATTTCCATTTAAACAATAAGTTCATTCGGATAAGACAACACTCAGAATACTTACATGTTAGATACCTTCGTGAGCTCTCCCACTTTTCTGAAAACAAGTTGTAGAAACCCAATTTCTCTTCCAGGATAAACTATTCTGGTCTCACACTCTCATTGCTTCCCTCCCCAAAACCAACCCATTCTCCTCCTCTTTGTGACCGAAGCAAGTCTGGAATGGCCATTTCTTGGTTTAGGCCGGACTTGTACAGATTGATCTCTCGAACCTAAAAGTACTCACTTGCAGTATATTGTTTAGGGTTTAAACAGTTTCTCACCTTCACACGTGCAATTACCAAAATCAGCAGAAGCTCTTTTCACCTATAAACAATTGGCAACCACAGCGGGAGGATTGATCTATCGGTTAGAATGTCAATTTTCTACTATCAATCTCGTTCTTAGACCTAGGCGTCAAGATGGTAGAAGAAGGTAACTCACTCCGACTCATCCACTCGGCAACTCATTATCAGTCATGACACGACAAGGGATGGCTGGGGACTCCCCAAGTGTTAGAAGCAAAAAAAAAAATGATGCGACCAGAGATTGGCGGCTCAGTTATTAGGAAACTCAGCAACGATTCGGAACACTGGGACTTCCCTTGGCCAAGTTTTTTCGAATAAACTTGGTCCTACGCTCGGAAAATTTATTTTTCATCAGAAGACTTGAGAAACCGGGTAAGTCTTATTCTGACAAAATACATGGTCTTCTTTTTCAAGTTTTGATAAAACCTCTAACCATGTTTTATCCCATGTCATCTACCAACACACGGTTCCATGGCCTACTTGGGACATGTGCGTAACTTTCATTCATAGCCAATTCAATTCTAAAACATTTGTTCAAAAATATATAATCCAAAACCATCAAGGTAAATTTTGTCCATCAACCCAAGAAAACCTGAAAATCAAAAACCAAAAACCAGGCGTCTCATTTGCCTTTCAAAAAAAAAACCTAAAGGTAAGAGGTCCAAACGACAAATATATATTCAAGGAAAGTTTTCCAACAACTGCTTGCTCCTCTTGGTGAAGGCCTCCTTTATGCTCTGGAGAGCCGCCCTTTTTAATTTCAATTGCCGGCACAATTTATTGAATTCCGATTTCTGCTTCTTCACCATGTCCGCTGATGGACCTTTAACTGTTTCGACCAGCAACCTTTCAACATCAGAGAGACCTTCAATGAACCAAGGAATGTTTAATTCGAAGCCCATGCACATGTCACGATGGAACTTCCAGCTCGAGATTACATCCTCAGAAGCTGTTTGACCAGTCACGTTGCACATCTCATCAATCAAATACAAGGACTCCTCCACACGCTTGACCAACGCATGTCGACTAGTGACCTTTTTAGTCGTGGAAATGTGACCATAGCTTTCCCAAATCTTGGTGTACAATGCCGCATGTTTAGCGGGCACGCTAAATCCACCAATCAACACATGACCCGGGAAATGGGCCAGATAAAAAGGATTGAAGGTGGCACCCGCAACTGAATCAACAACTGGCAGGAGATCCCTAACTACAATTTCATCCCCCAAAGTGCCTTCCCCCACCCGAGTCACGGCGGCGCCCTCGAGACGATGAATCTCCATGTACAAATTGCTAGGTCGTACACTTTCCGTAGTAGGAAGTACGGGTACGTATTTTCTCTGGTGGTCTTCCACTTCAAGATCATCCCCAAGAACGGTTTCCTCCTAAAAAATCAAGATTTAGTTTCACTGCAAAAAAAAAAAAGAAAAAAAGAGAAGGGGAAAGAAGGAAACGTGGAGAAGACTCACTGATTCACTTTCAGACTGACTAGAGGGAGACTCAACACTGTTGTCAGAAAAACCACTTTCACCATCACCAGACTCAGAACTTTCATCTTTCACTACAAGAAACTTAATATATTGCAGCACCCAATAGTTGTGGCATAAGTCCCTATTAGTGTCGCGATAACCTATGTAGCAAGAAGTCCTTTTTGAAGCACCAATTTTATTGCTGCAGCAAGAGATTATATTTTTTTGCCACACTCTTTTTATATTGTTGTCACATTTGTGTGGCAAAAGTTTCATTTTGCAGCACTAAATTATATCTTTTAGCTGCAGCTGAAAAGTACTGTGACTAGAAATTTTATTTTGCAACACCTATATTAAAGGTGTGACAATATATGGTGTAGAAATAGCTATATTTTCTTTTAGTGCTTCTCGGATTATTCATCACTATGGATAGGATTGACAACGCCACTCCCTGTCTCGAAAATGGTGCCTTTTGACTGTTCGCGAGTTTGGAAAAGGCGTTCATACTACTGAGACCCTGGACGGAATGCAAGAACGTATTCTCGGAAAAGGAACAAAGATATAAACGGTTCAAGCTAAATTCAAGAGGAGAGCCGTTCGTACCCGCATATTGGATGAACTAAAAGTCGGCAACTCTGTGGAGTCTAACCGGAAACCTCCTGCACGATTTTTAGACCTTCGCTCCTTCACCTGGGGACTGTTTTATTATGGACCGACATATTTTATTTTAATTGAAGAAGTATCCCTCAGCAACGGATGCTTTACTAAAACCTCGACGGAAGGTCTACCACGAGTATTCTCCACCACGGACTTCATAAATTACTGGATGATAAGGATATTATCCTGCCAAAATGTGTTATATTTGGAGGTCGTTGATGGATTCCGTTCCGCGAGAAAAGGAAGACTTTTACCCGACACAAGAGCACTAGCATCGAGAATAGCCGACAATGAAATTTGTGGAACACCCGGCTGACGAACAAGTGGGACCTATTGGTCAAAACCCATATGTCGAGCAGCCCTGTCAACATTATAGGAAATCGCCTTGCAAGATATTCGGAAAAAAGATGGAATGTGACCAGGCATGCAGCTAAGCATGAACACCATCTCTCTAATGCTCAGGCCCTCACCATCAAAATACAAAGACGTGTTCAAAGCGGGAGAAAAGGTACTAACCTGAGTTATGGACGCATGCACCGGAGCCCATGGACAAAAATTAACATCATACGCGTTGTCAAGAAACCTAATCATTTTCGGACCAGTTTTTCGGCGCATGTTCGACCAAAACAATATTATGGAGCCACCCCAAGACTCGGGAAGTATGGCCAACGGTTTCTGGGAATACTTCTCGAAATGCTCTCACAACCATGCCTGGAGAAAAGCGGCATGAACATATGAATCCACATTCATATGATCATTCGAGGCGCGCATGTCCAAAACCAGCTGGTCCAGGTGTGCATACAGGGAACCAAGAAACAAACCACCGAGGGGAAGAACGACACCTTTTGCTAATTTTATGGCAAACTTGATAAGTCCATGTCTTATCTTTTTCTTGCCAGAGCTGTCATCAAAAATATCTCTGGATAACCAAAGAGTCAAGAATGCCGCAACATGAGCGGCGTGCATTTCTTCTTCATCAGCGGACAACTTGACATCAAGGTTTCCAACTACGTGAAAGTTCAGCAGTACAACCACGCTTTCCAAAGAAATTGTCATTTCGCCCCACCTGTATACGGCCGTATGGGTGTCCGGGCACCATCTGGAAACAAAATCAACTAACCCTGGAATTTCTTTCCTAATATGAAGCACTGCAGAAGCCGCAACAACACCGATAATCTGTGCCCTGGTCAAATTGGTCTTTACAGGTTCCTGGTCCATCATAAATCGTGTCCATTTCTCAAAGGAACGCAACAGACTTGCAGGGATTTTAAAATCGATAGAAGAAGCACGATATTCTTTTCTTTGAATGAAAAATCTTATTACGCCTCCTGGACAAACCGATCGATCCTCTCCTTCGCTTTCTCATCCAGTCAGAAGAATCGACACATAGCTGGGATGGTTTCTAATAACTGTGGCCGATGTGGTAAAGAATTCATCATCTTCATTTGGTTTGGAGTTGCAAATGTCTCTCGGTACAGCAGAACTCTCCTCAAGTGATATCATAATGAAGATTTTCTCAAACAACTTCAATGGAGCAATGCGAAGGGATATTATTACAGAAGGTGCACGAAAATTATTTTTACCCAAGATGCAAGCCCGTTTGTTTCAAGGCCGTACCCTACGGCATATAATTCTTTTCCAACCAAGGAGGAATGATTCACCAGGGGAACCATACACACGGCCACGCCAAAACAAGGATAAAACCCTGAAAATCTTGGTTTTCATGAGAATACATGGCAATTACTATCACATGCCTACCTTGCACAGTGAGTAGGGGAGGTTAACATTACTATGGTATTCATTCCTAAGTGCTACGACAAGCTAGGGCAAAAATACCTAACATTCACGCTAATATTTCTACAAGGTCATGAAAAGGTACGCCCGCAACTAGGGTTTTCACCAACACAAAAAAAAAATGAAAGAAAAGAAAGTCAAAGGGAAGTAATGGACAAGATTTATGAAGGCAAAGTTTATGAATATGATTGGTGGGTGGATTCAGTACCATAAACAATCTTCTATATGGTCTGGTTTGAAATGGGTCATTCAAGATATAAATGAAGGATCTAGGTGGATTGTTGGAAATGGTAAAGATATTTTTGTTTGGATGGATAAATGGGTATATGACTATACTTTTCTTGACAAGTACCCTGATAACACTTTTATTCAACAACATAAGGATTGGAAAGTTGATAAGCTGATACATAATGGCAGATGGCAAATACCATTGAATTGAATCAAATTATAAAAATAGAATACTTGCCTCAGATAGGGCATGGAGTTGATACAAGAATTTGGAGTGCTGATCTTAAAGTACAATTCACAGTAGCTAATGCCACCCAACAAATGAGAATAAAGTACTTTATAGTGCAGTGGACAAAAAAGGTATGGGATCCTTGCTTACACCCCTATATATCCTTGAATGTATGGAAAATATTAAGAGGAGCATGTGCAACAGAAGAATCTGTTAGGAAAAAGGGGTTCAGTACTGTCTCTAAATGCTATTTGTGTGGGAATGCTCAGGATAATATGGATCATATTTTATGGCAATGTAGTTTCAGTGAGGGTATTTGGCATTGGTTGTGTGGAGTTTTTAAAGTACCAATTCCTAAATTTTTTGAAGATGTCCTTGGCATGATGAAAACTAAGAGATCAATCATTCAACAACTATGGCTGGTTAGCTCTTGTACTGCAATGGTAGAAATTTGGTTCAGTAGAAACAGAAAAATGTATGATGATAATGCCCCCAGTGCAATAATGAATTTCACAAAGGAATGCAATATAAGATTGACTGGAAAAAGGACAGGTGGGAAGTATGATTTTGAGGTATTATTCCTTTTTGGTATTAAAAATATTCCAGTAAGGAGTACTATAGTTAAAGAGTTCTTTTTCAGACTCCCTGAAGCTCCTCAAGTCTTACTTTGTTGTGATGGTACTGTCATAGGAAATCCTGGTTTAGCAGGTGTGGGGTGTGTGGGAATAGACAGTAAAGGAAGATGTGTTGGTGCATTAGCAGGAGGGATTGGCATTTCCACTAACTATATAGCTGAAGTAATGTCTTTGATCATTGATGGAGAGTAGGAAATCAGGAGAAGCATTTTCAGTGTGTGTTTCTGTCTTAAATCCAAGGCAGTCTTGTCAGCATTCATGTCAGAGAAGGTTCCATGGATAGTTAAAACCAGATGGGAAGTGATCAAAAGTAAACTAGTGATTGTATTTAGACATTCTTACAAGGAAACCAACTTCTCTGCTATTAAAATGGCAAAGAAGGGTGCCTTAATCGCAAGTGGAGAATGAGAATATTATACAAACAAGCCTGATTTCTTAGGAGAAATAGAGTCTGAAATCTTTGCTTATTTTAGGTTATAATGTTTGTAACTATTTTTGGGCCTAGTGTGTATGGGATTATTTGAGTTGAAATTTTTTGCTGTAATTTCTGTTTAATTATCTGTCATGGGCTTGTCCAGACAGTTGGGCTTGTAATATTTTTTGAATTATTTTGGTAAAAAAATTCATATGATTTAGCAAAAAAAAAAGAAAAAAAGGGAAGTACTGGGAGGCATACCTAGTCCACTCGTCCGCTTCACCGCTACTAAGCAAAAAAATAAGAAATAATGAAGGCGTGAATCAAAGGGAGAGGCCGGCCCTCCTTATATACATGGTACGTGGGAGTTTGAACAAAGTAAGGATTTCCTATTTCGATCCAAGAAGGGAAAATAGGAAATCGGCCCCACAAAGATCAATCCCCATGCCCAGGACTTCCCAAACCATTACCGTGGCCCCCTGCTAAAGCCGCACCGTGCCAGACCCCGCCTCACCTTGCCATGGTCCAAACCGCGCATCACCTTGCCATGGACCTGGACCTCGCTCCATTACCACTGCCCCACCGTGCCTAGCTTCCCCTGACGTGTTCCACCAAGCCATTGATGCGGCCAAGACCACGCCACCTCTTGGCCCTCCCATACCCAAGCAATCTCTCCATTTTCGCGTCCCCCCACGACGCCTAGCCGCCCCTGTAAGATCCACCAGGCCATTGCCGTGGTCAAAACCATGCCACCTCTCGGCCCGTTCGGTCCAAGCCATCCACCTGCTCCTCCCTCCAAGACAGCACCCCCTTTGCCGTGACTACTAACATGGAAAGAAAAAACTCTCTCTACCACTTAAAAGGTTAGTCAGTCTCTCCTGACCATCTTTGCAATGATTTACGCTGTCTGTCACCATCATATGCTTACCCCGCAACAAGGCACCTGTTCCGAGCTAAGCAGAGGACTTAATGTTGATGGTGGTTTTTAGTTTAGGGTTAAAATCGTAAAACGCTAAACCCTAGCAGACATTTAAAACAAGCATTTACCAGGAACATTTATTAAAAAGATTTTAATATGTCTCTAATACTTACCGGGGTATATTTTTTTAAATTAGGGTTACAACAAACCAAACCCTAATTCTCTCGTGTGCCAATGGCAAATCATGCCAGCCACACCTAGCCCAAGCTATCCGCGCCATGCCAATCGCACCATGCCATGGCCCTAGCTATGCTAGCCACATCTCGTGTGCCAATGGAAAAACATTCCATCCACACCCAACCGCGTCAAAGCATGCTAACCATGATAACCGCACCCTTGTGCCAATGGAAAATCATGCCATCAATACCAAACCCAAGCTAGCCGCGCCATGCCAATACCACCATGCCATGGCCCTATCTATGCTATCCACATCTCGTGTGCCAATGGAAAAACATTCCAGCCACATCCAACAACGCTAAAGCATGCTGACCATTCTAACCGCACCCTTGTGTCAATGGCAAATCATGCCATCCACACCTATCCCAAGCTAGCCATGCCATGCCAATTGCACCATGCCATGTCCCTAGATATGCTAGCCACATCTCGTGTGCCAATGGAAAATCATTCCATCCACACCCAACCGCGCCAAAGCATGCCAACCATGCTAGCCGCACCTTTGTGCCAATGGAAAATCATGCCAGCCACACCTAGCCCAAGCTAGCCATGCCATGCCAATCGTACCATGTCATGCGCCAATGGAAAATCATGCCAGCCACACCCAACTGCGCCAAAGCATGCTAACCATGCTAGCCGCACCCATGTGCCAATGGAAAATCATGCCAGCCACACCTAGCCCAAGCTAGCCGCTCCATGCAAATCGTACTATGCCATGGCCCTAGCTATGCTAGCCGCGCCACCCTTCTGGCCTTCTCCTCACGACTACTAAAATGAAGGCATACAATAATCAACGGTTGCCCTTAAGTCCCAGGAGCAAATCCTGGCCGTCTAAGGTCCCCTCACAACCTTTAGCATAAAACCCTAGCTTGGTTACGCGCCATGCGCCCATGGCTACTCCTTGTTCCCACATGCAAACACCGCTCCTAGCACCCAGGGCTACTCCATGGCCCCACATGCCAAGATCACGCCATGCGCCCATGGTTACCCCTTGGCCCCGCATGCCAAGCCGAACCCAAACCTATCCAAGCTAGCCGCGCCATGCCAAATGCACTTTGCCTTGGCCCTAGACATACTGGCCACGTCATGACGATCCAAGAGCCCTCACCTTGACCCTAGATATGCCATATGCCCATGGAAAACCCTTAGCCCCTCATGCCAAGTCTAAACACACCCTAGCCGTGCCACCCTCCTGGCCTTCCCCCACGGCTACTAAAGAGAATGCATGCACCAATCAACGGTTTCCCTTCAAACCCAGGAGCAAATCCTGGCCAGCCAAAGTCACCTCATGACTTTGGCCCAAAAACCCTAGCTTGGTCACGCACCTGACCAAAGCTATCTATGCCATGCCTCCATACAAACCATCTGCCCCACGCGCCCAAACCAAACCGCACCTAGCCAAGCTAGCCGCACCAAGACAAGCTCCATTGCCTTGTCCCTAGCTATGCCATGCGACCATGGAAAAACATTGGCCCCATGCGCCAAGCCAAACCGCACCTAGCCGAGGTAGCCGCACTAAGCCAAACACCCATGGCTTGGCCTTAGCTATGCTAGTCACACTATGCTAATCCAAGCGCCTTTGTCTTGGCCCTAGCAATGCCATACGCCCATGGCAAACCATTGGGTCCGAAAACCTAAGTTTGGCCACGTCAAACCATGTCATGCCAACGGAACGCCAACCTAGTCGCGCCACCACGATTACCCTCACTACCAAAACTAAGGTGTGCAACGCACTACTCAAGATGCAAAATCTCGACCGTCGAAGGTCACCAGGCTAGAAAGTTCCCCGAGCTTGACTTTCCAAGCCACAACAACGTATTACATGTTCTCCAAGAATATTCGAGACATCAACACAAACTGGGGGATCTTTTTTGGGTATTGGTTTGGTGGTCTATAGCGTGCGGCGTATACTACGCTCCTCATAAGGAAGTGTCATAAGAGTGAGGCTCCTTGTAAATACGGGAGTTATGTGGGAAACGTTCATGGGACATAAACCGGTGAGTTAACAACCTTTATGGAACATCAATTCCATAACGTTAATAGTTTCATGAAAATCAATTTCATGCGTTAACCACTTTATGGAACAATCAAGTCCATGCATATGGTTACCACCTCCTCACATTTACTCCTCACTCCATAATGAGACCAGGGTACATTTCTACTACGGCTTGTATAAATAGGTCTTACCTATTTCCATTTGAACAACAAGTTCATTCGGACAAGACAACTCTCAGAATACTTACCTGTTAGCTCCCCTCGTGAGCTCTTCCACTTTTCTGAAAACAAGTTGAAGAAACCCAATTGCTCTTCCAGAATAAACTATTCTGGTCTCACACTCTCCTTGCTTCCCTCCCAAAAACCAACTCATTCTTCTCCTCTTTGTGACCGAAGCAAGTCTGGAACGACCATTTCTTGGTTTAGGTCGGACTTGTACAGATTGATCTCTTGAACCTAAAAGTACTCGCTTGCAGTACATTGTTTAGGGTTTAAACAGTTTCTCACCTTCACACCTGCAATTACCAAAATCAGCAGAAGCTATTTTCACCTATAAACAGTTTGATTTTAAGTTTGATACTAATTTCAATGCGGTTAAATTTTTGATTCATCTGTCATTTGAAGTTTTATTGGCTATTCATGATTTCAATTTTGGGTATTTTTTCTCTAGATTTTGTGTATGAATTTGCTTTGGTTTTGAACTAGAAACCAGTTAAAGGAATATCTATTGCTGCCATGAAGATAGGGATGAATTGGAAGAGAGGAAATGGACCAAGCGCTGCTTGATTCAATTTAAGATATGATTGTTGATGTGATCTAATGGGTATTCTGGCTGATGCCGTTAATGAGAGAAGAAAGAATGAAATTGATTATGGCTGAATGGGTTGGTGATTGTGAATGTGTGTGTGTTAGAATTGAATTGCAATAATTGCATGCAAGGTGTTGTGTTAGGCTTAAAAATCAACAAAGAAGTTGTCTCACCATTTCTAGAGTAACACCCTGCAAGTGATTAATAAAATTCCTGAATTAACAGGGAAACGGTAGTTGAGTGCACCATATGTTGCGTCTAATTGTGTCTGTGGTGTTTGAACAACTGAAAAGGTTTAGAGCTTGGGTTTGCGAAATGTATTTTGACAGCAAAATAAGTTGAGTATGTGAGGTTTTGGTCGAGTTCAAGAAGCAAAACAACATGGACAGTTGCAGCTTCTCGAGTGCACCATAACCATGGTTCGATGGTTGAGTATGAAGTGTATTTGGCAGTCGCCGAGGACTTTTTTTTGAAGTTTATGAGTACATTAATTTGTATGTCAGTATTGCAACTAGTATTTATTTTGACATATTAAAAAAAGTATATCTTAATGACTTTTGTTAGTTGCTTAAATACAGACGCCTTTCAATTTTTTAGGTAAAAGCTTAAATGAATTCAGGGTATAACAAAAGATTAGACTTGGATGAAAACACTCTCATCCTGCATAATTTGAAAAAACAAATTTTTTGGCCACTGTGAAACTGATTTCATCCTGCATATTCTGAAAAACAAAAACATATTCATCCTGCACAAACTCACGAAAACATGTTTTTTCCAGGATGAAACCAGTTTCATCATGTACATTCTGCAAAAAAAAAAAGAAAAAAAAAACTGCTAGGATGTACCTGGTTTCATCCTGCATATTCTAAGACATGGTTACAAAAATTACTGACGACTCAATGTACAGGCTAGTTTAAGTAAAAACATTTCATATTTAATTGACTTGCAATTAATATATATGCATTCATATAACTATGCAAAGAAAGTTTTACAAACTAAAAGTTAAGCTAAAACTACATCAATGAGCTTTTGTAGTAACCTATTTTCCTAACAACCTAATGACATCACGGTTTTAGTTATCATTCAATTTCCAGCAACTTCATATGTTATAAACTTCATTTAGTTTCTTTTTTCTCCAATTTTATTCATCCATTTTTCCAACCACGTTCACATCATGCATACTCCTTGTGCTTAATTCACCATCAACGTTCACATTATTCCTATTATTGTCTCTTAATTCAGCACTCCTCTTGTTATTACGTGCTACAACAATTTATATGGAAACTAGTTATATCCATTTTTAAATCTATATGAAAACACACTAGGCCAAATATGGGATTTGGTGACGGTTTGAAATTTTATATCATGACTGTTTTAGAAAAAAGTGTCACAATACATTGTTGGTGACAGTTCCTAAAGGTGACCGGCACCAAATATTATTACAAATCATGACGGTTGACATAACCGTCAAGGAAACGGCATACTGCGACGGTGATTGATGTAAACTATTATAATTGACCTATCAACGGTGACACTTAACAACCGTCATGTATATATGATATATAATGACAGTTTGTGTCTATGCCGTCACAGTAGCACTTATAATGACGGTTTTGGTGGTAAATGTCACAATAGCCTGTAGTAAATGGTGACGATTTAGGATTAACTCTCACAATAGCTTATAATGATATTTGCCTATCACTGCAAACGTTAGATCTTAATAACTCGTGATTGCTTTTATATAAAATAAATGGGACCAAATAAGTAATGATTCCACCGAAATCCTTCAATCCAAGTTTGAAAGGATGATTCCACCGAAAATAAGTAATGATTCGTTTATAGTAATGATTAAACAAACAAAATAAAAATTAAACCTTTAAGCCAAGTTGGAAAGGATTATTCCACCGAAATCCAGTACCTAACCTTTGATAATTATTAGTACCAAAAAAAAAAGAAAAACTTTGATAATTGTTCCTTTTTCTTTTCAATTTCTTGGATCCCTTTTTTTTCTTGTGAGAGGCCACCCTTTAATGATTTGGTACAACCTTTGAGCCAAGAAATATTGGTGCCCTTCGATGATTTTGGCTTTTTTTTTTTTTTTTTTTGGTAGGACGATGGTTCTATGCATTAACTATTTTTTTATAAAATGGAACTGTGCGTATGGACCCAATATGAAAAATTTGTAGAAAAGGGAAATTATGAGCGGAAATCATGTATTGGAATCCTCCCTACGATTGCCAAAGGATCCGGTTATGTATAGCCCACCAATCAAAAGTGCTTTGGATCCCGACAAACAGTCAATCAATCTCCTCAATCATAGCCGGAGTTATAGTCTTCACAACCTAGCACACTTATTACACATATACTGGAATCATTTTTATCCTTCCAGTTTAAATATCTAGTATATATTTCTCATGAAATATTGTGAAACCTCATTCATCCGATATCTTGTGTTTACTCAACAAACTACTTTCCCTACAAAGTTCAAAAACAATATGTCTGTTCCTGAGAATGGTCGTATCAACATGCTATCTCGTCAACTCAGACATACTAATATTGATCTATCTGCAATCACAAGAAGAACTATTGGTTCTTCCCAAATTATTAATCAAGCTGCGGATATGTGGATGTACGGTATACTAGGGAAACTTATGAAGAAATAAAAGATAAAGATTAGAGTCATTAGTTCTGAGATTAGAGTCAAAAAATTTCTCCCGCTTATCAAGAAAATATTTTACACTTTTGATGATGAATATTCGTCAATAATTTCGTCTTTGTTATTGGTTGATTTTATGGAAGTGATGATATTTGCTATTGTAAATTGATTTCAGGTTTATTGAATCAACTAAAAGCATAGTTTAGAGTTTACTTATGATTTATCAAGAGCTGTGAGATTGGAAATGTCTACTAATCGAAGGAGTTGACGAAAGAAAATGTTAATACTGAATTATATGTACTTTTTCATAAAATGTGAATTTTTGCAAAAGCATTGATATTATTTTAATGAGATTGTAAATTGAATTCAGGAATAATATATATGATTTTTCTTGTTTTAATTTGGTTGCATATTTAATTTCCTTTACAAATTTAAATTTAGCTGGGAAAAACAATTGGCAACATAAAGCCGGCACCTAATCAATGTTCATACGGTAACTTTTAATGAAGAAAAACCGTCAGACAAGGACTTATAAATGACGGTTACAATAAGAAACCGTTGTTGTTATTTCTTATGTCGACGCTTTTCAACATTATATTGACGGTTTCTTGGGAAAACAGTCACCATAACATCGTTAAGGTGGCGTTTTCAATAAAAAACCGTCGTGGATGTCTGTTACAATGACAGTTTAATATACTTCATGACAGTTTTGAAGGCTAATTGGTGACGGTTATGTGACAGTTCATAAGCGTCAGTATAAGATGACCCCTACGGTGACATCGACATTGGTGACACTTTCAAATTTCACCTGAACCGTCATGGAATTGATATAGTGACAGTTTTGAAATGTCACCTATGTTGATATTTGGCCTAGTGACAAGTTACAACCTATATTAAAGCTAGATGAAAACCAGTTTTTGCATGTCAGCTTTGGAGACACTATAGGAATCACACTACCCGATTACATAATGCAAAAAAAAACAAGCACATAAGATAGGTTTATTCCCCAGCATCCACATACACTATAATGTTTCGTCACATTCTAAGGCCATGGAAACTCAGTAACATTCCAAGTACAAGAAAAGTTGCTACCTGCTAGGCTTAGTGATATATGCATAACCTAATTGTAGAGATGTTATATGGATCAAATTTAGCCAACTAGGTAATGATGTATGGATTAGATTTAGTTGTAGAGTATATATATATATATATATACATATCATATGCCGTAGAGAATCACTCGGGCATTCTTTCAAACATGCTATGAAAACGTTTTACCATCAACAGATTTTTGGCCAGCGTGAAACTAGTATCATCTTGCATATTCTGGATTTTTTTTTTTTTTGCCAGGGTGAAACTGGTTTTATCCTTCATGTTATGATAGAAAATAGAATTCTGGCCAGGGTTAAACTAATTTCATTCTTCATATTATGACGAAAAAAACATATCTAACCCGCACACTCTGACGAAAATAATTTTGGATAGGATGAAACCAGTTTTATCTTCTACATATTTTGACATCCTTACAAACACCTGTTGAGCATGGCTTCAATAATGGAGAATTTCTTAGCCCATACAATACATATAACCAGATGCAAACCAGTTTCATTCAACATATATAACTATTAAGTTCATTACTTGTTCATCCCGATGCAATGAAGATGAAACCGGTTTCATTTGCATAACCAATATTAATTAAATTCATTACAATTAATTAATTTTAACCTAGGTTCAGCAAGTAAGGTTAAATTAAAATCACCAGATACTACAACACATCATTCACACCAATTTGTGCTAAAATAAAGACAATCAATCCATTCATTTCTGAAATTAAATTAAAAAACAAAATTAGGGTTTCCAAACCTGCGTGTTTTAGTATAATCATGAGTGATTTTCTGAAATTGGTTGATTCAAACCCTAATTAGGCATCTGCAAATGTTGATATCGTTGATGGTGGAGACGGTATAGAAGGATAATGATGGTGCACAGGGTGTAGAAACATGGTGGCGGTAGTTACTGTTTTGATGATGGAGAAAGGTGACGATAAAGAACGAGAGATGGTGGTGATTTTTTTGGATATGTTTTTGTTCGATGATTTTGAAGATGACGGAAGAAACGAAAAGATATGTCAGTATAATAGGAAGGGTATTTGAGTCACTTTTGATCTTAATTAGTTGCTGTCCATCTCACCTATGGCAACAATTTACTCGTCCATCTGAACCGGATATTAAACCTTTCTGGTCAAATAGCCCATTTTCTGTTGGTCGAATTGGTCTCCACTGCACTCTTTTGGGTGTATTCTCTCATTTTGTACTGTGCGAGATTTGATGTTGACTACTGTATCTTACATCCATGTCATTCTTTTATTCTCTTGTTGGTATAATAAAAAATTTCCAAAAAAAAATCTGTTTTGGCCAGAATATTTTTATCCAAGGATGAAAAGGGCTCAAAAACTAGCCCTGCAACATTGGCTTGAAGCTGTCTGAGAAAAGTACCAAGGATTTGCAAGTCAAAGTTAATTTGAGGCTGACGTATTTGTGCATATTCCATTTTTCAGATTGACCAACGATTCCCATTCCATATAAGCACTATTTCCATCTTTAACCAGGAAAGGGGAGTCGATGTTGGATTAGTTTTCTTCTTCGATCCAAATTCCGAAAGATACAGAAGTATATTTATTTTGATATAAAAACCGTACAGTACAACACAAGGAAGAGCCAGGTTCTAAACCACGAACAAGAAGAGGAAGATCCGGAGATGGACGAGAACAAAAATATGAATGTGCCATCAATGCCGCATCTGCCAGAAGAAATTATCATGGAAATCCATTCAAGGTTACCTCCAACATCTCTCTTAAAATTCAAGTGTGTGTCGAAACTTTGGAGCATCCTATATAACAACCCTAAAATTATTGATAAGACCAAAAACAACTTCAGTATTATGATTTTACATGCCGCCGTTATGTACTCTATAGATAACCAATCATTATCATCGTCGTCACTTGATGGTATGGAGAAGATTCATTGCCCAGACGCTGAATATGGTTACTGGAGAACTAGTTTTGTGGGGTGTTGTAATGGCTTGTTGTGCATACACATTGATGATATGGGTATTGATTTTATTTTATGGAACCCATCTACTGGGGACTGCAAACGAATACCAAGTCCACCTGATCAATTTGATTTTTCTTTACATTCTTACTTACCTGTGATAGGATATGGGTTTGGTTTATGACTCGAATAGTGATGATTACAAGTTTGTATGTATTACAACCGATTTGCACGTGAACCGATCTGCAGTTCAGATCTATTCACTTAGATCGGATTCATGGAAACAAGTGAAAAGAACTCATAATATCTCTTGGCTGTTATCACCCACACCCAATTATACACCCCAATACGGGGTGTTTTATAATGGAGCACTTCATTGGCAGTCATCCTCTACATCCAAAGATTTAATTGCTTTAGGCATGAAAGATGAGCTCATAAGAGGAATATCAGCACCAGAAAATTCAAATTTGGAGAAGTTTGGTGGTAACAATGCTTCTATTGATGTGTTGGATGGGTGTCTTTCGATGCTTTATCCTAATGCAAACCTTGGTTTTGACGTATGGTTGATGAAGGATTATGGAAACAAAGAGTCATGGACTAAAATTTACAGCATTCCAAGACCTACATCACTCTATGATGATCGGCGAAGGTTTTTGTGCTTGAGAAGGATCAAGTGTTTAAAAAGTGGAGAGATGGTGTTAGAGATTTGTTACCACCGCGGCGAGACTTATAAAAAGGCTTTGGTTTTATATGATCCAAAGAATGAAATGTCTACGACTTTGATGGAAGATGAGGATGAGTACACTTCAAATTCGCTAACATTCCATAGTTATTTGAAGAGCTCGGTTTCAGTTTCATCGGGTACTAACACTGGCTAATAATGACGGAACTTAGTGTTTCCACAATTGATCAGCATGTTAACATTGACATCTATATTATATTCACCATTTTTCTGCATATGAACTTTAGGGGCCAAGAAAGACATTGACCCGCTTAATAAGTACCTCATAAATCTTTGCAACAAGCATTATCTTTGTAGGATATTTCCGTGGATAAAAATTATAAACAAGGTCAAAGAGATTGGAAGAATAAATTACATCCATATATCGAAAAACAGGGTGTATGTAATGCGCGTCAAGCAAAAATTTCCATTCTAATAACATTTGCATGCTTCTGAATTCTTTAATCATTCACAATAAATCCCTATACCAAGAAGCAAATATAAGTTAGGAGAAGAGGAGAATGATAACATCTTTCAATCGAAAGTTAAGCATAAATAGAGCGCTCCACCAGAAGTTCGAGAGCACCGTCAAAATCTTTTTCATACTGCGTAGGGCGCTCTATCGTCAGTTCTTAACCCCCGAACGTTGACTAGTATAAACAAATAGAACGTTGACCGTTAGAAAATTAATTAGTTAAGCAGGTGATGTTACGAAACTCTAGGGCCTAGGAAAACGATTCCCAATCCATATAAACTCTATTTCCATCTGTAACCAGGAAAGGGAGTCCCTGTTGGATTTGTTTTCTTTTTCTTCGATCCGAAAGATACAAAAGTATATAAAAACCCTACCTACAGTACCACACACAGAATGGATATTCTTGGATTTGATGATAATTTCCTTTGAGAGAAATGTTCTCTAGGATTTAGTTTTTATATCCAAAACAATATTTTCTGGGAATTACAAAAGTTAAGACGGAGATTATTCTCCTTATTCTAAAAATGGTAAGAAGATAATATTCATTCTATTACACCCCCTTAGTCTAAGCGGGAGAGGAGCAAACGCTAAGACTAGACCGAAAACGAACAAATAACTGACGAGGAAGTCCCTTGGTGAAGATGTCAGCATACTGGTTTTCAGAGGGGACGTGAAGAACATGATTGTCACCAATACGAACGCGTTCACGTACAAAATGTATATCAATTTCCACATGCTTGGTGCGCTGATGTTGAACAGGGTCTCCAGACATATTAACCGCACTCACATTATCACAATATACGATAGTAGCACGTCGTAGAGGAAGATGAGGCTCTAGAAGGAGGTTGCGAAGCCATGTAGTTTCAGCGACAACATTTGCTACCCCCCGGTATTCAACTTCAGCACTGGATCGAGAAACTGTTGCCTGACGTTTGGATGACCAGGAGATGAGGTTGTCACCAAGAAAGACACAGTAACCCGAAGTCGATCGTCGAGAATCTGGACATCCCGCCCAATCAGCATCAGAGTATGCCGTTAATCCAGAAGTAGTGGAGACCGAGATAAACAAACCGTGATGAATTGTGCCCTGAAGATAGCGAATGATCCGCTTAAGGGCATGCATGTGAGGCTCTCGAGGGTCTTGCATGAATAAGCATACCTGTTGAACTGCGTATGAGATGTCTGGCCGGGTGAAGGTGAGATACTGTAAAGCTCCAGCTAGACTTCTGTATAGAGTAGGATCCTTAATCGCAGGACCTGAAGTAGCACTGAGGTTGGAGTTGGTGTCGACCGGAGTAGCCACTGGGTTAAATTTTGTCATGGAGGCACGAGCAATGATGTATTGAGCATATAATGACTGAGATAAATATAACCCTGAAGATGATCGAGTGACAGTAATACCCAGAAAATGATGTAGCGGTCCAAGGTCAGACATAGAAAACTCTCTATTCATCAAATCAATGAAGCGGCATAGGAGAGCATCAGTAGAGGCAGTCAAAATAATGTCATCAACATACAAAAGTAAGTATGCCGTTTCGGATCCTGATTGATAAACAAAAAGTGAGGGATCACATACACTACCACGGAAACCACAACCTATGATAAACTTGGCAAATCTCTGAAACCACACCCGAGGAGCCTGCTTAAGGCCATATAGCGATCTGCGTAGTCGACATACGTAATCAGGGTGATCAGGATCAACAAATCCCGGAGCCTGATGCATATAAACTGTCTCGGTCAGATCACCATGGAGAAACGCATTCTTAACATCTAGCTGATGAATTGGCCAAGAACGCGAAGTGGCAATAGTAAGAACAGTACGAATAGTAGAAGGTTTGACAACCGGACTAAACGTTTCAAAACAATCAACCCCAACCTGCTGAGATTTACCATTAGCAACAAGACGTGCCTTGTGTCGCTGCAAAGAACCATCGGCATTATATTTGTGAAGAAATATCCACATGGAACGAATAACATGAGCATCACGTGGTCGTGGTACAAGTTCCAACATATTAGTTTTCAACATAGCATTGTACTCATCTTTCATGGCGGCATTCCAATTTATATCCCTAAGAGCATATAAATGAGAGTGAGGAATTGGGGATATATGTCGTAGTGTTTGGACATTAAGATTGAGTCGATGGATTGGTTTGTGAATGCCGTGGGAAGCTCTCGTCACAGGGCATGAAGGAGCAGGAGGTGAGGGTGGAGAGTCATTAGTTGGAGAGGTTGTAGTAGGTGGAGGGATATGAGGGGCAGTAGTGAGTAGAGGGACAGGTGTGGGTGGAGAGAGTGTAGTGGGGGACAGCGGGAAGTGGATGGCAGACGTGATGTTGGAGATGTTGTAGTAGGGAGTGGAGGGGCTGTAGTAGGTGGAGGGATAGGAGGGGCAGTAGTGGGTAGTGGGACAGGTGTGGGTGGAGAGAGTGTAGTGGGGGGACAGCGGTAGGTGGATGGGAGAAGTGATATTGGAGAAGTTGTAGTAGGTGGAACTGTAGAATTTGCTGTAGTAGGTGGAGGGAAATGCGTCAGTTCTGGAGAGGTTGGTGGAGTGGGAACAGATGTAGGGATGGACTGACGTAGAGAGGAGAAGTTGGATGGGCGTGGAGGAGTGGGTTGAACAGACGAACGGAAGTTGTACGGATGTAGGGAAGCTGGAGTCTGCTGGTGGTTTTGGATTGTAGTGACGGAAGAGAAGTTGGACCGACGGTGTGGAGGGGTGTACGGTCCTGGAAAAATTGCAGTGGGTTGGATAGTAGGTGGAGTCTCGACATTAGGAGGAGTCTGAGTAGATGGGTATGATAGATTATAAGAGGGATGATAGTCTGAGTAGATGGGTATGATAGATTATAAGAGGGATGATTGAGATAAGAGGGAGACTCATCATCGGGAGAAGTATTTGGATGTAGATTTGTGAAGGGAAAAACATTTTCATCAAAAGTTACATGACGAGAGATGATAATTTTGTTTGTGGCAAGATCAAGGCAGCGGTATCCACGGTGGTTGGGAGGAAAACCAAGAAAGACACACCTAGTGGAACGAGGGGCAAGTTTGTGAGGAGTTGTGGATGAGAGATTTGGATAGCAAAGGAAACCAAAAGTACGAAGATGGTCGTATGTTGGTTGGCGTTGATAGAGAATAGACACAGGAGAAGAAAAGTTTAGGATTTTTGTGGGAAGAATATTATGAAGATAAATAGCCATAAGGAGAGAATAAACCCAAAATTTTGGTGGAATGGAAGCATGAGACATAAGGGTGCGGGTGATATCATTGACACGACGAATCATGTGTTCGGCCTTGCCATTTTGAGAGGAAGTTTGGGGGCAAGAGAAGCGAAAAACTAGACCATTAGTACGAGCAAAATTGTGAAAAGAAGAGTTGTCAAATTCACGTCCCATGTCACATTGAAAACTTTTTATTTGACGCTCAAATTGGGTTTGAACAAGAGAACAAAATTCCAAAAACTTTTCATCGACTTGGGATTTAAATTTTAAAGGATAAACCCAAAGATAGTTGGTGAAATCATCCAGCAAGATAAGATAATAACGAAAACCGGTATCAACATGTAGAGGAGAGATCCATAAATCACTGTGAATGATATCAAACGGAGCAAAAGTATTGGAATTTGATTCATAAAAAGGTAATCGAACATGTTTACTAACTTGACATGAATGACAAAGTTTAGAATGTTGATTCTTATTACAACGAATAGAATTATTGGTACGAAGAACATCTAAAACAGCCTTGCCGGGGTGACCAAGGCGGCTATGCCAAATATCTGGCGAACAAACAACAAGGGAAATGGGGGAAGACTGGGACGATTTTTGAGATGGCACGGAAGAGTTGTTGATAGGGTAAAGCTCCCCAAAACTATTGCACCGAAGGATAATCCTCCTCGAACTCAGATCTTTCACAGAAAAACTAGATGGATCAAACTCAACAGACACACGATTATCAGTGGTGAACTTACAAACAGAAACTAATTTTTTGATAATATCAGGAACAACAAGAGTGTTTTTGAGTTGAAGGGTGCGAGAAGGGAGGTTTATGAGCTTGGTACCACTAGCAGTAACTGGAATGCTATTGCCATTGCCAACTAAGATAGACCGTACAGTACTAGAATTGGTAACGTTATGTAAAGTACCTGAATCATCAGTGAGATGCGAGGTAGCACCGGTATCCATGTAGAAAGCATCATCGGGTCGTTGTAGATGCATAGATCTATATGCCTCAGCAATGTCTGTAAGCTTCAGTCGTTCCGTCGCCATTGATTTTAATGGTTTAGAGAAAACAGGATCGTAAGGGGGCTGATACCATCTTGGATTTGATGATAATTTCCTTAGAGAGAAATGTTCTCTAGGATTTAGTTTTTATATCCAAAACAATATCTTCTGGGAATTACAAAAGTTAAGACGGAGATTATTCTCCTTATTCTTAAAATGGTAAGAAGATAATATTCATTCTATTAGATATATCGATTGGAAGCACTTAGTAACCCATTGAAAAAATGGATTTCCAAAAATGGGACGCTGCTATTAGATCAGCCAAAGATGAAGCTAACCAGAAGTTCGAGAGCAGCGCCAATGTCTTCAAGAACTCAATGTATTGTGTATCTGGTATAATTGCTTTTGTTGGTATTGCTTCAGCGGGTGTAACTTTAGTGGTGGGTTGTAAGCTAGCCAGGAGTCAAATTAAGATGCTAGAGGTAATAAAGAAGATGAACTAGATAAAGCTTTTTTTTTTTTTTTTTCATGATTATCACAATAATTTTTATGCTTTTTTGTTTGTTTTTGGATATGAATGTTGGAATGGGGATAACATCCCTTAGCGAAACCTGTTCTCTGAGAAATAATATTATATCAAAATAATAATATCTCTAGAGAATACAAGAGTTAAGTCGTAAAGAATTCTCCTTATTCTAAAGAAGGTAAACATGATAATATGCATTCTATTACACCCCCTTAGTCTTAGCGGCAGAGGAGCAAACACTAAGACTAGACCGAAAACGAACAAATAGCTGACGAGGTAGTCCCTTGGTGAAGATGTCAGCATATTTGTTTTCAGAGGGGACATGAAGAACTTGAATGTCACCAATACGAACGCGTTCTCGTACAAATTGTATATCAATTTTCACATGCTTTGTGTGTTGATGTTGAACATGGTCTCCAGACATATAAATCGCACTCACATTATCACAATATACAATAGTAGCAAGTCGTAGAGGAAGATGAAGCTCTAGAAGGAGGTTGCGTAGCCATGTAGTTTCATCAACAACTTTGCTACCCCCCGGTATTCAGCTTCAACACTGGATCGAGAAATTATCGCCTGACGAATGGATGACCATGAGATGAGGTTGTCACCAAGAAAGACGGAGTAAACCGAAGTCGACCGACGAGATTCAAGACATGCCGCCCAGTCAGCATCAGAGTATGTCGTTAAACCAGAAGTAGCAGAGACCGAGATAAATAAACCGTGATGAATTGTTCCCTGAAGATAACGAATAATCCGCTTAAGGGCCTGAATGTGTGGCTTTCGTGGGTCGTGCATGAATAAAGATACCTGTTAAACTGCATATGAAATATCTGGCCGGGTGAAGGTGAGGTATTGTAATGCTCCATCCAGGCTTTCTGTATAGGGTGGGATCCTTAATCGCAGGACCAGAAGTAGCACTGAGCTTGGATTTGGTGTCGACCGGAGTAGACACTGGGTTACATTGTGGCATGGAGGCACGAGCAATGATGTCCTGAGCATATAATGACTGAGACAAATATAATCTTAAAGATGACCGAGTGACAGTAATACCTAGAAAATGATGTAGTGGTCCAAGATCAGACATGGAAAATTCCCGTTTTATTAAATCAATGAAGCGGTGTAGGAGAGTATTGTTAGATGCAGTCAAAAAAATATCATCTACATATAACAGTAAATATGTCGTATCTGAGCCAGATTGATAAACAAATAGTGATGGATCAAAAACACTACCACGAACACAACAATTAGTAATAAACTTGGCAAACCTCTGAAACCACGCCCGAGGAGCCTTATTGAGACCATATAAGGATCTACGTAGTCGACATACGTAATCAGGGTGAGCATAATCAACAAATCCCGGAGGCTGATGCATATTGACTGTCTCGGTCAGATCACCATGGAGAAATGCATTCTCAACATCTAGCTGAAAATTGGCGAAGAACGCGAAGTAGCAATAGTAAGAACAATACGAATAGTAACAGGTTTGATAACCGGACTAAACGTTTCATAACAATCAACCCCAACCTGCTGAGATTTACCATTAGCAACAAGACGAGCCTTGTATCGCTGCAAGGAACTATTGGCATTATATTTGTGATGAAATAGCCACATGGAACAAATAACATGAGCATCACGTGGTCGTGGTACAAGTTCCCACGTATTAGTTTTCAACATAGCATTGTACTCATCTTTCATGGCGGCATTCCAATTAATATCCCTAAGAGCATACAAGTGAGAGCGAGGAATTGGGGAGATATGTCGTAAAGTTTGGACATGGAGATTGAGTCGGTGGATTGGTTTGTAAATGCCACGTGAGGCTCTAGTCATAGGGCGTGAAGGAGCAGGAGGTGGTGGTGTAGGGACAGTAGTGGGTGGAAGGGTAATAGAGGGTGGTGATGTTGGAGGGACTATAGTTGGTGGGATAATATCAGCAGCTGTTGAGCTAGTGCAGTTTGGTACATACGTGGGAGCTGACATTACTTCTGGAGAGGTAGTCGGACTAAGGACAGAAGTGGGGGATGACGCAGAGGGATTGAAGTTGGACAGACGAAGAGGGGTTGTTTGGCCAGACGTGGATGGAAGTTGAACATACATAGGAGGGAAGCTGGACATACATTGAGTATTGGAGGACATATATTGTGTATTGGAGTTTTTTAACTGACACAGAGAGGGGGAGGTGAGCAGACGTGTAGTAGTTGATGGGACTGATGTGGTAGCTGGAGTTTGCTGGGGATGCTGAATTGTTGCGTCAAAAGAGGGACTGGACCGACGGTGAGGAGGAGTGTACAGTCCAGGTAAGGTGGTAGTTGGTTGGAGTGTAGAGGTTTGATAGATTATAGGAAGAATGAATAAGATTAGAGGGAGACTCGTCATTAGGAGAAGCATTTGTAGGGAAATTTGTGAAAGGAAAAATATTTTCATCGAAAGTTACATGACGAGAGATAATAATCTTGTTTGTTACAAGATCAAGGCAGCGGTAACCACGGTGGTTGGGAGGAAAACCAAGAAAGACACACCTAGTGGAACGAGGGGCAAGTTTGTGAGGAGTTGTGGATGAGAGATTTGGATAGCAAAGGAAACCAAAAGTACGGAGATGTTCATACGTTGGTTGCCATTGATAAAGAATAGAAACTGGTGAGTGAAAATTAAGGACTTTGGTGGGTAGAAGATTATGAAGATAGACATCCATATGAAGAGAGTAGACCCAATATTTTGGGGGAACGGAAGAGTGAGACATAAGAGTACGGGTGATATCATTGACAGGGCGTATCATGCGTTCGGCCTTGCCATTTTGGGATGAAGTTTGTGGACAATAGAAACGAAAAACAAGACCATTGTCACGTGCAAAGGTATGGAAAGAAGAGTTGTCAAATTTCACGGCCCATGTCACTTTGAAAACATTTTATTTTACGTTCAAATTGAGTTTGAACGAAAGAACGAAATTCCAAAAATTTGCTATAAACTTGGGACTTGAGTTTTAGAAGGTAGACCCATAGATAGTTGGTAAAATCATCAAGTAATATAAGATAATAGCGAAAACCGGTATCGATATGTAATGGGGAGGTCCATAAATCGCTATGTATGATATCAAAAGGTGCTAAAGTAATGGAATTAGATTCATAAAATGAAAATCGGACATGTTTACTAACTTGACATGAATGGCAAAGTCGAGAAAAATTATTCTTATTACAATGAATAGAATTGTTTTTACGTAAGACATCTAAAATGGCCTTGCCAGGGTGGCCAAGCGGCTATGCCAAATATCTGGCGAAAAAACAACAAGAGAAATGGGAGAAGACTGGGACGATTTTGTAGGTGGCACGGCAGAGTTGGTGATAGGGTAGAGCTCCCCAGAACTATCACATCGAAGGATAATCTTCCTCGAACTCAGATCAAACTCAACAGAAACACGAATATCAGTAGTGAACTTATGAACGGAAATTAAGTTTTTAGTGATATCGGGAACAACTAGAGTATTTTTGAGTTGAAGGGTGCGAGAAGGAAGAGTTATAAGCTTGGTACCACTAGCCGTAACTGGAATGCTATTGCCATTTCCAACTAAGATGAATCGTACATTGCTAGAATTGAAAACATTATGTAAATTACCTGAATTAGCGGTAAGATGTGAAGTGGCACCGGTGTCCATGTAGAAGGCATCATCAGGTTGTTGGATATGCATAGAGCTATACTCCTCAGCAATATCCGCGGGTTGCAATGATTCAGTTGTATGAGCAATGTATGCTTGTCCATGACCACTGCCAGGGGAATAACCACGTTGGTTGTTGCGGAAGTTGGTGTAGAATGGTCTGCGTTGATGTTCAAATGGCTTCCAGGCCTGAGTGGGATAGGGACAGGGTGGTACGGCCCAAAAAGGTGGGCAGTACGGTGGGTAGCCTGGCATGGATGGACGTGGGCCTGTTGGAGTTGGAAAAAGAGGTGGTCTTGCTGTAGCAGACGCAGTTAGGCTTGGTCCATGACGCATCACCAGACTGGGCCTTGGGACCACGTTTGTTGTAGTTGCTGTTGCTGTGCGAACGGGAGCAGGTTCTCTTTGTCGATGAAGAAGGAGCAGCGAGGGAAGTTGGAGCTGCTGTGATGGAGTGTTGTGCTCATCGTATCTCTTCGGTGCGAAGCTTTGATCTTGCAGCATCAAAGGTAGGCATGAACTGCTATATAAACGAGGCTACGGTGTTGTACTCCTCCGGAAGACCGTTAACCAATTGGATAACAAGCCGTTTGTCATTCATTAGAAAATCAAGATAACTCAAGTGATCGGACAGTGATTTTAGTTTGTCAAAATAATTAGAAAATTTAAGATTGACAAACATACTTTCGAGATGTGCAGCACGGCTACCGTTGTTGTCTTGAAAAAGAGTTTTAAGGTGATCCCAAATCTCCTTTGTGGTTTTTCCTTTCTTGAAAATAGTGAGCATCAAATCCTTGGTCATGGTGGCGAACATCCATTGACGACAAAGAGCATCTTGTTGTTTTTCGGTGATGGCATCAATATCCGCAGATTTCGTTGAATCGTCAATGAGAAAAAGCAATATGTGTGCTTGGAGATGGAGCTCAAAGAGAAAAACCCAAGACGAATATTAATCTTGTTTGATATCAAGGATAACAGGGATTAGGTTTTTGATGTTTGTGATGGAAAAAGCAGGATGAAGAGATTTCTTTTCTTCTTCCATTGATTAAGGATTTTTTATTTTTTTTTTAGAAGAGGAAACGATGGTTGGCTCTGATACCATGTTGGAATGCAGATAATTTCCCTTAGCGAAACCTGTTCTCTGGGAAATAATATTATATCAAAACAATAATATCTCTAGAGAATACAAGAGTTAAGTCGGAGATAATTCTCCTTAATCTAAATAAGGTAAACATGATAATATGCATTCAATTAATGAATTTGGAGTATATAGCTGAACCCAGTTGATGATCACCCAATGCATTTCACATAGTGATACCCTTAGAAATTACGCATTGTCTTGCCTCGTTGTTGTACACCTGGAAACATGCATCCATCTTGGCCAACAGTAAATTTGGCACTATGTTTTCTTTGAAAATCCTTACGCGCGATATCGCAGTTAACACATCTTTAATTTTCGGCAGCATGTTGGGTTTTTATGAACTCAGCCATGTTAAAACCAGAATTCACATTATGAAAAATGAAAAGATTTTTTTAAAAGGTGTTAATACACTAATTGAAAACGAAATTATGGGAAGTACGTACGAAAGAGGTATGTGAGCATGAGTTAGAATTGAGTATCTATAGTGGATGAACTTGTGACCGTTGGATAGAGAACCGCTGACCAACTTACATAGCACCGAGTGACGAAGACATAGTCGCAGGCAAATTATTGAAGATCGAGTGTTGTAGTCTCTATCGCTCGATCGGTGGAGACTATACCGAGACTGCCTAAGTGGCCCATTTGCCACTTTGCCAGTTATGTTTGCCATTTTAACATATCCATAGTAAGTGCAAAAGTGGCAAGTCTTCTCCTTTGCTAGGTGCATAGGGACCAGCTTTATTAGGCCTACTCATCATTTTCTTTACCCATTTTTTTTTCCTTCTTCTGGGCTTTAACCTATATTTTCTTGCGAAACAGCTACCAAATCCTTTTTAACCATGTGTAATGTAATGTAATTTTGAATAAAAATTTTTCATTTCTTCTGCATTTAGTCAATATGGCATGGCTCAGAGAGGTTTGTGCAGTGCATGCACAAAAATGATGACCATCAATTCTGGCTTTGGTAATTCAATGCTGCATGCTTCATTGTCCTTTGGTAAAGAACAAATCTTGTTCTACTTCTAAGTTACGAATGAATGAAATTGCTTCAAGCAGAACATACTGAACAACTTCTCTTTTTTGTACACTTAAGAAGAGTAATGCACCATGACGATTCATGAGATATGTCAATATGGTGTGTATTCAAGGCACATCTAACATATGGCTGCCAAAATACACAATGTGTGTGTGAAGATAAAAATCCATTGTTGTTATACCCGACCCGACATATTATTATTGTATTTTTCCATTTCTCTGCTTTACTATTTCCACAACCCTGAAACCCCAATTTCCATGGTTTCCATCACAATTTCTTAAATCTAAGAAGAATTTCTGTCTCTCTTTACATAAATCTTAAAAGGGTTTCATGGATTACTTCAAGATTCTACCTACAGATGTTACAGTAGACATTTTAAGCAGATTACCGGCTGAATATGTTCTAGAATGCAAATCAGTATCAAAAACTTGGAATACTCTTATTTCCTATCATCCATCATTCTATAAGATGCAATTACATCATTTCAATCTTCCGTCTGCTACTGATTCAGGTAATTTGGGTTTTCTTACTTTGATTGGTGATGAAATCTTTTACTATTTTGAATATGATAAGAATCATGATGAGTTTACATCACCCGTTGAGAGAATTAGAAGAATGAAATTTACCCCTCCATTTAAGAGTTATTTTAGGTTTATTGGTTCATGTCAAGGTTTGATATGTCTTGTTAAAGGACGATCTGTTTGTATTTGTAACCCTATCACTAGGGAATATGTGATGCTTCCAGAAATTAAGGGAGATTGGTATGACAGTTTGGATATGGAGTATATTTGGATGTGTGGATTCTGTTATGTTTCTTCCACAGACGAGTATAAAGTTTTAAGAATATATGGAGGGACGAAACCTTGGAAAGTGCACATATACACTCTAGGCTCTGGCAGTGGATGGAGAAAACTTGAAGAGTTCGTTTCTACATACAATTTACATCATTTGAATGATGCTGGTACCATTGCTAATGAATGTTTTTATTGGATGGATGATGAATTAAAAATGATTTGTACCTTCGATTTCATTGAGGAAAAGTTTTGTGAATATCTTTCACCACCTCCTTTGCCACCACATAGACGTAGTGATTGGTGTTATTCTCACATAGGGGTTTTGGATGGGTTTTTGTATTTTATTAGTAGTCTGGATATTAATCACAAATTCCATGACTTATGGCTATTAAAAACGAAGAATGACGATCATGGCATGAAAGTGCAAGATGAACATCAGTCGTTGGGTTGGAGTCAAGAGTTTAGGATTGACAGAAGCATATTATTAGCAGTTGCGAAGAAATACGGTGCTTTCAACTTATATTGGTACCACCTTAACAGTTATGACATAAAAGCTTCAACGTCAGAAAGGCTTGTGGAACTTAAGGAAAGGAAATGTAGACTTATCCCACACAAGAACAGCTTGGTTTCGTTGAAAGTATTAGGGGAACGAGATACACAAACAATGGAGCAGTTGAAGGAGACAAGAGAGCCTTGAGTAGTCTCTCAACCAAATCTAGAGGATGCGAACCCTGAATACATTCTTATAAACTGGTAATATTCTGGTTGAGTTTTCGATGTAGTATTTCATATGATTCTGCAGACTTTTGAGTTTTTCATTTTGAAATTAGATAACTAGTAACTTTGGGTGAACATTAGCTATTGGCATTGTCTTAGTGAGTTATATCTATTACAAGTTTCTTTTGTTCAGCCTTTTTATCATTGGTCCAACTTTATAGTATTGTTCTTTGCATTGGGTTAAGCTGTGTTGCTTTGTGATTTGTGCATTTTGTTAGTGATTCAACCTTATTTCAATGGGAACATGTGATGCATACGTTATTGACTTATTTCGTTTATACATGGAGTTGAACAAGTATATGCAGGAGGAGAATTACATCTTTACATTATCTGATTGCAACTATTAGTGATCCAAATTTATAGTTTTTCATATTTTCGTCTACTGTTTTGATACTGCACTATTAGTTTCTCTGTGATAATTTATATTCTCTAAGTTTCCGTTCTGTCATTAACCACAACCAACCTACGA
Organism: Papaver bracteatum; assembly: GCA_023529315.1. Lineage (NCBI taxonomy): Eukaryota > Viridiplantae > Streptophyta > Magnoliopsida > Ranunculales > Papaveraceae > Papaver > Papaver bracteatum. Next base: position 86,136 of record JAJJWX010001793.1, on the reverse strand, counting down.
TCAATTTGCAAGGAACCTTGCAGACTGCGCTGTGTTGGATCAATGTGGCAAGTGATGACTAGAACTTAGACCATTTTAGTTATGGAAATTCACTGCCGCATACTTTTTTGTCCTGATTCCAACTTTGTTTTCGCCACAATGGCTTCTAAAATTGCCATGGCTCGTTAATTTGTCTCTTATGTATGGAATGCGTCACATCATTCTGAAGCCACAAATGTTCTTAATGCGGCATCAAAACTTGTTCCTTTTACAAAGATTGTATTTTGGTTATCAATCAGCTGAAATTCCATCTATAACCTGCTAAGAAGTAGCCTACATTTTGGCAAAATTAATAAAAATGATTCACGAAAAGGTTGTAGCATTTATAGGACCTTGCTATTACAGTAGTGCTCATTGACTAGATAAATAATGAGTTAACACAGTTGAGCATTTGAAATAGCTCAAGACATATTGGTCTTCCAATAAAGATCAGATACAAAAAATGTTGGAAATATTAAAATATTCAGAAACAGTTTTGAAGTCTGGTGACTCCAATAATTTGATCAATGGAGAGTCAGTGAGCTTCAAAACATGGCATCCGTCTTTTGCATGTGATATTTGCAACCTGGATATGTTCTCCACTTAGTCTTCTTGGCCAGGTGAATCGGTAGCATGACTTCATTATCCCCTCCTCTATGCTGAACTTTGTCTGAAAGAAGTATTGAAGATTCGTGCAAGGCATTCTCTCAGCGATCTAAAACCTGACCTGATAATTGTGTCTGCATAAATGGGGTTCTATTGTCTAATTGCATTTGAACTCTAGAGTCTGGACACATCATCAAGGTGATGCTCTCTTGTGCCGATGTGCTTGGTGGTGCTTTTGGAGCAGTAAATGTGTGAGAATTTGTTAGTACTGTTTCTCATCTCATTTCCTGGTTTGTCGTCTACCATTACAAATTCTGTAAGTCCTTTCTGTTCTACTTATTATCTATTCTTTCCTTTTGGTTCTAAATTCTCTAGATTGTTGACATTTTTATACAAGAAAATACAGAATCTGCTGAGTTTCTGATGCTAAATAATGAAGCGTCATCTGATTTTGTTGTTTGTACTGTAAGCTGAAATAAAGTAACAAACCTTTTCCAAATGCAGAGATTCAAAAATAGTTTTAAGTTCCCTCTCTTAGGAGGAAAATGCCGAGGATAGAGATATATCTGTTCTTGCCTTAGTAGACGCTCATTTCATTAGACATTTATAGACAATTGAAACTTAAAAGTGCAGTTGCATATGAAAATATTGTTCTTGATAGTGCAAACATCATACAATCGGATACTTTTAAAGAGCAGGGAGCAGAACTCTCTTATTGTACCAAAAGTTCCAAAGCTCAAAATTTCAGTTGTAGAGCCAACAATATTTTTTTCTCTCTGAGACCTGTCAGCAAACTGGATGCTGCTGCAGTTAAGCTCTACAACTGGATGCTGCTGCAGTTAAGCTCAACAACTGCAGTTAATACTTTCTGTTCTCGAAGAATCTTGCAGACTGTGCAGCTGTAGTGGACGAGCTCTGCTAAGTAATTAGCATCACTATCACATAATTAAAAAAAATCATATCCTAGTTTCACATTTAATATAACAATAAGGCGATGTACGACGCATTATTCAGTGCAGTTCATGTGCATTATTGCTGTAAGAAAGGAAGGCAAGAATGTGCTTATAAATGTCATTGGAACTCTGGATTTTCGTGGCAAGTACCTGTTGCAGGGGGAGACTTATCCAGAGGTGCATTTTATGTACTTGGATAATTATCTAATTTAAGTTAGCAATTTGATTTTGAGAATATCCTATATTTGAATCCCTTGATTTCAAATATAAGTCTGCGAAAATTTTGCTATAAAGAACTTAGAAATGCTACGAAAGGGTTTCACTCAAGTCGAATTGTTGGTTGTGGAACAGTTGGTACTGTATACAGAGCAAATTTCTATGCATATGGTGTTACTTATGCAGTAAAGGTAAAGAGCTATGTAGGAAAAGCTGAATTTGGAAAAGAACTTAATGTAATAGGATTGTTGAGGCATGATAATCTGGTTCCGCTTCAGGGATGGTGTACGGAAAAGGATAAGATGATCCTTGTGCATCAATACATAGAGAATGGGAATCTTGAACAGATACTGTATCCAGAACCCTTTGCTGGGACTTGTCTAATTTGGTCTTACAGACACAATTTAGCTCTAGGGATAGCTTCAGTATTGACGTATCTTCACATGGAATGCCGTCCCCAAGTTATCCACAGAGGTATCAAGACAAGCAGCATTTTGGTTGATAAGCACTTTAATGGAAAGCTGGGAGGTTTTGGCTTGGCTCGACTTGTAGATTATGGCAAATCTCATGTCTCGACAACTGCGTCAGCTGGCACAATAGGATATCTAGCTCCAGAATACCAACAAACTGGAAAGGCATCAGAAAAAACTGATGTTTTTAGTTTTGGCGTCGTATTGCTTGAACTGGCTTGTGGGAGAAGGCCATTCATGGGACCGGGTATCATTAATTTGGTGGACTATGTTCACAAATTACACTCCGAAGACCTCATCCTCCAAGCGGTTGATGAAAGACTGAATGGATTATATAACGAAATTCAAATGAAGAGATTTTTGCTCCTTGGTTTAAAATGTGCAAGCCCTAGGGCTGGGGATCGACCCAATATGTTGAGTATTAATCAAACCCTTAAAAATGAAACTGCGATGAATGAACCTCATGAGAAATCAGTTTGCTCTTTTTGTGCCATATTGGATATAACCTCGGTTCCCGATGAGACATTTGAAGATGCTACCCCTAACTCGCCTCCAAGCCTGGATGAAAGTGAAATCAAGGCCGCCTAAGGTGATAAGTTGCTGCTTTTGTTTTCAAACTAGGTTTACTATTCGCGTCGTAATGTTCTACTTGTAACTTTAACCTTAAACATAGAAAGATGTGTTCCGATCTTATATTTCAATTGCTAGAGCAAATTTTCTGTGTTAAATTACTATTCTTATTTAGTTTACATTTACTTCATCTATAAATGATGTTAGTCTTTGATGCTTCATGAAATCCATATGTCAAAGCTGTGTAGGAATGAATTGATATCTCCCTGCATTTTATTCCCATGATTTTCATCCCAGGTTTTTGACATAGCAAAACCTGCAATCTAGGTTGTCTAGAAACCATTCACTTCTCATTTAGAATTTGGCAACTAGCTCTTGTAAGATCATGTATCTTAACCGCAGGTTCCACCATCTAAAATAGAACTTCATGAACCTGGACTGCTCCCAAAGGCAACACACAAGTTTGTTAACAAAATTTTGAAGACAAGTCTCTGAATTCCAACCTTTCACAGGCAAAATTTAAGCATAATTTATATTCTTGGATGAACATTATGGCGTTCATGTATGAAGCTGTATTAGACTGTTCTTCAAATAGAATCCATCACGCGGAGTTTGTTTCATCGCAATAATGAACATATTGCTGCTTTACGGATCCAGGTAAAAAAATATTTCCTCATAATCTTTTATACTTCTCTTAGTGGTTGCACGATTGTAGACTCATGGTAGGATGATCAGATGTTAGACAATCGAGCTTCTCAGATCCTTTAGCATCGATGCTGCTTCAAGAGTTCTGTTTGCGGTCCTGAAGTTTTATACTTCTGCTCAAGAGTCGATGGATCCGAAGTAGAGCACAGAAGTCTACAATGCGCTGGAAATAGAGATTACAGGAGCACTGACACCATTGTCTCAAGACAGCCAGTGAAAGACACATGCAGTTTACTGAAGAATCTAACGGACACCAAGAACTTAAGTTGAAGCCAAGAGAAATTGCTGCCATTATTTCTTTGTGTTGAATGAATACTGAACTGTTAGAGTCTTGAATGAATGTTTAGATCTCTGGGTTCGTCTCAATTACAGGGAAGGAAGATTTGCGGCTTTCAATATGTACAATCAGTGCACAGCCATCATCAGTCTGCACAACACACAGAAGATGTTTGAGAAAATGCCTGAAAGATCGTTTCTTCACAACTCAGAGATTCATCCGATACTAGTTTACTGCTCCAAGTCTGCCATGGAGTGGTGAGTCTTTGCACAGTTTTATGAGAGGATTAAGAATCCAACAGGGAGAAGATATACTTGGCTCTGACCGGGATTCATATTGCAAGCAGAGTGGCTCAAGTTTGTATGGTAATTGTATCTCAAGACTGCGGACTGAGTTGGTTCGATTTGTTGACTGAGTTCGATGGGTTTGACAGATATCAGAAGCCAGGTGAAGGACTTAATGAAGCCATGGTTCCGGTGGAAGATTTCCAAGACTAGGACAAGTAATTGAAGCCTGAGATGAACAAGGAAGTTGGGATTGTTTTGTGCCTGAGATGCAGTCGGATAGAAGTCACCGCTGGTTTGATTTTGGAGAGATTACAATGGGTGCTGGCAGGTATATCGAAGATAGGATATGACTGAATATGAATTGGGAAAATGGAAGTTTTCAAACTAATCTGGCATGGTTATCTAGCCATGGCTGGTGGGTCTAGTTTCGCAGTCAAGGAAGGGGTTTTGTGGTCGTTCAAGAGCAGTACACGAGAGTTTCTAGATATGAGCTGTGACTAGATTTAGAAGCTATGAAGACTATGGGACTTTGGTTGCAGAGTGTTATGATGATTTGGACCGAATTTGTATGGATTTGGGTCTGTTTCTTTCCGACAAGTCAGCCAGGAAAGGAGGTCACTGCCGTTGATTGTGTCATTGAGTGGCTAAGATTTGAATGCGTTCTAGAGTTGTATTGAATAGGGAAACTTGGGTGTTTATCCAAGTCGAGAATTATAGGGTTAGAAGATATAAGAGGGAGTGTGACAGAATTGCTAGTTGTTTCAGGTTGTGGTTTGCTGTGGATTTGGCCTGAGACTGTGTAGGAGTTAGGTTGTGATGCAAGGGACTGAAATTGGTGATTTGTGGTTTGAGCTGAGTTGCAGACAGTGAGTTGTGCAAGTTATGCACCACAGCAGTACATGAGTGATGCTGAGGCAAAATGGTAGCTGGAGTTGATGCAGTTAGACGAGATTATGGAGGGTCTTGAGTTGCAGTAGCGAGTGGGACTCAAATGCAAGAAGGGTTCGAGTTTGTGCTGCGGGTTTGGAAAGATGAAATGGTTGAATTCGTTGGTGGCCTCTGTTGAAATATTTACAGTGTGGATGTGCACCAAGGGAATAACAATGGTGGATGTTGCTGTCTGATGGTGTTGATATTGCAGCTTATATGGTTTTGAATGTAGGAAAATGCAGGGAATGAATGGAGTCTGTACAAGGAAGTGAAGAATGAACCAAAAATTAGGCTGTCAGTTCTCTGGAACTGACAAGCCAAATAAATCTAGTTAATGGGCTAATGGGCTGGGTCAGGAAAGTGTTTGGACAAGTCTTAATAATCAACCAAGGTGTGCGGTTTTCTTTGCCATGGGATGTGGAATGGCTAAAGACTTGGGAGAATGGAAAAGCTATAAAAAGAGGGTTTGAAAACAACAGGGATAATATATCTTATCTTCTACTTTAGTGTTCTAGGGTTTAGGCAACATGATATGATAGATTTTCTCTTCCTTCTTGTTCTGAACTCCTATGGCATGAGTACTTAGTTTTATTATTGGTTTTGGATTAGTTGTATTTCACATAACATGATTCTTTGATTCAATATATTAGTTTTGTCTCAATATTATCGATTATCATTCACTAGAAGTATCGCAATGTATGATTGAATGTTTGTTTTGTCAAGTTGCAAATTGGTAAAAGTCACATGCATATCTATTGCTAGATTAGGGTTATTATACGCAAAAATGATAATTCCTGATTGCAAGTAGCATAAATATGATTATAGTTTGTAATGATATATTCTTATAATCATATGTGAACGATAAATCGGATTATTGCTTTTACACGTTCGATTGCTTTGATTGTCCTGATTTCATAGAACTTAATGCTCTAGGGAATTAAACTTGATTAGTGTTTTTACACGTTAGGTTGTTCTCTTAGATAGAATTCATATTCGCATCTTTTAAGGTGTTTGTTGACGTTAAGAGGAAATTAGCGGGATATTCTTGCGATCAAGGTATTCTAGGGCCATTGATAAAATAGAGATTAAATATCAATTCTAGTTATTAAGAAAAGGGCATGTTAGCGAATGAAGACGAAATACTTAACCAATATCTCTTCTACTTGATTTATTTGTTTATTTGCTTTTAGTTTATCAAAATCAGAAAACTCCAATTGTTATTATGGGAAACCGAAATAACTTGACAACCTTAGTCCTCTCTGTGGGAACGATCCTTTCTTGTCCTTGCTATATTTTATATTTTAAGTAATAAGAAAGTGTAATTTATTTTTTACGCTTACGACAGCGGCCAGTTACTTGTCATACTCTGAGCTTATGTTTCTTCAAATTGCTTTTCTGCCGGTCTCGTAATCCTTCCTCTTGATTCTTTGGTTTGTCGTTAATATCTTGTAAGTATTAGAGTTCTGTAAGCTTACTCCCGCCTAGATTTAATGTTGGTGAGACAATATAAACCGACCAAGCCATCTGGAGATACTAATAGATCATTTTCATGTTTTCTCTGTAATGCAGCAATATATTTTACAATAATCCCTTCGGTGATATTCTTACAGGAAATAACTTCTGAAGGTTGTTGTTGATAGGTATGGGAAAAAATACCTTCCACATTTAGGGGCGACCCCAACGTAATTATGGGCGACACTAAAAGACAAAATAGGTTGAAAATACTTATATGTCCCTTCATAATCGGGAGGTTAATCCATGATCGGTAGTTTGGGGCAACTCTATATTCGGTAGTTATATGAATATTTTTGAACTATTAATTGGGGGATATGGGAATTAATTGGGGGATATGAATTACTTCCCCCAACCCATGGTGTGTGCTAAGGGGTGACTTTTGGTTATGAATATACTAAAATACCCTTCCCTCAAAATAAAAAAAAAAACTTAAAATCAAAAAACAAAATCATATCCCCCATTTCCATCTCCACTTCTTCCCTCAAAATAAAAATTAAAAACTTAAAATCAAAAATCTAAATCATATCCCTCATTTCCATCTCCACTTCTTATTAATCTTATTTAGGGGTAGTGTTTTGAAACCCAAATATTCTCCATTCCCTTTCAAATTCTAAACTCTCCCCACTCTATATCAAATTCTCTTCACCTCACTTTGGAAACGAATTTTTTTTTTTTATTCTAAGTGATGAAGATCATGTTGAAAGTGATGATGACCATCTTAATTGATTCTCGAGCATGCCGGTATCATGTTCCAAGCATATGGTCTTCATCAATTCCGGCATGGTTTTCATCACTTCCTTTTTGAATTTTTTCGGTTTTAAAAAGCTTGGTACCGGCATGGTCAGTTGATATGAAGACCATGCCAGGTATATTTTTTCCAAGATAGTTTTCATATTTATTTCCTATGCGAGAAAAACAATACCTGGCATGGTCTTCATATCAACTGACCATGCCTAACCAAGCTTTTTAAAGCCAGAAAATTCAAAATGGAAATGAGGAATACCATGCCGGAATTGATGAAGACCATATGTTTAACACGGATGCCGGCATTCCCGATAATTTCCTATCAATGCCTCTGTAGTCAAGTGAAAAAAATCAACATTCGGATACTTTTCATTAAGTTCCATTGCATAGGTATTTAAGCAAAATACTATGCCGGAACAGGTACCGGCACGCGCGAAAAAGCTATTACCATGCCGGTACCTGTTCAAAACCAGAAAAAAATCGACATTCGGAAGATCAAAACCAGGGAAAAAATCGTAACGAGAGGGCGTAGCTCGTGTTATGAACATTTCCGAACAATTGCCACCATGAGTTTTTGGTTGAATACCATGCCCGCACCAAGATTTTTCAGCTGCAACAATGGTGGATTCAAAGAAAAAAAATCAATTTTTCAACCTCTTATTATCAGTAATTCTCTCATCACAATCATCTTCCCATTTTCAAAAAAAGAAATTCCTATCAAATATTTTTTTCCCTCCTTCTACTCTCACCCAAACACAAATAAAAATACACACTAATTTATCCCCCAAATACTTAACATTTTACTAATTATACTTAATCACTAATCCTAATTAGTGGGGGCTAGATTAGGAATTAAAAAAAATTACATAGGGGGTCATCCAGAATTGCTATTGGGACACCTATTTTGTCCCGTAGCTATATCCCCCAATTAATTCCCATATCCCCCAATTAATTCTTCATATTTTTGTTACCGATTATAGGCTCAACCAAATTAGAAAAATAGAGGATTTTTGCAAAATCTCATTTTCGGGTTACTCTATATTCGGTAGTTATATGAAATATTTTTTCTACCGATTATATGATCAACCAAAATTCAAAAAAAAAAAGATGATTTTTGAAAAAATTCATTTTGGGGCCACTCTATATTCGGTGGTTATATGTGTTGGACATTTTCAAGATTTTTTGTCGCTATCCGGCGGGGCGTAGCCCCTCCCGGTTGTGTTCGACCTGACAGGTCACGTAGTGCGAGACAGCGTCTCGTGGAAATTTTTTCGGTTAATGAATTTGAAAACCTATTCGGTTTTCCATAAATTTTCACAAAACGTGTTTGTTCCCATAGGGTTTATTCATTATCGGAAGTCATGATAACTCTGATTTTGGGGCTACTATATATTCGGCAGTTATACGAAGTATCTTGACTACCGATTATGGTAGGATATTTGTAAAGAGAGCCACTGTATAATCGAAAGTCATGACAACTCTTTATATCTTACTGATTATAGGCTCAACCAAAATTCCAAAAAAAAAAAAAGGATTTTTGCAAAATCTGAATTTGGGACTACTCTATATTCGGTAGTTATATGAACTATCTTGACTACCGATTATTGTTGGATATTTGCAACGAGAACCAGGATAATCGGAAGTCATGATAACTCTTCCTATCTTTCCGATTATAGGCTCAACCAAAATTCAAAAAAAAAAAAGGATTTTTGCAAAGTCTGAATTTGGGACTACTCTATATTCGGTAGTTATATGAACTATCTTGACTACCGATTATTGTTAGATATTTGCAAAGAGAACCAGGATAATCGGAAGTCATGATAACTCTTCCTATCTTACCGATTATAGGCTCAACCAAAATTCAAAAAAAAAAAGGATTTTTGCAAAATCTGAATTTGGGACTACTCTATATTCGGTAGTTATATGAACTATCTTGACTACTGATTATGGTTGGATATTTGCAAAGAGAGCCAGGATAATCGGAAGTCAAGATAACTCTTCCTATCTTACCTATTATAGGCTCAACCAAAATTCAAAAAAAAAAAAAGGATTTTTGCAAAATCTGAATTTGGGACCACTCTATATTCGGTAGTTATATGAACTATCTTGACTACCGATTATGGTTGGATATTTGCAAAGAGAGCCACAGGATAATCGGAAGTCATACAAACTAAATTTACTCTCGATTGTTGATTACCTACCGATTATAAATGGTGGTTTGGCCATTAAAAAAAAAACGCCCCATAAATAACCTACCGATTGTGAACTAACCTACCGATTATGACCTATTTTGTCGTTTTGTGTCCCCCCTAATTGCGTTGGGGTCGCCCCTAAATGTGGAAGGAAAAAAATATTCATTTTTCATTTTTCATTTAAATTGACCATAGTTTCGTCTATCTGCCAGCTTTGTAGGAAATCCTCGTCTTTGTAAGATTGTGTAGTAGGTATAACAAGGCTGGGTGTCTTATTTTTGCTGAACCCTAGATTTTTATTCCAATTTGATTATCGGCTCAGTTGATGAAAAAATGGGTTGCATTGCCTTAAACTATGCATTGGCAAAGTTTCTGTAGATAGTGGTGAACCATCTTTCTTCAACCCTAGTTTTAAAACAAGTACTAATTATGACATCTGAGGATAATATTCGTTGGTCAAGTTTTGAAGATGTAAGTTACTCTCCGGTTTTATCAAGCTGATGTTTGTTATTGTAAAAGTTTATTTAGTTGTTATTCAAGACAGAGTTGATAATTTGTTGATGCATAGTGCGGATTGGATAATAGCTTTTGCCTTTTAGCGTAGTTGAATTCGGATTGAATACAGAGGGGCATGGTTGGCGTTTGTTAGGCCATATGCCTCTTTCTTAGCAATTCGGCCTAGAAAGATTCTTCTATATTCGTTGATTGTTAGTCGTCACTCGCATCCGTATGTGGCTCCCGGAAAAATAATAATTTCGCTTTTTGGCCTGTTTTTAAGCTAAATAAAAAAAATGAATATTTGAAAGTATCTCTTTTACTGAAAATGAGGTAGTATTTGTGTTCATGCCGATTGACGGATCTCTGAATTGGAATGAATATTCGTCCTTGTACTTTTCTTGTTTTTCCCACTTATTTTTACTGTTTTGTAATTATTATCTTTTTCGTTTTCTGTGTCACTCAATTCATATTTTACTTCGCAAAGAAGGAAAACTTGTGCTTGTACGGGTTTCCCACTGGGCAGTGGGAGGTCAATTTACCCGCTGAAGAAGTCCCCCCTATAGCTTCAGAACCTGCTAGAGACGGAATGCAAGAAAAAGACTGGCTAACTCTCGTTGCGGTCCACAGCGATGCATGGCTTGTTGCTGTTGCGTTCTATTTCGGCGCTAGATTCGGGTTCGACAAAACTGAACGGTACATACATCTGTCTTTCATCAATTTTGTATATATCTTCAAAGTTATCTTATCGTATGTTTTCTGGTAATTTGTGATTCAGGAAACATTTGTTTAGCATGATCAATGATCTCCCATCCATCTTCGAAGTTGTGACCGGAAATGCAAAGAAGCACGTCAATGAAAAGTCTTCGGTTTCGAATCACAGCGGCGACAAACCCAAGTCAAACTCCAAAACCCCAAGTAACTCTTCCCCCTTTATGTTGCTTTCCAGGGATAAAATGGTCATTTTCTTTGCCGAATAAAGCAGCGATCAACTGAGCCACCTCAGCCCACTGAGTATGCCAAGCCGACACCGTCTCTAAGGGAAAAAAAATGATGATTTAGAGGACGACGAGCACGGGGACGCTTTCTGTGGTGCATGCGGTGAGAACTACGGGCAGGACAAGTTCTGGATCTGCTGTGACATGCGGGAGAAATGGTTTCATGGAAAATGTGTGAAGATAACACCGGCTAGGGCCGAACATATCAAGCAGTTACAAATGTCCTCCTTGCAGCAACAAGAGAGCACGCCCTTGATCATACAACCTTCGTAATGGTGAATTCTTGCTAAAAATTGATGTCTTTATCATTATCTCTTTTCGCAATAGCATGTGTTTTGAGATACTTGGATTTTGCAAATTCCGGTCTCTCTGAATAGTTCAACTTCCTTTATGTTTTTAGGTCTTCAATGGGAAATTTGTTTTTTACCTTTATTTGAGCCTCTTCTCTTCTCATGCATAATATTGTCAGGTTGATATTCTATTTTGCATGACCGTTCATTTCCTTGATTAATTTGAACTTAGCTTTTGTTGGTATCAAGATTTCGGTCTTCTTCCATATGCTTCCTTGTCAGTCTCAAAAATTTAAGAAGAAAAATGTGGGAGTTCTCCGATGTCTTGTCTTTTTTGTAATTCAAACCTTCTTTCTTGGTATTTGTTGGGCTAAAATCACTCTATGGGCCTGCAGTGGTTGGCCATGATATTGTCAGGTTGTCTGGATTCTGTTACTTATTCATATGAAGGCTGTTTTTAGGCATACCTTAAAGGCATACAAAATAGTTTTCCCATCCTAGGTGACCTTATAAGGGGTGTCTATTGGGTAGTTCAATTACCTATATACCCTTAAACAACCTAAAATCAAAAATAAATTATCCTAAACATCTCTTCTTCTTCCTCAATCCAAACCATCTTCCTTTTCTCTGAGAATTTTTTCATCACCGTAATTAATTATCGATTCGTGAAAATTCGATCATCGGTTAAATTTAAACGGAACTTCAACCTTTTGAAGCTCCAAATACTGAAATGAGGATAAGAAGGTATTCCCTACAAACCCAATCTTTTAATTGTTGTTTTTCATGGATTGAATGGTTAAATTGCTAAAAACTTAGGGTTTTTAACGGTTACAATAGCGGGTTCGGCTGATAATTGAGTTGAGTTTTGAGCCGAACTGTTCTTGAAATTTCCCCCTGAAAATGTCTATGAACAGTTCGGCTAAACCGTAAATGTCAATTTTTAGCCGAACCCCAAAATGTGTATAAAATACGTCCCAGAACAGTGTCAGGTTTGGCTAATACCTTACAAACCTTCCCAGCCGAACCTGAGAAGTGAAATTTACCCCAGGTGGTTGTCAGGTTCGGCTAACTCGATTAGATCACTTTCAAGCCGGACCTCTCTCTGTAAACACTTCGAAAATATTGATTTGCAGGCTCTAGGTTCGGCTAGCTCGTGTTGTTGAGTTATCAGCCGAACCTTCTCTTTGCACACTCAGGTTTTTCGATCTTGTATTGTCCATAACTTTTTCGTCCGATGTCGGAATGACCTAATTATTTTTGCGTTGTGTTTGTATTTTCATTCTCTTGAAGTTGAACATAAGATGTCATTGATTTTAATGAGTTTAATATGGACCTCGGTATTCTCCATCATTAGACTTCACTTTCTTAACACTTTTAGTAATTTCCACTTTTTTTTTTGGTTCATCCTATGAAAAGGTTGTACAATAAAAAACATATGTAATAAAAACACTAACCCCTAAATATGTATGAATTTAAGTGTTTCATGGATAATCAGTATCATGTTCGGCTGATGTGATTTTTTGAATATGAGCCGAACTTGGAAAAATATATAGTACCATTACGATATTTAGAGTGAAAACCGAACCTAACTCTCAGAAATAGGTTCGGCTTGTTATTAGACTTTAATATAAGACGAACTAGGATCTTGCAAATAGGTTGGAAGTTGGAAAATGAAGGCTCGGCGTATAACGTTAACAAATTCAGCTAGCCGAACTGTTCATCAATTTAGTGGGTTTGACTTATATTGTTAAGCCGAACATAGTCCTGGTTCGTCGAACCATGATGAAAAATACAATTTGTTGATGATTTCAAGCTACAAAAGTGAGATTAAACATAAAATAGAAGTGTACATTGTGTTAGAAGCATTGGGTTCCTCATCTATGTATTCATCATCTGGATTTGGCTCATAAAAATTATCATCTTGAGTTTGAGTTTGTGTAAAATCATTCTCATAATATAAGAAACCAGCCATTTCTGGATCATTGTTGTAGTTGATATATAATTTCCTAGGTTTTTTAGATGAAGAATGACCCTCCTCATCCTCCGTTGAATCAAGGAAAAAAGTTTTGGTTAAGGGGGTTTCTGATTTTGTTACTTGACATCATTTTTTTGTCTTTATTCAGTATGCCTAGAAAGATTTAGGTATGCCTAAAAACAGCCTTCATTCATATTATGCATCATGTTGTGCATTTTCCATGAGTGTAGAATAAATTTTAGGTGTGAGCAAAAAGTCCGGAACCGTGAATTTCAGCCGTATCTGTCCACAAGATTCCAGATAAAATTCAATCCGCAAGATCTATGGACCGGATACGGATGAGATTTTCAAATCCTCACATTTAGCGGTTTGGTTGCGGTTGGACTTTGAAATCACAAGAGGGGGGGACATATCCTCATGTGAGGGGTGGTTTTTTGCATATTTTAACAGTCCGTGATCACAATATTATATCCAAAAGTCCATTGCTACACTCACCGGATATAATTTCGTGTTATATCCGGAGTGAAAGAAAAAAAAAAAAAAAAAAAAAAAAAGGGGTGTCCACTATGGAGATTTGCACCGGGTGCTTTAAAGATGGGTCTTTTTTTTTTTTAATTCTCACTCGGTGTGTATTGCAGGATTTTTATCCCGGTACACCTAGAATTATTGTGTCCAAAATTTCAAGTATCCTGTAGTTGAGGTGGTTAGACACTTGATACCAGGAGCCAAAAGTCTAGGGGCTCAAATTCCCACTTGGTAACAACCGTGGAGTAAAAGAAGGGGGGATCTAGAAATTTGACGAAAGAGAAGCAAAGTGTTGGTAGGGGGTGCAAAATAGTAAAAATAGGCATAGAAAAAGGTTACATTTATCTATAATTGGAGAAATAAAAAACCAGTGAAAATAGACAAACTAGGGAATACAAAAGCAAATTGTGGCCACAGTTATCTTTAATTGGACATAATTTATCAAATGTGAAAGTTGGGCAATTTTGAACCCACTAACTCCCCTATTTAGTAGATATGCATGGGGGAGAGATAAATTATGTCCACTGTCCAGGGACGGAATGGGGATTTTGTGCCGAGGGGATAATTTTTTTTTTCCATACACCTAAACCATAACGATATAAATGTCTCAAAATTATATACAGTGAGAAAGAGGTTCATCTCAGTGACAATATTTGAAATTCCTCAAACAACATGTCAAGTAAAAATTAGTATTATTGTATGAAATTGCAGGCAAAGGCTGCCAGAATTTTTAAAATGCTATTTTCTATATCTTGTATGGTTTTCAAATCGGATCGTGAAATTATGAACTGGTATCAGAACATTTAAACATAAAAAATTTCGTATTCATTGTTTGCAAAAACAAAAAGACAAAAAAGAGATGAGAGAAAATATTATGCTAATAGATTTTGATATTTTCCCTAATTTTAATTTCCATGTGGAACCAAGTCTTAGTAAATATTTGGAAACAACATGAGCTAAATAGATTAGATTGTGGTGGGGTGGGGTGTGGTAAGTAACATTGTTGATTCTAGTATCTAAGTTTTAATCTAAACGCAAGATGACACAAACTTGAAAGAAAAAATCGAAAAACATTGCATAATGAAAAGTGAAAACTACTGTCACACCCATTTTCCAGATTCTTTTCACTGTGAAAACCACGCCCAGAAATATGAAGGCGCACACCCATTTTTTAGGGAAAAATTATTCTCAAACCCATAGTTTATAAAATTTTGTTTTGTTCTTTTTTCTTTTTCTTCTTCATCTTCAATTCTTTTTCTCTTTAATTGGGTGTTGTATCCTTGGATATTCAATACAACGCAGGTTGTGTGTTGTATCGATCAATTGTGAAATCCAACCTTCGGTTGTTGATTGGAAATTGATTGATCCTTGGGTATGGGTCTTTGGTACCATCCAAGTTTATATCTCTCTTGTGTTTGATAAAGACTCGCATATTTCTATTTGCTTGAGTAAATATCAAATCGAGAGATAGAGATATTAACTTTTTGATATACTTTTTATTAAGGTTGAGTCTGACTGTCTAGTAGATTCTCTTAAAAGTATATTCGAGTTAGTCCATACAGATTGCTAATCGAAATATTGGGTGAGGTTGTTAGACCCCCGCTTTTTCACACACCACTAATCCCTTTGATGCTTATTAGTCCCTAAATTTTACTACCTAACTACGACTTGGGGTGATGATACCCGATATTAGAAGAATTATATGTTTGTTGTGTATAGACAAGTCTAAATGAAAGTACTAGTTTATTAGATTTCAAGTTCATAATCAATGTAGAAATTAAGTGCACGACTTACAACAAGTACGTATGATAAAACTAGATAACTGCTACAGCAGTGAGAGGCCGACGAAAGACGACTAACAAGTGATATCTAATTTTATCAACCTTCCTAAGAGGGTCTAGACGGACCTTTTTTGTACAAAAAAACAAAATAAAAAAATAAATCAATGTGGCAAGTAAAAATGTGTTGCTAATGTGCTATATATTTAATTAGGACGGATCCGGTCACATGCTTTATCTTACGCTATCGCACATGATGTTCTCCATCGTAAGATTATAAAATGTAAATGGTCCTGATTTTTCAGATTGTCACATTTTTGCTCCGGGTTTGATGGGTCGCCCGTGAATTTCTCTATTAAAATTTTAGTTTCTTCTCCCTCCGACATATCATCTCCCACCCACCTTCACTACGTTAAAACTGATTGACTGTAATTATCATCTCGACATCATTTCCTTAAAAAGAGATACAGAATATCTCAGCAACAAACCGGCCTGTAAACTTCTTTTGAAATTAGTTTAGCTACAACCATCATGGCAAATCGAAGATCAAAGATATTGATTAACTAGACACTAGTGGATAATAGGTTTTTTACTACTTCCTGGGCTTTTCAAAAACTAATGTTATTGGGATGAAGTATTTATCCATGCTGTCATCCACAGTTGTTTTATATATAAAAAAAAAACTAGTTATGATAATAGTCGTTTTATAGAGGGATATTTTTGGAAACACGATGTACTCTCTATTATCTTTTATCGGAGTTATAAAACGACTGTGAGGAAAAGAAGATTTTGTGATCCATGTTTTTGGCACGATTTTCCACGCCAGAAACAATGGTTAGATGATGACCTAAATGGATCAACGGTGATAGATGGAATCCTCGTTTCGATCGACTCTATATCTCTTCTCTCTCACCATTTTCTTTTCAGTTTCTCTCACTTGTTATTACACATATAACTCTTCCACCCCTTTTCTTTCTCTCTCCTGCGAAAAAAAAAAATCGTTCTTATCCTCACCGCCTCTTTTCTTTTCCAGATCTGATAACTCCTTGATTGATTTGGGTCTTTCTGGCTAAAATCCGGTGAGGGGTTATCATGTTTCATTCTATAGATATTCGTTTCGTGTATTTTCTTTGTTAGTTTTAGTTCCAACATTTGTTTTTTCTTTCAATTCAGATTACTTATCCTAAATTGGTTACTGGTTGATATGGTGGTTTAGTTAAGGTTCATCAAAGCTGATCGCTATTCTTGGCCTAAGTTGAGCTTTTCCTAAATTGTTTGAGTTATCTGTGAATCTTTATGAATGTTGGATGATTTCTCTATAATGGGTTGTATGTGAATTCGATTTGGTATGTTAAGGTTCCTACCGACTTTCAAGTGTTTGTTAAATTGTCCCAACTAATTTTTGCTTCCCGATCTCATATTTGATTCAAGGAAAAGGAGGACAGGAAAACAATGTTGGGTGCAATTAAGCAAAAAGTTGGTTCTACAGCCCTCAGTTCTTCGGTATGATATCCTCTGACCTTCTCAGCCTTTTTTGTTTGTTTTTTAGTTTGATTTGATTTTTCTTGGACTTTTTCATGACATTTTGTGTTCAGATTATAGGACAATCTTTACAGAGGTTTCGACCTTCGGCTTCTTCAGTGAGGAGTTATGCTGCAGATGCCAAACAAGTACCGATGTTTTTTATCTTTTGTTTTCTCCCATGTATAACTATAAACTTGTGATTCATTGATGAAATTCATTTGACTTTGACCTTATTTTTAAGTTTTGATGAAGTGAAATGTATTCTTTTGTGATGTTTGGATTCATTAAACGTGGAATATATAATTATGGCTTAAAAATGTATAGGTTTAAGTCGTGATGTTATAGGAAATGAATTATTCAACATTGGATACTTGATTGTAAATGTCCAGTTCAAGTTTCTAGGATGGTTTAGTGATTATCTCGACGATAAAATTGGGTTGAAATAGTATTTGCAAGAGGTATCACTGTAGATCATAATTGTGTATGGATTTTCAGTACCTTTATTTTCTTGTGGTCTGTAAGTGTGGTGATATTTGAAGTCCCAACTGTAGCAGGTTGATCCAACCGTTCAGCTTTCAAAATTAGAACTTATGCTATTTTCTGAGTTCCTAATTTGTAAACCCTTCTCTTGTGCGCTCAAGCCCTACACAAGATTTTTATTTGGGATATTAGAGATTGGTAGTTTACTTATTCCCTCAACTAATCACTGCTCTATCTGATGCTTATGTATTCTTTGTTCTGCAGATGACAGTGAGAGATGCTCTGAATTCTGCTCTTGTTAAGGAAATGTTTGTTGATCCAAAAGTCTTTTTGATGGGTGAAGAGGTTTGTAAGCAGAAATAATAGTAATATGTTAGCTGATTTGTATATTCTATTTTCTTCCTTTTTCTTATGTTTTCTCTACCTTTTGCAGGTTGGCGAATACCAGGGGGCGTATAAGGTTAGTTTATGAACAATGGTGGAAAATGTATGCGATTTTTACGAAGAAATCTAAATCAGTTTGCTCGAGTTGAAATTAGTTAAATTGGGGTACCTCGTGGCAGTTTTGGAGTTGCAACTAATCTACAAGATGGTGTTCTCTTTGATACCCTCAAAAGTGACAACTTTGATATTATGAGGTATGCTTATTCTTACTTTTATTGAACATCTATATCATGATGTTGTCTTTGCCTTAGAAATTCCTTTAGCAATTATTTAACTTGAATCCTTTGGTGATGAGTTCTTATCCTTCTTGATATGGATGTAAATGTTATACCATTTTGGTTGTACATTCCTTGGCCGAGTGCAATGAACTGCAATATCTAAGTCCTCATTTGTGTAATGGAATATTAATTGCGCATTGTACTGTTATGCTCCTGTATTGGAAAGTTTATGTGCATGATTGCGTGTGTCGGAGCTTACGTTTGCGGTTTCTATTATTTGAATATATAACTGGTTTATAAGTCTAATTATCTATCTTGAATCATGAGACAAAAACGTGGAAGTCTAGTACAAAATAGTTAGGCAGTGATAAGAGCATAAATCTGCTGGGTTCTTTTTTGAAATTCAGAAAAGAATATGACAAGTCACGTGAATGTGTTGAATTATTCTCTAGAATTGTTAGCTCATTTTTATAGGAAAATGTGCATCATTGATAAATTGTACATGAACCGGTGATAGTTCATGATGACGGAACTAGTGTTTACATTTATCGTTATTTTTAGTTCGGTGTAAGTACTTACATATTTTCTGTGTTCCTGTCACCACTACTCTCATCGTACGATACTGATTTTTAATTATTGTATTTCTCAAGAACCTTAGTTGTAAATTCATGAATTTCCTTTCATAAATTCCAGGGAATTGGAAGGTACATAAGAAGGATGAAGAGGAGTCCTCATAATAGTAAAACCTGATATGGAACTTCTATAACATACGACATTAATCTGGTTCTTTTGTAGCTTCCTTTGCCCACCATCTTTTTTTGAACTTTTCTACAGTTGCTAAGCTATGGTTCCTTAGATTTAAGAGTGTTTCGTTCAATTTTCTTGCAAGCATTATGCCAGTTACTAATTGCGCATCAAAGTTAATTTGGTTCCTTCAACGTGCATTTGTCTGTAAGAGGTCAATAGTGGTGTTGAAATTGAAGTGGTCAAGAATATTTTTAGGTCATACTATGCTGTTAGGAATTTTTTATTAAACCTCTAACGCCAAACTTATTTTTTATGCAGGATAACATTCTGTTCAGTTGGGGAGATCAGTTCATCTTTTTTCTGTAGTTTGGGTTTTAGTAATTGTAAGAAAAATAGGTTTTAAGAATGCTCAAATATAATTATAACTTAGAATGGTGTGAATTCATTACCTGTGTAAAAAAATTTGGGGTTTTTGACCCAAATGTCAGCTGGATCAATGTAAATCGAGTTACTTTTGTAAACAAATTTCGAATTTGGATTGAATGGTGAATGTTTTGTTATCAAATGAGCATCTATTAAAGTTCAGTTTTGTGAATTTCAAATTTTATGCTAGTCAGAAATAAGTTGTGAATCAGATTTTCTAAATTTTAATGAATTTCAAATTTCAGGCCAGTCAGATGAAAAACTAGTCAGACTGGGATTCAGATGAATCAGATTTTTAACAAGTATTCAGCCCATATAAACCACTTCTCAAAACTGGCGATTAACTTTTATATTTTCCAATTTAAAACTTGAGAAACCACTGTGAATGTCAGTAATATCAATTGACTGTCAGAGAAAGTCGTATTTTAAAGATTTCAACTTTTGTGAGAAACAGTCGTTTTGGAGAAAACCACTGTCAGTTTCCAACTAATAAAAACAGTCGTTTTTGATGATAATACCTCTTGTCTTGGCAGTGGTTTAACTTCCATTTTCCACTAGTGAGATTTCTGGATCTTTACATATAGAATCTATGCGCAACTAAATCAATCATGATCTTCAAACCAATCACATAATCTAAATCAATCATAAAATCTAAACCAGAAAATCAAACAATGATACAATCAAACCTAATACAACACATAGAGAGAATGATCAGATAGAGCTAATACATAAATTTGCCATCATATCAGAAACTAATCTAATCATTATATCATTCTCTCTTTTACATCAAGTGATAAGAAATATATTGGGAATCTAATCAGAATTGTAAAAAAATAATTAGGCATCAGATCTCCAAGGTGTTAAGTGTTAACATCACTGAACTATTAAGATGTCAAATTACCCATTTGAGATATTGTTCCTCATTTCCCATAATCAATCAAGATTCAAGAATCCCAGTTTAAAAATTAAAACTCGGTTTGAGGGGAAGAAAACAAAACTAGAAATAAAATTAAAAAAATGAATTTGCTTGAAAGGCCGATGGCGGCTAGTTTCTAAGATCAGATGAAAAAGAGTTTGATTATTTATATATCAATAGTGCCAAGGACTATTCACTAGTGTACTGGTGAATTTTTCCAATCAACCAACATTAATCTGAATTTTTCCAAAGCTACTGTCACTAACTCAAGATCTTAGACTCTTAGTTATAAAATGAAAGTTTATGTCTGTCAAAAAGAAGGTGGGTGAGAGAGGATATGTCTGATGGAGAAGAATATGAATAGAGAAAGTCATGTGGTGACCCATCAAACCCGGAATGAAAATGTGAAAATTTAAGAAATACGGACCATTTACTTTTTAAAATCTTACGGTGGAAAACATCATGTGCGATAACGTAAGATAAAGCATGTAACCGGATCCGTCCTCATATTTAATTCGAAAAAAATATGAAAGTGGGTGAGTGAGCGAATTGTAAGATACGTGTTGGAGCTTCAGCCTTCATGCAATTACATCTGTTTTCATTTACTTGAAAACAGTTGGGTAATCTTGTCATTTAATTTCTAAAATAAAATCCTCTTTTTTTACTCCGGTTTTCTCCAAAACCAGCAACAACAACCAAAAAAATCCCCCTTTTCTTCCTTCCTATTTCCAATTCCTCTCTCTATCTTTCAGTTAGCAAATCATAAATCAAAACTAAGACTACAAACGTGATGATTATGTCAAAAGTGTTTACCAAGGTTCTCTCCCCTTCTGCTTCTGTCATGGTGATTTTTTCATTATTAGTTTTCATCCAATTAACTTATATTTGTTTCATATGAAACAAATTATTGGGATTATTGTTCACATTACAAATTGATGTATTAATTGATTAGTTTGTTCAATTTGATGCTTTCACCAAAAAAAAGAGCATTGATCTGTTTAAATTGAAGAACAATGCAATGTGAACAGCTTGAAGAATTGGGTACTTCTTACTGTTGTATTTTGATAGCAATATGGTACCCATTGGTTTGATTTGATGGTGATATTGGTGAGTGCATAAATGAAGGAATTGAAAAGAACCCATAGTAAGATGGATTTTAAAAAAATAGAATTAATATGAATCTTAGATGGAATCATGGAGTTTTGTGCTGCTTAAACTAAGATGGGTTTTGCACAAGTTACGGATCCGACCCGTATACCCAGATACAGTCATCTTCTTCACCCATTTTTCTGCTACTGCAACTGTTTAGAGTCCGAATCATCTGATCAATCTAATGTGTTTTTTCAATAATTTTGAACTTGAAATCTATTTGTTTGCTTGCATATCTAGTAAGTTTGTGATCAGTCTGGTTAATTATGTTGATTTGGATTTGAATTTCATGAAATCGTATTTTTATTTTATTATTTTGTACACAAATCATGACAGACAAATAACCATATAGAAGGCCTCCTTAACAGTCGGCCAACTAGTGCACTAAAAAGTACACTGCGCATATCTGGTGTACAAACAAGTGCACATTGTACAACTGGTATAATAAAAAAAATGCACATAAAGATTCTACTAGTATTTAAACTTTCAAAAATTCTACTAGTATTTAAACTTTCAAAAGAATATCTACACAGATTTTATAAGGAATAAATGGTTTGAGGGGACACTAGTGAAGAATTTACCTTTCCAAATTCACTATTCAGGGATGCAACTCCTTTTCTTGTTGACGATATCGTTATCTATAGAAAGAAAATATATGAAATCACGACAAGCCAAGATAGAGTGATAGAAAATATAAGATATATAAAGTAGAAAAACAAGGGTAAGAAGAAACATTTATCAATATCAAAATAATAGTACTTGGTAAAAATGAAAGTATAGCTAACATCACTCATAACCAAGGTAGTTAATCTCGGTTGTACATGCCGATATTAACGGTTTTTATAGGATATAGGAAAAAATATGTACGATACAACAAATATCGGCGATACGAAGGAGGAACGTTAAAAACGCGCGTATCGTCCTGTACGGGCCGATATACCAGTTTCACCTGTACACCTATAATATAGGGAGAGGGCATGCTTTTGAATCCATAGTTCTTGTTTGTATCTTAGTTTTAAATCCAACCATTGGATCTCTTTAATTTTCATAAATGTTGTTTGTTACAGTATTATGAAACTTAGTTTAAATTTGTAGTACGATCGGTGATGGAGATGTGATGAAACCAACCAATTTCAGATTACATTGCTACATATTTCAGATCACTGTGCAGAGATATAAACCTATGAAAATACATGTTGTACAGTGTATAATGACCTGAAATTTTAATGGGGGTAACCCATTTAGCCTACGAGGTTCCTGTAAAAATTTCACTCAAATATGAGTTAGAGAAGTACCCCAACCGACTGCGTTTTACAGGTGAACTTGTAGAAATTCAGTTTGAGATGAACTTATAGAATCAGTGGTAAATTAGGTTTTAACCGTTACTTTTCTATGAAATTTTTATACAATGCCTGTGATATATCTATGAATGTGTGGTATAAATTTCAGTTGGATCAGATTAGTATTCATGGAGCATTAGAAGAAATGGAGTTGACTCGACTAGGTGATTAGTAACTAATGTCATACTTGGTATATCACTAATGGTTTTTATTTTGTACGATTGAAGTTTACAACAATTATTATTTTGTAAGATTCAAGTTTACAACAATTATTATTTTCTATTATGTTTTTTTTTGAAGCATATTATGGTTATATTTTCCCCTATAGTTATAAAAATATACATTTTTTCTATTATAGTTATATATATAAATAATAAATATTAAAAAAATATATTAATGGTGTATCGCCTGTAAAAACAGAGATTATCTTTTGTATAGGTGTATAGGATCCGACCTGTACGATACCGATACACGATATTGACTACCTTGCTCATAACATATTCGGTCACAACTAAGAAACCATGCGTACACAAAAAATGAGTTAAAATGTCCTAAAAGTTGAAAGCATCACTTGGTTGCTTATTTCTTAAATTACAGCTACATGTTACTATCAAATGTCGATATTAGCATAATCTGATACTTAATGGGAAATCAAACTTGAATGAGAAAAATATTAATAATCAACATGTGTACTACTATTTACACATTAATAATAAACAAGTACAACGATGTGCACATTTCAACAGGTGTACAAATATGTACATGCTAACAATAAACAGGTGTACCACTATGTACACGTTAACAATCAACTGGTGCACACTAACATCTTTGGCTCACGTATTTCCTTACATAAAATATACTTTCAATGAACACACCACAACAAGATACTATATCAGTAAGGTCTAAGAGAATATTAGGTGCTACGTTTTTGTATCGCTTTGACAAAGACCAACATCAACTCTAATTTTACTATAGCATCTACTAAGTGACCACTTTGAAACAAGCATTCAAAGAGATATATTCGGATGCCTAAGCTTCGATATCAATAAAGTATATGTGAATCTATACAAGCCCCTTGGGATCATCTAGCATGTTAAGTAAAAATCTTGCAAATAATGAGTAACTTCAGTCAAGTTAGAAATTATATGAACTTCTGATGGTTCACAAACCTGTATCATGACTGGATCGGACGCTGACAAGAACATGATATACTAAATGTAGAAATAAACAGGTGTACAACTATGTACACATTAACAATTAACATGTGTATAACTATGTACTAATGTACACATCAATATTCAGCATGTGTACAACTATATACACATTAATATTTATCATGTGTACAACTATGTGCATATATGCAAAAAACGTCGACGTCTTCTAATTTGAGTAAAATAGGAAAGTGATAATGCTAAAGTTGCATGAATCCTACTTTGAGTATTGAATCTGGATATTAGTTATGTATTGTTTATCAACAAAAAAAAAAACATCTAAGATGTTAAACAAAAGAAATAAACAGAGGAGTGGAGATCCTTATTAATACCATTTAAATGTTTTTTTTTCTAGTCTTGCTTCAAATGGCGGAACCTGAAAAGGATACCCATAGTCAAGGTGTCAATTAAGTAGTCATGACCTTTGTTCTTAACCATTTCTGGTGCTAAATAATCTAATGTCCCACATATCGTACGTCTCTTCTCACTTGAATGTAAGGACCATCCAAAATCCGTAACTTTCATTCGTCCCTACAATAAAACGAAAATCCAATCAAAATTTAACCTGGCGAGATTGGGGTATACCCAATTTCAAGGGGACATGGTGTGTCATTATTAAAAATAGGGATTTTACTTTAATACCCTTTAATTAATTAAATCTTAAAAATAAACCCATTTCTTAATTTCATTAACCCTAAATTTAAAAAAATAAACAACTCTTAATATTCTTCTTCTTCTTCTTCTTCTTCTTCTTCATCTTCTATCAACCAAAGCCATATCAAAATCTTCAACTTTGATTTTCCAAAAAAATTGTTGACTCTACCAGCGAAAAGAAGACTATAAATGAAGTTTAAACTCAAACCCATCATTGTGTTGTGTGATTTTATTATTATATTAGGTTTGAAATCTAAAATTATGATTTCTGTGTTTTTGGTCGGCAAGGTCGCAACATGCATATCTTGCCGACTTTTCATAACATCCATGGCGGCGACTGTAAATTTTTTCAACAGCCGGCAAGGTATTTTCAACAGCCGGCGTGGTATTTTTCAACAGCCGGCAGGGTATTCTTTCTAGACCTTGCCGACTAATTTTTTTTCAATAGCCATCTCTTGTGTGTCAAAAAAAATAAAGTCGGCATGTTCTTCATTTAAATACCTTGACGGCCAAATATAACCGGCATGGTATTTTCAACAGCCGGCGTGGTATTTTTCAACAGCCTGTGGTTTTTTTTTTTTATAGACCTTGCCGACTGATATAGTTTTTAATAGCCATCTCTTGTGTGTCAAAAAAAATAAAGTCGACATGTTCTTCATTCAAATACCGACCAAATATAGTTGGCATGGTCTTCATTCGTCGACCTTTCCGACTTTTCATACTTTCAGAACTGAAAGTATTGATTTCTTCTTTGATTTTGAGTATGATTTCATACAACAGATTTGGAATCCCCTTTTTAGAAGTATTTCGGTTGTGTGCTTCACTCTCGTTGCAAGAGATATTCTCAAAAAAAATAAAAAAAAATTCATCAAAATTCATCCCACAAAAGTTCAATCAAAAACAAAATTTCATAACTTAAATTCATAAGTTTTAATCTATTCAATCAATTTAAGCTTAATTAATTAATCTAATCAAAATTTTAGTGTTAATTAAATGAGGGAAATTTAGCCATTTTGAAAATATTTGGTTAAGGGGTGACCTCTTTTACTTCAAAATGACCATATTTTGTCTCATTTGGTATGCCCCAATTAATCTGGGTATACCCAATCTCGCCAGGAAAATTAACCCCCTTATATTCATGCATAATTTCTACTAGCAATTAAACATTAAAAGAACCTACACCTACTTAGTCACACTTCTAAGATCTTGAAAAAATCATGTGTTTGTTCCTATATATCTCGATTAATATACAAATTATAGTTCATATACAAACACTATGACCTATCAGGATCCAAATCATCAAACGACCAGACCATTACAAAAATTGAACCAACCACAACATTACAAACGACAACAACCCTCAAAAGAAAATAGAAAAAGAAAGAAAAAAACACGAACAAAATATTGTTTTTTTCCTTGCGGACTATAAAACAATGATATCTTATTTTCGTTAAATGAACTACAAAAGATTATCAAAAGTGAACCCTGAGCACCGAAGAAGCACGAGGCAATAGACCCACCCATACTAATGTAAATAAGAATGCCAAACCATAAAAATTAATCAAAAAAATAAATAAAAGAAATGTAACACCCACACTGTCAACATTTCATATGGACAAGTAGCTACCCATCAAAGTAGGCACTTTTTTCTTACCTCGTTTTCACGAGACATCCAAGTGATTCAGTGAACCTAAATTTTCATTTCTTACTATGTAGCTCAAAATTGAAATGCTTAAATAGTTCTCTCCTGATTTATATAATCTCATCTTTATCTTTCTAAGAAGCCAAGGTTTATTTCTCTTAATACCTAACTCTCAATCAAATAAACCTCCGTAATGTTTTCTACTGGCAACAACAAACATTTTGCATACAAAATAATGAATAGCTACACAAAAAAATTAATTAGAGGTCTCAACTTAGGAGGGTCCATCTGCACGTAATTGAGTATTATCTATGCTGATAGCTTAATTCAATAATTCACATCAAAAGCACGAAATTGGATGATATAAGCAGATGCAATAGATCAATTTGAACTTGGAAAATTACAACATCCACAAACAAATTCAATATAATGGTATAGAAATATTACCTTAATAACTTAATTCTCCTCAATAAACAGAAGAAAAGATCCACCTAATACCGGAGAATAAACAAAACACCTAAAACTAAATCTAATAGAGCCATAACACCAAAAATTCAATTCCCCACAAACCAAAGAGAGAAACCGTGTAATTCCTCCTCATTTTAGCCACATCTCAAGCTTGAATTCCTCGACAAGCGATTCAAATACAGAGACAATCCGAAGTAAAAAAAAAGTCAAAAAATGAATAATAAACGAATTTCCATATGCATTTCGGTATTAGAAAGATCAAAATCGTTTTCGAGTTCATCGATGAGATTCAAAAATGAATCCCAGCAGAGAGGCTCATCGACATACTTAGGATTTGCAACTGAGAAGAAACACGTTTATCCAAGAAATCTCCTCCAAAATCTCTCCCAATCTTTCTCTATCGCTCCCTCTCTAAATCTCTCCTGAACTTTGAGATCTAAAATCGAAACAATTCAAAACGTTTTAACTCTGAAAGGGTAATTTTGGTACTTCAAAAATTTGGAAAATTTTGAATCGGTATAAATTTGGACTAACTCGTCTAAATTTTGGACCAAACTATTTACACGGGGATAATTTGGACTAATGAGTACTAGGCTTGGAAGCATATGACTAGAGCGTCCAAATCCCACTAACTTTGGGACTAAACGTCAATTTCTACTGGGATTAGTAAGGGGTACCGCTTGAATGATCCGACAATCAGGATCGGATATAACTCATTTGTCTCATATAAAATGTATCCCTGCTAATTCCGCCAACCCCCTTTAGCAGTAAGGAAGATTTCTAAAGTTGTCTCAAGATAAACTTATTACCCAAAACAAATAGATTCCGTAGATTATAATGAAAATTCTTACACAAACGAAATTTTGTCTTGAAAAAGTAAAAACATACTCTCCGTTACCTTAAAAAAATTTAAACCAAAAAATAAAAACAGAACAATGTGAAAGAACTTAAGCCCTTTCACCACGAATACGCCTAGCTAACTGATTATCTTTAGGCATGATTATAACTCGCTTGGCATGAATTGCACACAAGTCAGTATCCTCAAACAATCCAACCAAATAAGCTTCAACAGCCTCTTGAAGTGCAAGAAGAGCATGATTCTGGAACCGGAGATCTGTTTTGAAATCCAGAGCAATTTCACGAACTAATCTCTGGAAAGGCAACTTCCTGATTAAAAGTTCAGTACTCTTCTGGTTTTTCCTGATCTCATGAAAAGCAAAAGTTCCAGGACGACAACGATGTGGCTTCTTAAATCCTCCAGTTGTTGGTGCTGATTTCCTCGCAACCATGGAGGATGCCTTCCTTGCAACCACAGTGGCCAGTTGCTTCCTGGGAGCTTTACCTCCTGTAGACTTACGAGCAGTCATCTTAGTACGAGCCATTGATATCTAAAGGGAGAGAAGGAAATAACGAAACAAAGAGGAAATTTAGGGTTTGTGGATTATAGAGGTGGTGGTGCTTGTGGGTATTTATATTAGTGGTAGAGGCAGTTTAGAAGTATCCCAACGAGAGATAGGTTTCGTATACATATGGATTAAGAACACTGACCTAAGGATAAAAAGAACTTCAACACCCAGCTTTTGAATCCCACTGTTATGCATCATGCTGTGCATTTGCCATAAGTGTAGAATAAATTTTAGGGGTGAGCAAAAAGTCCGGAACCGTAAATTTCAACCGTATCTGTCCGCAAAATTGCGGATAAAATTCAATCCGCAAGATCTATGGACCGGACACGGATGAGATTTTCAAATTCGCACATTTAGCGGTTTGGTTATGGTTGGACTTTGAAATCACAAAGAGGGGGAACATATCCTCATGTGAGGGGTGGTTTTTTGCATATTTTCACAATCCGTGATCACAAAATTATATCCAAAAGTGCATTGCTACACTCACCGGATATAATTTCGTGTTATTTCCTGAGTGAAAGAGACAAAAAAAAAAAAAAAAAAAGATGGGCCTACTTTTTTTATTCTCACTTCGGTGTGTTTCGGGATTTTTATCCGGTGGTGTCCACTATGGAGATTTGCACCGGGTGCTTTAAAGATGGGTCTACTTTTTTTTATTCTCACTCGGTGTGTATTGCGGGATTTTTATCCGGGTACACCTAGAATTATTGTGTCCAAAATTTCAAGTACCCAGTAGTTGAGGTGGTTAGACACTTGATACCATGAGCCAAAAGTCTAGGGGCTCAAATTCCCACTTGGTAACAACCGTGGAGTAAAAGAAGGGGGGCTAGAAATTTCACGAAAGATAAGCAAAGTGTTGGTAGGGGGTGCAAAATAGTAAAAATAGGCATAGAACAAGGTTACATTTATCTATAACAAGCGGATCGCACGTGCTATGCACGTGCTGGGACTCAAACTCATCTCAAGGAAATAAGTGGTACTATTCTCTATGATTATGTTTTTGGTGAGTTTGAAAATTCAGTTTTTTAAATTACTCTAATACCTCCATTTATTCACGTAAGGGTGAAATGAAAAATTAAAATCATGGGTAAAATAGGAAGTGTAAAAGTTGCAGCTTCATATATTGTTCATCTACAGTTACAAAAAAAATAATCTCACACATACACTCTCTACAAAACAAATCAATTCACTCTCCAATTTTGTCCCCAGTTAATTTTGGTCTTCTTTTTCTTTTAAGAGGGGTGCGTAGCTTAACGTCTCTTCACTTATGCGGTTCACGTTAGTCAGTGATGATAATACTGGTGGTACTCATTTAGTGACTCACTAGGGTATCACCCAGGCCTTCGGCCTTGGCTCAACCTCTCGTGCGCCTTCGGCGCGGCAGACTTTAAGATTTGGCCACCCTTTTGGCTTGATAAGCTGTCAATGTATTCAAGAAGAGTATCATGGTGTTCAAATATATTAAAACGGTTTCAGAAATCTCCCTCTCTCTTATGAAAGTTCTTCCCCTACATTGACGACATTTTACAGGTAACGTCTCTTCGTCTCTCCCTCTCCCCTTACCGTATAGTTATTGTTTATACTCATTTATGTGTCCTTTTGTGGAGATTATTAGTCCCACATGGTTGGGAAATCTAAGATCCTGCGGTTTATAATCCCTTAGGGCCTCTCCACTCATTGCCAATTGGTTTTGAGTTGGATGCCCGTATTCTAACATGGTATCAGAGAAGGCTATTTGCGACGAGTCATTAGGCCGCGCTTTTACTCCGCATCACCCGATTTAATTGTCCACGTGTTAGACCCAGCGAGGCTATAAGTGAGGGGGCGTGTTGAGATTATTAGTCCCACATGGTTGGGAAATCTAAGATCCTGCGGTTTATAATCTCTTAGGGCCTCTCCACTCATTGCCAATTAGTTTTGAGTTGGATGCCCGTATTCTAACAATGAGAAAGACAAAAATCACAGCAATGGTTCGTCCAAAACGTAACGGAATTCCAACAAAAGATAGCTAAAGGCAAATTTGCAGATCCATTAGTTTATCAAAAGTTCCCGAAACTTACACTTTGATCAAATAGATTTAAGTTTTTCGTCTTGCTAATCCTTAACTGATGTTAGTTGCCTATTGATCCCTTTATCACCATGTAGTTTTTGTTTCCAATAGCAACGTTCTATATTCTCAATTCTTTACAACAGATAATGGAGGACCCAAGAAAAATTATTAATAAAGCACATAAATTAAATGGCAAAAGATTTGAAAGAAAAATTATTATGTAGACAAACAAATAAATATTAAAGAATTTGAATATGAAAGACCTAAGAAACATCTGAATTGATCAAAGATCGGGATTTTCCAGCATTTTACAACAACCACATTAATGAGTATATTAATTATATGTCACTACTTTTAACACCCAATAAATATATCCTTATTCAAAAATAAATATGTCCCTATTTTTTTATAACCTTATCCATTTAATATTAGATTACTTTAATACCCTCACTCATGTAATATTTTTTTATTTCAAAATGGAACAAATTTCTTCCTCTACCACTTCACCATCACCACTAGCACCACCACCACCACCATTCAACCACCGTTCCACCACCACCGTTCAACAACCACCACCTACCAACCGCCACCACCACTCCTTAAGCACCACCGGTCCTCCACCGCCACTAGTCTATTGCCGCCGCCACCACTAGTTCGTAAATGCTTGCCACCACCGCCACCACCGCCCATTAGTTCAAATATTTTTGTATCAACAAAAAGTAGTTGATCCGTTTGATTGGATCGAACGGTGGATGTTTATCCACTGCGCAGTTGGATCAACAGTAGAAGTTTATCCATTGCGTTGGATCAACATTAGAAGTTTATCCATCTTTGATGGAAAAATGCTACTACTTCATCACCATTTAGTTTTAGATCCACCAACAAAACCATCAACAATAGAAGTTTATCTAGTTTATCCAAGAAAAAAGGATCAACAGTAGAAGTTGATCCAATTTTAGTGGATCAACAATGGAAGTTGATCCATATAAAATTGGATCAATAATGATAGTTGATCCATGTAAAATGGATTTAACTTGGCGTGAGTCGAACACGCATCATCTGACATGGAGTCAGTCATGCTACCATTGCACCACAAGTTCAATATTGGGACAAATTTACATGATTTAAACTACAAAAGCATGAGTTCAAAGGATCAACAACAGCAGTTGATCCCATATAGATGGATCAACCACCATAGTTGATCCAAAATATATGGATCAACAACCATAGTTGATCCAATATCACTGCCTGCTTCAACCCAAATAACCACCATATTTCATTACCTGTAGCTTCATAAACACCAACAGCTCTAAGACCAGCTTCAAAACCAACCTCAATTGAATCAACAATGGATGTTTATCCATTTCAGTTGGATCAACAGTGGATGTTTATCCATTGAAGTTGGATCAACAACCATAGTTGATCCAAAATATATGGATCAACAACCATAGTTGATCCAATATCACTGCTGCAGTTTCATATCCACCAACAAAACCATCAACCACCACACCACCACACCACTGCAAACACAACAAACACCGCCACTTCCACCACCACCAAAAACATCTGCTACCACCAATACCAATACAAATATATCGGCTACACATTTTCCTTCAAAAACAAATAAGAAGAATTGAGCTGTGAGGAATGATGAGCTACAATCTAATTAAGATACTTACAGAATATATCGGCTACACATTTCTTAACATTCTTATGAAATCCACATCTATGCATCTTCAGTACATTGGGGCCTCCAGCAAGACAAAACATAAATTCTGAATGCATTTAACCAATTCATTTGACTGTCCTTTCTAAAATAGAACCTTTGAATTGTAGACTTACTAGTGGTAACACCTCCTCCTCCTAGAATCTTTAATTTATGACGTATCAACAACACAACAGTAAATGATAATGAACAAATTTTTTTCTGGAAACTAATTAAAGAAGTATCAACATCAATATTACACGAATTGCTTGCCAAATATTCTTTTGGTGTGGTATCAAAAGCTAATTTGATGGTGAGTGGGGACTGAATACGAAAAGAAGATGGATAAAATTCGAAAAAAATCTCGGACACAGAATGATAATTACATATAAATTCAAATTATATCAATTGATTAGATCTTCAATAAATTAAAATTGCAAATCTTCTTTTAGAAATTACCCTAAAACGAACTCCAAAAATCAAAATTACCCAAAACGGAACCTTAAAATGAAAAAGAAAAGAATGGGAAGAACATGAACTAAAATATTAACTATTTACATACAAACACCAATCAAGTTCACCGATCATGAAATTAACAGTAGAACAAATCATTATCCACCTCTAATCACATGCAACAAAGTCCACTAAAACCAGATCAGAAATTATTTCAAATCAAAAACAAAATCAACCCAGATCTAGAACTTCAAGCTCAAAATTATTTCAAATCACATCATAACACACATATTAATGACCTTCTTTAAGATTCGTCGATGATGACGATGAAGCTAGTGACGAACCTGAACCAAATCTTGGATCATCCGTTATTGATACTGATGATGATTTACTCTTTTTAGATCTGAAATATGGTTATGGTACTGTTCGTGTGGAGGAGATGGAGGTGGTGGTGGTGGCGGCGATGGAGAAGGTGGGAGAGATTTGTGTCGAGTGTTTTGATAAAAACAAAGAAAAACAATATTTGTTAATATGTGAGGAGGGTAAATGTGAAAACAAAAAAAAAAATGTTAATGGACCCCTGATGGGCTTATGGATGAGGAGGGACATATTTATTGTGTGATAAGGATATTTGTATAGACCATCAAAAGTAGGGACAAAAGTTCAATTACCACATTACTAAGCACTTACGAAGTAACGGTGCATATATTCGTTGGTGTCGACACACTCTGTAACACCATAAGTTAAAACATTAGATCATGAACACACTCTTTAACACCGTAAGTTAAGAAATTAGATCATGACCCAAGAAATTTTCAAGTACGAAATATATTGATTAGATAGATATCACATGTACATTAATAAATTCCATTTAAACACAGGGAAAATTTTCAGTTACACAAACATACTTAGTGCTTGGACATCTTGATTTACATAGAAATCATTTAAAGAAGAGGTTTCCATTTAATGCATCGATCAAACTATATAACTAACTGTGCTTATATTTCACTGCCAGAAATTTTGATGCGTTTATGGCTTCTGTAGATGTAACGGTGAATATATTTCATTGCCACAAATTCATTGCGCTTATCGACGGACAAACTGTTCAACGCTATCTCTGTGCGCACATGTATTCTGTAGATGTAGTTGTGCATATATTTTACGGCAATTAAATCCATATTTGCATCCTGATTCAGAAACAGAAAACATGTTAAGAAATCCGAAAAGAGAACTTGGAAGAGAAAACAGTAAAATGTTGTTTCAAAGCATTGATTTAGTAGACCCGAAAAGTCGTTCGTGGGACTTACAATAATCAAGGAAAAAAAGTAGATTTTAGGTGGCGACAGAGAGTATCGGATGATCAAAGATTATATGAACATCAAAACCCTAAAAACACAATGGATTTTGTTAGGTCGATCCCTTGTACATCATCAGCCACCGAAGCAAAATAAAACAAAAATAAAATAACAGATACAATACTTCAAACAAAAATCAATTCAATAGAAAATAAAATTCATTATTTCACTGCACTATACTGTCGATTGCCATTTGCAGGGAACAGTTTTCATCACTTTCTTTGTGCGATTATGGGTGTTAAAGACTCACCGCATCCATGAATCTAGCAAAACTGAAGAAAAAAAAAAATTATACCCAACAGAAATGAAATCGGAAATTACAGCACACAACCAAAGATTCTGAAAACAAAAGATTCCGATGTTTTTGAAACAGGGAAGAAAGTGAGCGATAAAAACAAAATAAGAAATGAAATTGGGTAAAAGAAAAGTGCGGAAAAGTCAATATAACTTGAGAGTTTTTTTTGTTTTTTGTTTTTGAGAGTTGGAGTTGGTTTTCACTCTTTTGTAAGTTAAAAACCGAACAGTGGGATTAGTAAGGCATATAAGTACTCCACGTATACATCATTAACTGAAGAGTGGGACCTGGGTTAGACACATTTTGGAAGAAAAAAAAACTGTGATTTGAACCACCTACTACAATAAAGTAGAAGAGATACGCATTTAGTTGCGGAAATGATTAAGGTCTCGCGGGCCATCCCGTGACGGGTTGTTGTGAGAGAAAAGGGATGGGTCCCACCAATGACCCACCCCCATACAAATCCGCCGGGTCAGTTTTTTTTGTTTTTGTTTGTCTCTTACGGGATGGACCGCAGGACTCAGCCCGCGGCCAGTCTATCATCTCCGATTTAGTTATGAAGACAGGTGAATTAGTTTTGAAGATAGGTGAATAAAACTACGCCCAGATTTGTCCCAAAGACAACCGACAGTGGATGCCCTAAAAATCCACTCTGCTATAAATTAGTGATTTTTGCCAAACAAAAACTCTCACTTTTCTTCGTCATACCCCATAGATTCCGTACTCTCTCTTTTCCATTGTTTTCGGTTGTATGTTTAAGTTTTAAAATAGAAAATTACTGATATACCCTCACTTTTATTTTCATACATAATTTGTGTCCGCATAAAATAGGGGCAGTTTTGGGAGTTTAAAATTTACAGCTTCATTACTGTTCATCTACAGTTCCTAAGGGTAGTTATAGACAAACCGAGCAATACAAAAGCAAATTGTGGTCACAGTTATCTATAATTGGACATAATTTATCAAATGTGAAGGTTGGGCAATTTTGAACCCACTAACTCCCCTATTTAGTAGATATGCATGGGGGAGAGATAAATTATGAACCCACTAACTCCCCTTTATAATCTCGTTAAAATAATAAAATTTCTTAGTCCCTTCTTGGGCTTATAGTGCTAAAATAATAATTTCGATAATATAATAATTTAATACGTTTCAAAAATCTCCCTTATGTATTTATAAGTCCCAATTATTATATAAATTAATATTTACTAATAAGAAAATTGAAAAGGTTTTTATACGTATAAAACTTTAGGAAACAATGAATCAATAGCTGCTTTTTTTTCTTTGAAGTTCAAATCTAATTGTATTTCATCCCTAATAGTTCGTAATGCACTCATAAGACCCGGAGTTGCATTATTATATTGCAACAAATTTTATTCTAATGAATGAATATCTAATTTTTTTGTAGTCACTTCAAATTCCAAATCATTCAAATTAAATGAGTCAAGTTCAATTTATTGACGTTATCAATAGGTAATATTCAATAATTAATATATTATTAATTTATCTTTAGAATAATAAATTATTAATTTATCGATAATTTAATATCTCTTTAAATTAATAAATTTTAATGGTCCCAAGGCTATTAAATTATAGAGGTTTAACTGTATTGGGTTTTTCTATAGAGGGTAATTTTGCATATTCAACGAATTTAGACATCACATATCCCCTTCTCTGGGTTAGGGAAGAAAATCAAATACGTCAAATGAAAGGTGTTAGGAATTTTGTATATTTGGGTAACTGATTGTAACTGCAGTCAGGTTGGATAACTACAAATATTACTAACAGTTGTGTCTGTTCACAAACAGATATTTCATATTTGAAATATTTGAACAGACGTTTTGTTTGGATAAAGCGGTTTTCGAAAGAACGCAACTGTAGATGAAACCTATTCAAACTCTATATATAGATGACAAATCATACTTTGAAAGATATGAAAAAAACGATCACATATTTTTCTTGTCTTTGTAAGTTGGTGTTTGTAGGTTGGTTATCATACTGCAAGTGATATCCAACAAAGAACTATTGAGCCTATTTTATATTAGGATGAAGATTTGTTGTAACTCTTTTGCAGTCAATTCATTAGGAGAGCGCAAACACTAGTCCAGAAGGTACTATAAATCACGTTTTTAAATGACAGTTAATTGTGTGATTAGGGTATAACAAACAAATTATGTCATATAATATAAAAAATAGTGGGACCCATTATTTAACACAAAAAACTGTTATTTTAAAATATGATAAATCTGTAGGTGCGTGATTTTTAAAGAACCATTAAATCACCGATTAAAATTGTTGGATATTATAAGTTTTAATATGCCCCACTAATATTTTGTTGCGCACCATAAAAATGGCTAACCACCGGCTGAGCAAAGACACCAGCTTACTTGCCATAGGTCTATAGAGCCGTATCGGTTCCGGGTTCCATTCTAGCAAACCCCAACACCAAAAAGGATAAAACTTCGGAGAACCAAAAGAGAAGTTCTTAGTTCATCTCTTCACGCCGTCGTCCGTTATTCTCCCTCCAGAAACCTAACTGCCTGAGGAGACTCTAACCTAGAAGAAGAAGAAGACACGCCAATATTAAGTAAGTTTCAATTCATTTGTATTTGGGTTTTTTCTCAAGTTTCTCTGTTCCTTAAAAATTTGATTTTAGAGACCAAACTTGTATATGCAAAGATTTTGATTTGATACATTGGTTAAATTAGAAATTGGGAATGAATAATTTCGATTAATTTGATTGTATGAAAGTGGTTTCTGAATTCACTTTGCCAAGTCTTGTTCTCTTATATTTTGCTAGACAAACCTAAGAGGAGATCGAAGAAAACGAAGAAGAAGATATCAAATTAAAGTAAATTTCAAAACCCTTTTTATCTTTCATTCTGTTTTTTTGCTTAAGCTTCTGTCTGGTTAATGAAAAGTTGATTTTTGGAGACCAAATTATTATCTATCAGATCCATAGATTTTGGTTAATTTAAAAGATTTTGTCTAGTTAATTGGTTAATGCAGAGACTGTAAAGGAATGATTTTGTTTAGTTTTATTGCATGAATTGGAAGGGAATGAATTGGGTTTTTAAATCTCTATTAAGAATTGATAATTGCATAGATTTTGGTTTGATAAATGGTTTGATTTTTACGGGAGAATTGGGTTTCATGACTGAGTACTCACAATAGGATGTACTGAATATTTACTTCTTGCTTGCTTTTAGTGGGATTGTAAAGATCCCCTTTAACCCATTATGTCATTTCGTTAACTCAGCCAATTGCCTTCCCATGAATTCCATCCTACCTATGCTTATCAGAATTTTCACATGATATCACATGAGCAATCAGGGATTCTCAGTGGATATTACTATATTAGGCTTGATGTTTTTGATGTGTTTAGGAGTTTGTAAGGATTTCTACTGAATGATTAAGAACTACCACATGTAGCATAGTTATTTTTTTGGCTGTTTCCTGGGAAGTTAATGTCATCCGGCAGCAAAGGAAACCTAGCCCCTACAAGGACTAGTCGAGAACAAAACTCCATGAAAATGGCAATTTGGAGATTACGGGGAAGTTCCAATCGATAGTGTGTAGCCCAGCACTGAAGTGACTGCATGACGAATATTGAGTCCCACTCCACCACCAATCGAGGAACTACAATGTAGTTTTGTTGTCGTGCACAAGCATAACATGGTGTAAATACTATGAATGAGGCCTTATTAATTTTTGCTAGTAATTTAGGCTTACAAGAACATGAAATTTAGATGTATACAGTATTTTAGTGGTAGGACCAAGAGTTGTGAATTTGGGTAGCCAGTATTAGCCTACCCTTTAGTCATAGTGGACATCTTAATCCACGCATTTTGCAGTCCACTTTTGTACATCCACCCCCATTATGTTGGAATGTAAGATGTTCACAGCTCCGAGATGAAGTCGTCATTTTGTTCCATGTTTGGGACCCCCAAATCGTACTTTGGTACTTTGAACACTAACTAAACTATCTCGCTATCACCAGATTAGGATTTGTTTGAATTTTTTTTCCTCTTATCATTCTTATCTTTGATTTATATATCTTCTTAGATGTTGTCACCTCTAATCATTTAATTATCTTTCTTCAAGGATACTACCATAACTATTTGTTTGAAATATTGGGTCTAAATAGCTTTTCATCTGCTTGGGATGATACCCATATCGCATTGTAATACTACTAATGTGATTCTGTGATTGGAACTACTGAAATAAGCCCTTTCTAATATGTAAAAACCTTCCTAGATCACTTAATATTTGTCTATTTCTGGATACATTTCATATATGTAAATTGTGAAGAGAATTTCTCTCTGTAACTTATAAATTCTTCTTCATAGCATCCTCAACTGCCTTTCATCAATGGTTTTGCTAGGATTTTCCTCTTGGATCTTGTCTAGATGGAATGTCTAAATGATAGTCTTGTTTGAGATTGTTACTGCTGCCTCATGATGCAATACGATAGACAACTGAGTATCTCTGTAAGATCATCTTTTTGTGAGTTACATCTTACTTCTTTGTTTTATCACTGTGGGGTGTTTACATTTTGTTGTTGTTGGACAATATGATATATTTGCATCAAGAAAAATGTACAGCTTCAGATTATTTTATTTTTTTTGTACAGACCTTCAATATCTCGTGAAGCAAAAAAAAAAAAAAAATTCCATAATTCAGCCCTATCCTACACTAATTCCTGGGTACGTCTCTGTGTGATACTCTCTGGTCTATTTTGTAATGTTGAGTGCCTTATTTTAACTGACCTCTGTACTCTCTTCTTCTCCTATATAAACTATGATGCAGTCTCTTAGGACAAGAGGTTCCTCTTCTTTAATCATCAATTATTGTTTTGGGTGCTGTTTTTTTATTACCCTTTGTTGCATAGTAAAATTCTAAATTCGAATCTTATAATGAATGTGCATTCTCTGTCCATCGGTTATATTTTAGTGCCTTTGCTTTTCACAGCAGCGGCGGTCCTGATAGGATCTTTGTGTAGCTGGTTTGAGTTGATATATATATGTTAAATTTGCATTAGATGCAAACTTCTAGTGATGCCTGTTTTATTCTTCTAATTTCTACTTTGGTCTGGTTTGAGTTGATATATATGTTAACTGTGCATCAGATGAAAACTTCTAGTGATGCCTATTTTATTCTTCTAATTTCTTCTTTGGTCTTTCAGTAACTAAGTTTCACTATTCACTATTTTCTGCTCCTTTAGTTTTATCAATTCCATCAGAAGCAAAATTTATCTGATTTGGTCCTTCGCATACTTACAGATTATTGAGTAGCATCATTTTGTTTTTTATGTGTGTCATTTAGGTTTACTTGAAGTGATGTCTATTCCAAGCAGAAAATGGATTGATGCAGAACGGCAATCCGCTGAATTTCGAGAAGGAGTTCAATCATTTATCATGTTCACAAAAGATATTGTAGGAGAAGATAAAGTATTTCTCTGTCCATGCTCGAAATGTAAGCTTTTTGCAGCAAGAAAACAATATCCTCTAGAGGAAATACATTTGCATTTGATCAAAAATGGTTTCCTTAAGACATACAAAACTTGGATACATCATGTAGAAGAGCCTCGTACAAATGTTTCCAATGTTAATCAAGCTCCTAATTTACCTGGTAATAGAGTTCATTGTGAAGATTCTGGTCGGGGAATGCTCAACATGTTCAGTGACCTACAACGACGTATGGACCTCGATAACCACATGGAAGACTGTTTCAATGATTCTAATCAAGAGAGTGGTGATAATCTTGAAGGTGATCAAGGTGCTGATATAAATTACAAGAAGAGGATTGAATATTCACTACAACCCCTCTATCCTTCTTGTGATGGGTAGCATACGAAATTGTCTACAACAATTGAGTTGCTAAGTATGAAAGCAAGACATAATTGTTCTGATGAATTCTTGACTGAGTTATTGCAATTTATGAAGACTGTTTTACCTTCTGGGGATACATTACTGGAAACTACCAATAAAGCCAAGGCTATGATTCAACCTTGGCGATTGAAATGTGAAATTATACATGCTTTCCCGAACGATTGCATTCTTTACAGGAAAGAATATGCTGACATGGATGAATGTCCTAATTGTAAAGCAAATAGATGGAAACCGGCTGATAAGAAGAAGCCACATGCCAAAAGAGTGGCGATGAAGAAACTGGGATATTTCTCAGTTGCTGAAAGGTTGCAGCACATGTTTAGTACACCATGGATAACAGAGATGATGAATATATAACTAAGTTTTTATGCAAATCTTCTCAATTCAAAATGATGAAGTTCCGGTTTCTTCGATTTTTCTCAAAGTCGTTCCAAATCAGTTAAATTTTTAACCGAACTTTCGATTCTTGATTATGTAACTAAGTTTTGATGCAAATCTTCTGAATTCGACATGATGATGTTCCGATTTCTTCGGTTTTGCTCGAACTTGTTCCAATTCGGTCAAATTTTCAACCAAATAGTCGATTCTTGATTACGTAACTAAGTTTTGGTTGAACTCATTCCAACTCGGTTAAATTTTAACTGAATTTTTTATTCTTGATTATGTAACTAAGTTTTGAAAAAAATCTTCTGAATTCGGAAGGATAAGTTTCGGTTTCTTCATTTTTGCTTGAACTCATTCCGGCTTGATCGAATTCGATTTTTTTTTTCCATTTTACTCAAGCTTGTTACAATTGATGTATCGAAAATGTGCTTTTAGATATGTTAATTAATCTTGGTCTATCTGTCGTCAAAAGTTATTTCTTCTTAAAACTGTTGATTTTCCTCGAATTCGCCAAGTTTATCATTGTTAATTTTCAGTATAATTACACAACTCTGATGCAGACCGCTTCAATTCGAAACCGTCTCAATTCGAAAGAATGAAGTTCCAATTTCTACAATTTTACTCGAATTGGCTCCGACTCAGTCGAATTTTCATTAAAATATGCTTAGATTGTTTTCGATTTATTACAACTGAAATGTTGAAAATGCGGTTTTGGAGAATATTACTCCAGGTTTATCCGGCGACATCTAAATGATTTTGCATATTTGATGTGGATAAACTTCTTTAACTTCAATAAATAGTGAAATTTGGATTATTCTTCTTCAATTATTTCAAATTTGCCCCATATTGATCAAATTTTATCAAAAATACCGAAATAATTTATAATTTATTAAATTTATGTATCGAGTTTTAATTATAATCATGTAATACGAGACAAATTTTAATGATAGTATGTGCAAAACTCGACAATTATTCTACGATTGAATAATATCATGTAATTAGAAGTCCACATGATTACGATCGAGACCGGAAATTATCCCAACAACTGAAATTTTTTATGTAACTTTAATGAAAATTTGAGAAGAATTTTAATTTATAATTTTAATCAATTTTTTGTGGTATTATAATTTTGATATGCTTCACAAATTAGTTTAGCAATTTTTTTTTCTTATATTATTAAAAACATTTTTTCTTATTGATAAGAGTCAACCCTAGTCAATGATCACTAATTTAAAATAAAAGGCCCAAATCTTTACTTGTGCCATGGACGCCCACTAAAAAAAATATA
The DNA here is from genome assembly GCA_023529315.1 of Papaver bracteatum. Lineage (NCBI taxonomy): Eukaryota > Viridiplantae > Streptophyta > Magnoliopsida > Ranunculales > Papaveraceae > Papaver > Papaver bracteatum. The sequence continues at coordinate 44,549 of JAJJWX010001793.1, read as the reverse complement.
AAAAAATAGACGCGTGTTTTGTTGCCCAGTTAAACATTGTTTTCCCCTCAAGAGGAAAGTCCAGATCTATCATATTTCATCACTTCATCCCGTCTCTATCTTAGGAAGAGAAGATTTCTTCTCCTCTAATATTTTGGCTGAAAGTTAGGGATTAGTCATTGCAGTTTTGTTCTATAAATTTGGAAACATTTCTTCATCGTCGTAGGATGATGGTGTTGATTATATTGAGAAGAAATGGAAGAAAATATCAAGCGGAAATAATCTCTATCAAAAATATTCCGATCCCTAACAATTTTTGGGCGGGATGAAAAAAAAAAAAAAATCGTTTGGGCGAGGATTATTCCCGCTTGGTGTTTTTTTGGAATAGCTATAAATCTCAACCCTAAAATCAATTAATAGATGTTCATAGATATATCTTTCTGCGGAATTTTCAGAGATCAAAAACAGCAAGGTATATCTTTTTTATGCTTATGTATAACTAAATAAATTTTGATTTTAGATTTGGAAATTGCATGAGTTCATATTAGACTCTTCGATTGAATCTGAAATTTGGGTTACATAGGATTGATCTATTTTTGTAACAAAACAATCTTATTAAACTATCTTTGATTGAAAAGACTCATGGGTTACATATTAGATTTATTATCTTATAATATAAGAGAAGTTTTTCTTTTCTTTGATTAATTACATTAGAACTCAGTATATGTGGTAATGATTCGTGAGTGATGTTTTCTATTTAATGTACTCATAGTGTTTGACAAAATTACTCATCAAACTGTTTTTTCTTCCCTATGACTTCAATTACTTTTGTCCTATTCCCTATGACTGTAGTGGTTGTGCATCTGTATTACCTCCGTTTTTTCCAATCGTGCCTATTTTGTAAAAGGCTTGTCTATTGATTTCTCAATTAATTTTGGTGCTCTAAGGATTATAGTTGTGTTTTGTTTTGGATGCTTAGAATGATATTTGTAGCTATTTTTTAGCTTGTAAGCATTGTTTGAATTCAGTGTATGAAATTGTTTAGGAAGATAAGGTTGGGAGTATCATGTTCTTGTGTTAGTTTTACGTTGTGCTGTTAAATGAATTATTTCGAAGATAAGATAAGGTTAGTGTGTCTTAGATGTATCTGTTGTATGAATTATTACTTTAATCAATTCATTTTCTTTAGCTCACTGTTGGATCGTTTGGTTTGCTTTGTTTTCTTAGTTTATGTACTGAGAATGCAGTCCACAATCGGTAAGAATAAAAGTAAACGATGGTCGGTAATAATGTTACTAGAATTACCTTTGAAGTTGCATCTTTATCATCAAAAGTGTTTCCATGTCTTTGCATTGACTCCCTATTTGCAAATCAAATTATCTTGAACCCCTTTTGCATCTTTATCAGCAGCTTCAGCATCAATAGAAAAACAATTAGCAGTTCTCTGCATCAACCCTAAATGTGAATCTCAATAGCTGGTCTAGCTACCAATATATGTGTATTTGGATTGTGTTAGTACAGATGTTCTTTTTCCATTAGTGCGTACATATTATGAATAATTCTTATGCTCTCATATTGTATTCGGATCAATAGGCTCCCCTAGTTTCCATTAAGAAAAAAGATTCCCCAGTTTATCTCATTCGGTGACTACTGTTGACTTCAAAGTTTTCATTATTCACAAAAAAATATTCATAAAAATTAGAAGTTTTTTGTATACTGCAATCATTTATTTATCTATTTAGATGCATAGAGATTATCACAATAAGAACAACAAAATTCTGGAGAGAAAGATGGAAAAAATGTTGATAAAAGAGGAAGTAGTAATAGTAGTAGGAGGTATTGCAGGTTTAGCAACAACATTAGCACTAAATAAAGTAGGTTTGAGAAGTTTAGTGTTAGAAAGAGCAAATGCACTGAGAGTCACTGGTGCTTCCCTTATTATTTTCTCAAATTCTTGGATTGCTCTTGAATCATTTGGTGTTGCTCATAAACTTGCTGCAATCCACCATCCTATCAAGAATTAAAGTTCTTGCTTTCTTCTATCTATCTTTCTTTGCATTTTTTTTCTTCTGATATATAGTTTTTATGAAGTAACCCTTTTTCCATTTTCGCCTAATTGGTTCAATGTTGGATCTTTGTTTAATCGACCAATAGATTTTCTGTACTGAAAGTGCTCTAGTTTTTCTCAACCAGAGTCAAAGTTGTTTATATTAACGGAAAATGCTAGGGGGGTCAGGATCAATTAAGAGAGACCTAGTTGGATGATATATTGACTTAGATTTGGTGCATGCTTCATACGGCATGTTTCCCAGCATTAGATCACTCCCTCTAGGATCTAGGTTTTATTGGTAGCTTCAGTATTGGTCTATCTTGCATTACTTGTAGATCAATTTATAGTCTCTGCTCAAAAAAAAAACTAACAAAATTTTCTTGGGAAGAAATGGGAGGGGGGAGATAGGTTTATTGCAGTAACATTATTACAGACCATCGTTTTATGTTTGATACTGATAGGATAGAAGAGTAAGAATAAAAGTAAAAGAAAAAGAAAAAAAAGTGTGGGTAGTGGGATTTGAGTGCAAAATCACAATCAGTGTCTTTTTGTTTGTATCTTCATTATATACCCGTTTAAATTTTATGTTATTACTTAAACTTGTGAACATGATCAAAATAAAAGAAGGATAGTTTTGATATTTGTATTGATCCAATATTTATATGGCGAAAAATAATCATCTAGTTTTGATATCTTCATTATATACCCATTTTCTTTAATATAGTATAAGATTGATCCAGTAATTGTATGACGAAAAACTTTGTTTAACTGCCTGGATTGAAGCAGCATTATCAATAATATAATTGTATTGAACCATATATAAGTCTATTTATATATTCATTATGTTTGTCGATATTTCAGATGTCCACTTCTTTTTCAAGGGAAGGCATCCCCACATTCAACTTGCCTCCCTCGCTTCCGAGACATAGCCCCATAGTATATGGATCAAGTCATGGTGCACAGAGTTCAGGGGCCAATATGATGAGATTGTGTTAACCCATGAATCAAACTATGCTCTGACTTCTCAAGACAATGAAATTGAGAACACTGATAATGTTATATATATATTCATTGATTTCCCTAGTTTTTTAAGTTATATCAACTACAATTTATTTGCATATAGTAAGTTTTGTTCCTTCAAATACATTCTTTTCTAAATCACAGATGGTTCATTACTTATTCTAGTTTTGATTTTTCAAACCTAGATGACTGTTTGCCAATATTCTTTAATGAGCATGGGCAATGGAACGGGCCACCAAATTTTGTAACCTTGATCGGAGAGATTACAAGGTCGAAAATAGGGTTGGGTATGAAAAATAGAAATAGGTTCCTCCACAAGACAAAGAAGATATTTGGAACTCTGTTCAAGTGAGTCCAATTGGCGTTTTTCCGCTTATGCTTATGTTCATATATATTTTCTTGGCTTTCTATAACCTTTACCAAGTGCTGAAATTAAATGCTTACACTGCATTATTACAGAATATGTACCAGGTAACAGCTATCCATAAAAAGTATGTTTTAGCAAAAGCAAACAGTGCTTGGAGAAATGAAAAGTCAAATAAGAAACGATCTCTCAATGATGTTACATCTGTGGAAGAAAAGAAAAGGAAGCTGCCAGCATACAATAAGAAAGAAGACTGGGGGAAATTTATCAATAACATCAGTGACCCAAAGTGGCTGAAAAAATCTGAACAAGCTGCGGAAGCACTGTCAAATGTGAAGGCTCAATATATAGGTGGTAGGAAAGGTGTCCATACAAGGTGGAATGAATTGGTAAATTCTTAACAGGGTATTGCATTTTAAGCTATTATTCTTATGTTATAGCTATTATTCTTATGTTATTTCATTTTTTTCCCCTAATTGGATAGCATAGGATGTTTTTGGTATGCCTAGAGTCCTTGTTTATACTAGTTTTATTGGTTCTTGTTCATTCCTTGCATTATTGCTTCCGACTGAAAGTTGTTAGTTTCAATCCATTTGGTTTTTAAAATGCAATAATGGCTGAAAAAACCCAGCTGGTTAGATTTCAAGGCTTGTTGCTGTAGAATAATTACTTAGCTTAGCAACTAATTAAATTTTTATGCACTTATCTTGTCAGTAAACCTCTTCTTTATTATGGTTCACAGATGCTGTCTTGTGATGCAAAATTTTGCAAGTATTTAATGCATTATTTTGTCACAGGAAAAGGAAAGCCCCACTGGTCAGATATATAGGCCATATGTGTTTCTAAAAACACATAGAGCCACCCCAGATGATGATCCCTCGTCTTCTAAATCACAGCCAGCTGCAAAACTTATAAGTTCTTCTATTTTTATATTATTTATTGATATTGATGATGTCAGTTAGTCTCTGAATCTGGTTGGCTTCTATTGATGTGTAGGCACTAGTTAAGGAGGCATATGATAAAGATCCTTCAGCACAAAAGTATTTGGCCACTGACGCTGTCACCGAGGTTAGTGGTGAATTTTTTGTTACATGAATATTTTTATTTCTTGAATTTTCATGTCGTATGATGGTAGTGATTATGTTGCTTTCTTATAGTACTGCTTGCTAATTTGGTTTGAAATTTGTTTTCTATCTTATAATCATATTACTACACTATAATACTGTTGCATCTATATTCAAGTAGTCAGGACCGCTATGTAGGTTTCATTAGTTTTTCAAGTAGTATCCTTGAACTCGTGATAAGATGTAACATATGCTTGAAGACATAAGTGCTAGACTGTATTGGCCGAAATATCCCTTAATGGGTATACTGTAATTGCCGCCTTGTAACCATCTGCATAGTAGTAGTCTAGAAAATTTCCTTATGTCACATTAATTGTTTGACCGAATTTCAATAAATTTCAATTTGATTCATGTGTATGGATAGATATATGGCGCTAATCAAAAAGGATACATACGTGGGATGGGTGCTGGTATTTCTAAATCTCAGTTTCTTGCTGCTGAGTTAATGAAGGCCAAGTTGCAGGAAGTGAGGAACGAATTGCGGAAAGTGAGGCAGAAAAATGAAGCTTTGAAAGCACAGTTGGATGCTGAAAGACATAAAAATAACACTGGAGTACACGGTCAGATCAATGATACCTTTTATCAACAGGTGACCTCGAATATCTCTTAGTAATGTATAGTCATATGTATACGATGCTGCTATTACGGTATTTTAAAGTTTGTCATGGTACATATATAGGGTATTGGGATCCCTTCGTCCTTTCCTTCGTCGTTTGGTCTTTGCTGTTTGAGGAACTTCAGAAAAAAGGTTGTTGCACTTGCATATGTTGATACTAAGATACTGATTGATGACCACTATGACTGCATGATTGAGGAAATTATTGATCCAACTGCAATGTTGTGCGATAGAGATGATGATGCTGTACTTGGGAAAGTTAAAAGAAGCGAATTTGTTAAGTGGCCTAAGGCCTATGTGACTACTGTAGGAGAGCCATCAAGTTAGAATGGTAGTAAGAGTAACTAGATTGATTAGTTTTTTAATTTTCAGGATGTAACTTGGAGTTGCTAGGATATGTATGCCAATCTATGTTTGAATATTATATTCTCTTTTAATAAAAATTAATAAATATAAATAATTCTTTTAACGTCTATTTTCCTTACTTTTTTTTAATCTGGTTGGATTTCTGATACGCTAAATATAATTCTGAACTGATTTCATTCAGATTCCAAAATCTGAATCCGTAGCCAGAAAATGACGAAACAGATTTTATTCAGATTCCAAAATCTGAATCCGTAGCCAGAAAATGACGAAACAGTCTCGTTAGAATTGGTAGATTTTTTTTAAAGAAAATACCTCCAATTATAACGGTTATGAACCATTGTTTTATTTCACACCTAATAATCGTGTTTTTTTTAATGGCATGCATCAACCGTTATTATATTTCACATATATTAACCGTGATTCTTATATGACATAAATCAACCGTTATTTAATGTTACATACAATAACCGTGATATTTAATAACAGATTATGTATGTGAAAACCGTGATAAACTATGTTTTATAACAGATTTCATGCGTGATTTATAGCCCCTTCTGGGGTCGCGCAAATATTGTCTTAAGGAAAGAGAAATCCTCGACTCAGGCATATTCACATCTTTCCGGATTAGTTTCTCTCTTTTACAGGCTTGATATCCAACAAAATGTACATGACTCACACTAGTAAGGTAAAATAGCCCACAAATATATTTGATTTTGTTTTCCAAAAATTCTTAATAAACTGGCCAAAAAGAACCACAACATATCTACTCCCAACTTTTTAATAATAGTTCCCAAAAATGACGCCCATGTTGGGTCTTCTTTCCATGTAAGTATGCGGTACAACTTCATATATTAATAGATTTTGGACCAAATAAAATTATCATTTTACGAACTTATTAATTTACCGAGTTAAAATTTAGCTTACGTAGACCTAGTGGGATCATAGAGTTTTCTCATATTAACTAAGTAATTAATTAATCGAGGATTGATTTACTAAAGTTCTAGTGTATGTGGTTTCTATATGGTTTTTCTGGCGGTTCAAGTAGCATTTTTCAATCTTTTATCGTAAGTGATTTTCCCTTAGAGCGGTGCACATATTCACATGTTCAAACCTCTCACTCAAGTAAGTGATAGACCCGTGAATTTGATGGTCCGGGATATCCTATTTTATGCAAAACGTTCATAAAGCTTTGTTATTATTTACACTCAACAATCATGGTCACAGGTCAAAGTTGTTTGCAGCAAATTTTTTATCAAGAATTAGAAATTGGTATGACATCAAACAAAGTTATATGTATTTCATCAAATGCAAACATATTTAGTTTAAATGTAATTGCGACAAACAGGTACATCCAAGCTGAGTGCGCGCATAATTCTTTGAGTTGCAATTAATTAAATATATACACCAAGTAAGTAAATTTCACACCACAGCTGAAAACAATAGTAAAGTCATCACACTATGCAAGCTCTCTTGCTCAATCATGATTGCATTCCAGAGATAAGCCCCAATATGCATGCCTAGCCAGAGATCTTCTGCAGCTTTACGAATTCGAGTCTCGCCATCTTGGATATTTAGGTATCCTTTGCAAATTCTCCCGAATTGACTGAAAAGTAGTTGTTGCAGAAAAATGTTTCGGAATGCAGCTTAGTCTTCCATCACACGGGACTAAAGCATCCTTGTCTTCTGAACATACACCCTGTACCAGAATCTCACAGTTCTTATGAGAGAAATGCAGCGGCCATATCCTATCAAAAATAATTTCATCCTTCGGAAGTCTCAGAATACTGCTCCAGGAATCCACAATTCCATAATCTCTCATCACCCATACACCGATACTATCATGATATGGGCCATTAACGAATAGGTAAAGGTGCTCTCCCAAAACACCCACTTCCATATCTTCATACGAGTAGTCGTGATTCTGTACATAGTATCTGGGTAACGGGATCTCTTTGATTGTGTCTTCAATTATATCGAAACAAACTATAACTTGTCTAACATATACCCAATGGAGAATTCCATTTAAAAGCTTATCGGAAACTGAAGCATAATATATATTATAAGTTGTGCTTCCAATATTTTCCCATGAATTTGAACCTAACTTACAAACCCAAATTTCAGAAGGACTTCTAGGTCGTTCACTGGCCACAATTTTGAACAACTTGTACGCATCCACTTTCCGATCGTAAATAACGCCATGTCTGGTAAAGGTTTTACTGTATTTCTTTTTTCTTTTGGGAAACCACGAAAAGGATTTGGAAGGTTCAGGATGACGTGGTACTCTTGGAAAATTTATGTATCTTGGTTTTGCTGGATCTTGTATGCAGATTGAATTGTTGTGTAAGCCGACTAGACCACCAGATGATGATGAAGTAACACGTAGAGAACCGAGTACAGACGTATCATCATCATCATCATCATCATCATCCTTACGTTGGCGATTAGGCATAATATGGTATGATGAGGATGTTACATCAAATTCTATGGTATAAGTATCTTCTAGACGGAGCTTCTTGTTTTGCATAATAGCACGTTTAAGGTGCATCTTAAAAAACTTGGGATTTTTGAATAATTCATACCAGCGTTTGCATACGCACCTGAAACGAGAGATGGATTTTACTGATAGCCTCCAAAGTATATCCATCATAATAGCTTCGGGAAGGCTCGGCATTGTGCTATTCTTTTTCTTGTCTGCAGTTTCTGTCTTAAAGAATTAACTATTCTCGAATAATTGAACTGATGACCTGAATATGTTTGTGTGAACTCTATTTATATAGCAAAAGAATTCTATTTTTAAGCTAGGTTATATTTTAGGAGTTATTCAGCTGAGTTTCCTTTTTTGTGCTTAGGACGCGACTCTCTCTATAAATACACAAATTTGGTAAAATAAATAAACAAACAAACCTTACAAAAACACAAAGAAGGGAAAATAATGAATTCAACTTTGCAAAGGGAGAGATAGTCGGTCAGAGATAGTGGCGGTTTTCTTCATTCCAAAATCCACTGCTGAGGACCAATCTTGAATGCTCGAATGCTTAACAATTCTATCGAAGTACTAACAAAAGAATATTTATATCTTTGATTTGTTCTAACATTCATCAATACAGAAATAAAACCCCAAAATCACTGATTAGATTCATGTTGTTGGAGTACTAACAAAAAGAAAATCTTTACTTTGTATTTGATCCAACATGCAAAAGCCAACACTTTTTGAAAAAAATCCCCAAATTCACCGGATAGTTGAGACTTCAATAACATCTTATATAGTCTTCTAATAATTTACAGAAAATTTAATTCCTTTTTCGTAAAAGTAAAAACAAACCATAATTAGACAGTTCAAAGCGAAACCAATTCTTCACGACCGAGATTAAAAGCAAATACTTACTAGTTTTAATGGTAAAAAGAAACCAAACAAAATTTAATTTTTTCATAATTTAATCACAAGTTTTAGACGAATTTAACCAAGCATCTTTCGGAGGCTCATGGAACACTTGATAACTCCGACATAGCTGCTTCTTTCTCTTTTGCGTCCCTATAGTAAGTAGGATATGCAATTGTCATTGTCTGCAAAGATGTCGCATTCCTTAAAAATCATTTCGCCCATCTCAACACCCTCTTCTCCCCACTAGATGCACTAAACATTTCAGAGAAGTATTCTCTATACCATCCAATCTTTTAATGAATATGTCGTAAAGCAAAGGTCATACAGCTATGTCGGAGTTATCAAGTGTTCCAACGAACAGAAACAGCAGAACTACATGAAAACAGCAGAACTACATGAAAACAACATCCAATCCGATCTTCTGAACAACCAAAAATCAACAACACAAAAGCAACAAACCATTCCAACGAACTACAAATTCATTACATCTTCAGATAAAACTAAAAAAAAAAAAAAACAGTACTAGGATATCTCAGAGAAGTACTAAGATATCTCAGAGAAAAAGAAAAAAAAAAAAGCTAAACAGAAAATTCACTACAATACGGCTTCCGTGAAAACTTGTGAGAGACTTAAGCTTCAATCTGTAATCGAGTCCAGCACGTTAATCAACTTACACCACAAGGTTGTTATGAGTTTCAACCAAACTCTCATGTCATTACGCCAGCTCAATCTCCTGCCAACAGCCCCAGTCTCCTCTTCTCGGATCAAACAAAGGACTTCCATCTGCTCCTTTCCTTGTTTGATCGCGTTTCCCTTGAAAGTTGCTTTAAGTGGTACCTCTACTATCATGGAATCCTGTCAAATTCGTTTAATCCAAGCTGATCCAGTCGACTCGGCGAAACTCAATTCAAGAACCTCCGGCTGCCCACTTTTCCAGACAAAGATTAACCAGGGGACGGGAAACACTACACGAAATACCAATGTTTGCATCTCGGCAACAGCTGATAGAATAAAAATCTACAATAAAAAGCTAAGGAGCAGTGATCTAGCCTTGCGTCTAACAAAATCTGGGCTAAGCATCTTCTTTGGTTTTAGTTTACTTGATAACAACCCCCCTGATTCTAGATGGGTAGCAAATTTTATAATTGTTCATACTTTAAATTTCTGCCCCAATGAAGGATTAACCTACTACTATTCTCTAATGCTAATCCAGTGTCAGTCTTTCAGAAACTCTAAGAGTTTCAACTATGATCTTACCACCTGCAACCTCTCTTTCAATTTGTTTTCAGGCAAACATTCGTCCGGCGCCAATCTGCTCCGGTGTTTTCAATCTCAGTCAGCCTGTAACCATGCGAAACCGATGGGGGATAGTAAAACATGGAGCACTCAATACAACACATACATCTCCCGTCTCGGTGTAAAAAATTCCAAAAAGCAAAACAAAGTCAATACGGCGTGCGAAACAAATGAGTGCTCCAACTCAAAAAATATCAGCTGTCCTCGACATAAACACCCTTTCCAGAGTACCACCCTTATTTGCTACAAAAATTCCGAACAAACCCATGTGGAGCTTAAAGATATCTTAGGAAAAAACCGTTCTCAAGTTGAAAAGCACAAAATTCTTACCGTTCGCCATGTGCAGGAAAAGCAGCCCCTTATTACCGTTCAACAGGAGAATACCAAGCATGCGCACCTTTGTTGGGAGCTGCAACCTATACAGAACAATATTATAACATGTTTCAAAAGAAAGTATTCCAAAAACGTTATCATTCTGATATATTTCACCCTCCCAAACCATTACACCCATACCCAAACCCATAAACATCCCAAAGTGGGAAAAATCAATCCGCATAATGCTTTTCAGAAGGGATCGAGATTGAACATGCAGAAAGGAATTATGATTGACGCTGCGGTTGGGATGTTGCCCAACACCAAGGTTACTCATTCTACCCCTCCCTGGTTTTTTAATCATTTCATCTATATATTATTGGCGAATGCCCATGAAATGCAGGTTCTAAGAACACATAGTAAATACAGAAACATAAACCGTTTGATTACTGAATCAAAACCCATTATGGGTTTTACCTACCCACTGATCCCCTACGTTAGGCCCAACACCAAGTTTAGATTTCCAAAACATCTCTCGAATCTTAACTGGGCTTATTACTTCCTAAACCCTCTCATCATCTTCTCCTATCCCACCATCTCTTATTTCTGGAAATTTATTAGTCTTCTATCCTGGAATTGCCAGGGGCTTGGTCCAAAAGATACTAGACAACAGCTAGGAAAACTAATTTCGGATTCAAACCCAAACATTATTTTTCTTTCCGAAACAAAGCAACAAAATGACTTTGTGAATGAGACTCTAAACAAGAATGGTTACTATAATGTGTGTACTCAACCTCCGATTGGTAAGAAAGGTGGTTTAGCTGTTGGTTAGGATAGATCCACTAAGTTAGATATCATTCACCAAGATGATAACCAAATTGACTGTATGATTTGGATAGAAAGTTCGAAGTCTGAATGGCTCCTCACTTGCATGTATGGATCCCCACACCCGGAAAAAAAAGATTTGAGCTGGTCCCTAGTCCAGAAAATGTCCCCCTTTGTCACCTCTCCTTGGATGATTTTAGGATATTTAAACATGATCTTATCTCCCGCCGAAAAAAGAGGTGGAAACATCCCAAACAAAAACTCCATTCTTACTTTCCAATCTATCTTCAACTTCCTAGGAATGAATGATATAGGTTTTGTTGGATTCCTCTTCACTTGGTCAAACCAACAATCAGGTAGACATCATATTGAGGAAAGACTGGATAGAGGTATGGACAATGGAAAATGGTCAATCCTTTCCTCGCATGCTAAACTCAATCACCTCCCCCATATAGGATCTGATCACTCTCCTATTATTTTAAACACCGATGTTGAGCCTCACCCTGGTCATAAACCATTTAAATTCTTTGGTCTTTACTTAGAAGAAGAGAGTTGCAGAAATGTCATCAAAGCAAATTGGAATTCTGCAACTCAAGGGTCTCATGCTTTTCGTCTGGTCAATAATCTTCTCAATGTCAAAGCTGAAATTCAGAAATGGAATAGACTCCAGTTGGGTGACATACAATCTAATATAAAATCCCTATCCATCACTCTAAAAGATTTTCTTGCCAATCCGCTAAATAGATTAGATGACCCACTCTTAATCACCACTAGAGCTAATCTCAAAAAGTTCTATGATTATGAGGAAGAAATGCTAAAAATAAAAGGAAAAGAAAAATTCGTAGCCCTAGGAGATAAAAATACTAAATTCTTTCACCAAAATATGGTTATCAGAAGTAGGAGAAACAACATTGATGGGCTTTATTCTTCTAACAATATTTGGATGGAGGGAAAAACTAAGATTGGTTTTTGTCTTAACTCTCACTTCCAAGAGCTTCTCAGTACTTCATCCCCTATTATTGACTATGACATAGTCAATCTTGTCCCTACTATCATTACCGATGATGACAACAGAACTCTTATGTCTCCTCCTACCGAAATTGAGATCCAACAGGCCCTCTTCGGTATGCCTCCCAATGCCAGCCCGAGTCCGGATGGCTTCCCAGCTTGTTTCTTTCAGAAAAAATGGAACCTGGTGAAACTGGATATAACAAAAACTATGCAAGAGTTTTTTGATAGCGGTCACATGCTAAAACAACTAAACCAAACCTATATCTCGCTTATTCCTAAAGTTCTTCATCCCACCACCCCTAGTGATTATAGGCCCATCAGTCTCTGCAACATCGTTTACAAAATTATCTCAAAAGTCATTGCCAATAGGTTAAAACCCCACTTGGATAGTTTATCTCTCCTTACCAAAGTGCCTTTGTTCAACAAAGACAAATCTCGGATAATGTTCTTGTCGCACATGAAATTATTCATTCCATGAGGAAAAAAAGGGGGAAAAAAGGCTTCATGGGTATGAAAATAGATATGTCCAAGGCCTTTGATAGGGTAGAATGGCCTTTTCTTATGGCTATCTTAAAACGCATGGGATTCTCTTCTGCCTGGTGCAACCTTATTTTCAAATGTGTTAGCACTAGTACTTCAAGAATTCTAATTAATGGTATCCCTAGCACCTCTTTCAAACCCACTAGGGGTTTACGTCAAGGAGATCCTCTTTCTCCCTATCTTTTCATCCTTTGTATGGAATCTTTCTCTAGAACTCTTTCTAATGCCGAAGCTTTTGGAACTATCTCTGGTTTCAAAATTTCTCAGAAAAGCATTCCTATTAGTCACCTTCTTTTTGCGGACGATTGTCTGATTTTTGGAAAAGCTACAATCAAGCATAGCAAAGGTCTCCTGAAAACTCTAGACTCATATGGTAAAACATCGGGCCAAATGATTAACTTTTTCAAATCTGGGATTTTCTTCTCCCCCAAGGTAAAAAACTCTTTTGGGAAAAAAATCATCAACCTCTTAAAGGTTAAAAAAATCTCCTTAGACGATAAATACCTAGGCACTCCCTTGTTTAATAATAAATCCAAAATTGGTTTCTTTGAAAATGTGGTCGGAAATATGGAAGGTAGACTAAAAGGCTGGGTGGCCAAAAAGGTGTCGCCAGCTGGCAGGAATGTCCTCGCGAAATCGACCTTAGAATCTATACCTTTTTACGCCATGTCCTCTTTCCTCCTCCCTAAAACCATTATTAAGAGAGCTGAAGGGGTCATTCGGGATTTCTGGTGGGGAAAAGATACTAGGAAAAGAGGTTTCTATCCAAAAGCCTGGAAAGGCTTATGCAAATCCAAGGATAAATGAGGTACTGGTATTAAAGACATGAGAAAAATGAACCTTGCCCTAATTTCCAAAAACTCCTGGAGGTTGTTCTCTCAGCCTAACTCTCTCTGGGCCAAAAAAATGAAAACCAGATATTTTATTCTCTCTAATCCTTTTCATTCTTCTTGCAATTCCGGCTCCTCTTGGGCCTGGAAAGGTGTCCATAAGGGCCTTATGATTCTCAAAGAGCATTGTTGTTGGGAAGTTGGAGATGGCCTAAGCATTAACATTAGGAAATACATTTGGTTACCTCACCAATTAGAACCTTTTGATCCTTCTAGTGTGGATGATGAAACCCAAGGAATTTTTTTGGTTGCCCACCTGCTTATTAGTGATTCCTGGAATGTCCCTCTAATCTCCTCTATATTCTCCTCCTCCCAGGTTCAGAGTATTCTTTCCTTAAAACCCAATCCCAGTCACCCGGACATCCTAAGATGGAACCATGCTGATGATGGTATTTTCACCACTAAATCTCTTTACAACATTCTAGCTAAGGATGGGGCCCAAACTGTTGACAAAACGGCTTCAAAAATCTGGAGACTCGATACTCTTCCTAGAATTCAAATGTTCGCCTGGAAGCTTTACTCGGATATTCTGCCTTTCAGTGGCAATCTGTCCAAGTACATACAACACATAGACCCAACTTGCACTTTGTGTAAGAATGCTATTGAGACAGCTGAACATGTTTTCATGCATTGTCCTTTCACTAGAGCGGTTTGGACTAGCTGTAACATTAGCCTGGATAATACTACTTCACCTAACCAGTGTTGCTCCAACTGGTGCAATGCCTAGTTCTCCTTTACTCCTTCCACTACTCCCTTTGGTAACTGGCCTGAACTTTGTGCTACCATCACCTGGTTTATTTGGAAAGCCCGATGTGACTGGGTGTTCAAAGACATTACTCCAAACCCTATTTACACGGGTACTCAAATTATCAATCACCTGAACTCCATCACTAAGTCTTATCATATATCTAATCCGCAGTTACCCAGTACCAACAACCCACCTATTGAACACCGACTGGCCCACTTTTGCGTTTAACACGCACTATGATAACAAAACAGAACTCACGGGGATTGGCTCTATCTTTTATGATGTATCAGGGAGAACGATTGGGAAAAGAACCAACACTGTCAGAGCTCATACCAAGGAAGAAGGAGATTGTTTAGCTTCCATTCAAACTTTTGAATGGGCTAAGCAATTTCAGTGCAGCGGTTTCAACCTTCTCATTAACAACACAAGCATCAGGAAATCAATACATCAACAAAGGAGAGTTACACACTGGAGAAACAATAGACTCATGGATACCGTTTTACAGCTTTTTAACAGTTTCAGTAACATTTTGTGTAAGGATCTTCAATCCAAAAACCATTCAGACTTATCTTATTTGACGATGAGAGGGAGACCAATCCATGATCCGCTTGTGTGGATTCAGGATGGTTCCTTCACTCTCTAGCTGTGTTTTTTCCTTCCTATTTCAATCAAAAAAAAAGGTCATACAGTTGTACGACATTTAGTAAGGGCGACATCTTAAGCTAAATTCATTTTAAAGAGCATACTTGCTTGGTTAGAACAATGAGTCCATGAGAATAAAAATTGTAACTCCGAAAGTTTTCCATTAGGGAAGAATCCGTACACCTTGCTCATTCACAAACTTGTGTGTGAGAAAGCTAGAAAGAACATACAAAATGAATTAGGATGTATTCATAAGAGTCTACAGTAACGTAAATCATCGCATAAACAAATTAATAAACAAAACTTTCTGCCATTTAACCACCTTTGGTCCATTTTCTGCCATAGGCCATAGGGTATTAAGTTCGCTTATTCTTCTTAAATTGTTGCTAGTACATACGACACATAAGAGTGCTCATGAATTATTCAGAAAGAGTAATCAAACAACAAATTAGAAAATAAATACCTGTGACGGAGTGTTTGTAGACGGATTTATAAATACCTCAAACAAATTAAAGCAAAATAAATGACTTTCTTCTTATTATTATTTTCCAAGAAGATACATTTTATGGAGTATTAATCATCGTAGTAGTAGCATTAGAAGCAACAACAAATACTTGTGAATTTCCGAACAAACAAAAGACCAACACTTTCAAGTTGTTTAATCATAGCAGGGTTATAAATCATGAAACAGAAAAGTTATGAGAACCTGCTAATTAATGAATGTGAATCACCCGAAGAGAACCACTAGGAATTCCAAATCTTGAAACACAAGGAAAAACTATAAAATAAAACAAAAAAGTACAACCAATTAGGCAAGCAAAAATCGTGTGAATCATGCCTCATATCTATGCCGATGTCGTTTATCAACAGAGGTTACGTTCCATATCTAAAATGAAAATCACACAGGTTAAAAATAAGATGAAGCAGTTATTTGAAAAATCATTGAACAATAGTATTTTTTATGTCAAAGAACAAATCTCCGTCCCAATTGGGACTGGATATTCTTTAAATTAAGATTAAAGACTAATTGGTTTCTATTACACTACGCTATGAAACAAATTCTACCATTCAACCATTATAGGCCATAGGGACGTCGGCGTGTAGAACTGCATTTGGCCAGGGCCATCTCAAGTCAGAGACTTTGACCAGTACATTCATATCTTGGGCCATGTTAGAGCAAGTCTTATGGTGGAATCCATCAATCTTCCATCTTTCACGCCACCTCAGCACTTGGAACTGTGAATGGAAGCGCAAGTGTAATGGTGGAATAGTAGAAACGATATTTTTAATGGAGATGATTGAAGCTGAAAAAACGCCAATAAGAATTGAGCTTTTTTTTCCAGTCATTAGATTTCAACAACTCATCTTAAATCTACGGATTAAAAAAAAACTTTATTCTGAATGGAGCTAAAAAAACGCCAATAATAATGGAGCATTTTTTTAGCGCCAATCTTATTCGCGTTTAGCGCTATTCTTATTGGCGTTTAGATGGATTCCACGAACCCTTCCACCAAACTATGGAACCCTCCTGGGATTTTTTGTGGAAAGCCCCAACTTGGAAACCACTAGACTTGACATTCCATGGCTTTTCCACACTTGGAATTGCTTGGATTCCACCATAAGACTTGCTCTTATATATAACGTTCCAAATTCCAAATTTGGATGATCATTAAATCTTATACTATAATAAATAATAGGGGGACTTTTCAACTGTGGCCCCCTTTTTTACAACATTGCCCTCGCTTATCTCACTTTCACAACAATGCAACAAAGGGTAACACTGTAAGTTGATAATCTAATTGAAAACACTTAATTTGGATCTTCGTTTTATTCCTCTTTTTCTCTGAACACCTCCACATCAACAGATTACAACCATCACCACCAAGCTAAGCAGTGCCATCACTACCACTCCCATAACCGTAATCAATCCTTCCACTGACTTTCATGAAAACTAAAATTAAAAATTCAATTCATCGACGAATCCTTCACCACTACCACTTGCATAACCAATAGCACCACCACCACCACCACCGTAATCAACCCTTCTGCTAACTTTCATGAAAACTAAAATTAAAAATTCAAATTTTTCGATTCATCGACGAATCCTTCACCACCACCACTCCCATAACCAGTAGCACCACCAGGTCCACCGCCATCATCCTAACCAAGTAAATCTTACCAAAGGCCTGTTTTTGGTCGTCATTGTTTTGGTCATGTGCACTTGATAAGATTGTTATACCCTTCCCGTGTTTTTAAAACTTTTCCTTTAAAACCGAAACATATTATAAATACGGCCACCGCCACAAGCACGACCACTAAACACAGCCATATGTGATCGCAAACTCAATACAAAACCCTCCTTCTTTAGCTCTAATTTGGTTCCCCACTACTACTCCACACGACAGTAATCAGCTCCACCATCAAATTTATAAACAAACGTAATGACCATCTACACATCAACACCACCATGACCAGATCGAAATTCATACAAAAATAATAAACGCAAGCACCACCACCACAAACATGGTTCTCTGCCTTCTAGACCACTACCGCAAAATATTCCGTCGACACTCATTTCTTCAGTCCCTCGAATCACAACCTCTATCTCCACCACCCGCCACCACCAACTCCGTTCTCTACCATCTACACATATGATGTAGAACATCCTTTACTTCAAGACAGAATCAACTATGACAAGTTTATCCCTTTTCGACTAAAGCAACTATGACTAGTTGTCTCCATTCTACTGAAGCAACTCTGACAAGTTGTTCTCATTCTTTTATTTCGTTTGCTTTCTTTGCAAGTCTTTTAGATTTCCTAGTTTAGTTAGCTTTCCTGTTTTACGGTTCTTATAAAACCTATATAAAGGCTAAGCCTTCTTGTTTAGATATACAATATTTTATGAATCATATTATTATCAATCTTATCATTCGTTTATACGAATTCTCTTTATCTTTTCTTAATCTCTTTATCAATTTCATCTTATTCGTATCTCTTTCGTCTCTTCGTATCACTTGCAATCTCCGTATTGCGTTTTTCTCAACAAGTTCTTAACAGGTTCTACATTAGTTGGTACCACAACCACCATTTCTAGATTCTTATCTAGAAACCGATCCATAATCGCTTCTGTAAAACCGCAAACTCAATACCCTATCCTATATAAAAAAATAATACAAAAAAAGAACCTATTCTTCAACGTTTTTGATCATGGGGGTAACATCTCTAAAAGAGCTTTTGCAGCTTAAACAAGAATTATCAGCAAGTATTCAATTATACACTGAGGAAATAATGAGACTTCATTATGATTTTTATTCTGGCGTAGAAGAAGAAAGAAGAAAACAAAAACTTCTTATTGCCAGAGAAGATAAAAGACAAGTTTTGAAGTGCCTTGAAGACTTTCTTGATGCCGAAGCTAAACGTGAAAGGGCTGAAGCTGAACGTAAGAAAAAGTTTGCTTTGGCTAAAGCTCAACGTAAAAAAACTGAAAAGTTAAGTCTTGCTTTAGCTAAACGTGAAAATTCAAAAACCAATTTTGATAACCTTAATACTATTTTCGCAAAGTTGGAAACAAGTATCATATCTTTATTCGAAAACTATGTAAAAAAAGATGAAACTCTGGTTAAAAAAGTCTCATTGTCAACTGAAGTGGAATCATCATCTTATAATGTTTCCGTAGATGTTTCGGCTACCTCAGTTAACACAACGCAGTTGGAAGTTTCTGTTCCCGTGGAAGAGATACAAGCTACTTCTGCAAAGAAAGAGGAAATTCAGGTTAAACAAGTTTCTTTTTCAACTCAAGAGGTTTCGACTACATCTGTTCGTGATGAAGAAGAGAAAACACTTTCTATAAAAGAAGAAGCAAGTCAGGAAGACAAAGTTTTGCTTGTTTCTCAGGTACTTAATGATGAACCAATCACAAGATGTCAATTTAATGACTTTAAGGAAATGTTTAGACAGTTGAATGAGGTCCCGTTTGAGCCAGTTATTATAGTTTCTTCTCAAACAGACAAGGAAAATCATGTTCTTATGCAAGAAGAAAATCTGGTCGATGAAGGTGAGGAAGAAAATAAGGTTAACGAAGTTTCGTTTTCAACTCGAGAAGATTCAGTGTCATCTGAAAGCAATGGAATTATTCCCGTTGATTTTGTTGGCCAGGAATGTATTGAATATACTTCTCTAGAGGACGAAGGAGATCACGTTGAAAAGGTTACAGATGTTTCACTTGAGCATAATGGTAAGTTTTCAAATTTTGATTTGAAAGGTTCAGATAATGATATGCTTGTTTATTCTAGGGTTGATCATAATCCAGTTCTTATTCATAAGAAAGTAAATATGGTTTCTTATGTAAACCCGAACAAGTTTCAATTTATTGAGTTTACTCCTGAGAATCTTTTCGTGGTATATCGGGCTAGTGCAATGAATTATACACCATTGTTTTCTATATCTGCCAATGAATTTGTATGCCGAGAGAGTATCATTGGCAGAAGATTTTGTACAGAAGATAAGAAACAACGTGATAGTTTATCACCACGATAGCACTTATGTAAATGATACTTTATTACGATCAACAAGAGGTATAAATGTGACAGCTGCACATCTAGCACCAACGGTTGACATCCTATCTTCTGTGATTGCGCTGGAACTATTGGTACCTAGTGAAAGGTATGGTTTATTTTACGGAGGATGTTTAGAAAACACAAAAGTGGCCTGTAAAGGAGAGTTTCAGCCAGAATTTAGTTGGTTTGATGAATTTGTAAGTTTCTCCATTGCCGAGGTTGGTGATAAGTTAGTCGGGACTTCGACTACTTACATGAATACTCATGTGCGATGTCCTGAAAAACAAGTAACCAGATGGAAAGCTGCAGATATACCTAATTCTGCGAAAGAAGTGTGTTTGTACCCAAAATCAGTTTTGGTCACGAAACACAAAGAATGGGTTGTTTGGTTAGTATTTTGGATTGGGGTTTGATTTTAAGAACGAAAGAAAGACCGAAGTTTAACGTGGTTCGGCATGGTTGCCTACATCCACGGATGAATCCCCTTGGGGAGAATAATTTCATTCATGTTTTTTTTGTTACATTCTCTTCCCCCCACTATTTATATAGTTTTACATCTAATATTCAATATCCACTTAAATGGCATTAAACTGCCCATTTATGCTTTTGTCATAAAATATGCATGAAACTACCTCCTTTATGCCTCATATTTATATCTGCATGAAAACTACTCATTCATGTCTTCATCATCAATTTTGTGTGTAACTGTTGGGATTAATGTTGCATGTATGAAACTGCTACATTTAGTGCTGCATGGCTGAAACTGCCGTAATTAATGCTGCATGCCTTCATGGTGATTTATTTATGAAACATCACACTTATGCTTCATGATAAATTCTGATACTAGCAAGCTGGACTGGCGGCTGGCAGTTTGGATGGATGCTGGTTGGTAGCATAATTGGCTGGCAGGCTGGATGGAGGATGGCTGGAAGCATGGTTGAATGGCAAACTAGATAGAGGTCGGCTGACAGCATGATTAGCAGCGTTGCTGGCTACAAGACTGAAAATTGGCCAGGTGTGTGACTGTCTTTGATAGTTGATCGACGGTTGACTTTGACCATTGACTGGCCGTTGACTTTGACCATTGACCTTGACCGGATGTTGACTTTGACGATTGACCGATTTTGACCATTGACTGATTTTGACCATTGATCGGTCTGTGCACACTGGAGGGATGCCTTGGTTGACTGGTTAACGGGCTTGGATGAGGACCAAAAGATGATTCAAGCATCAATTTGGCCCATTAAGTGGTATTTTTACTTATGGTATAAACATCGCCCCCTCTTAACCTCAAATCTTGTTGGGGGTTAAGAAAATTCCATTTTCCTTAGTCAATGATAAAATTCGCCCCAAGTGTGGATTATTGATACTGAGGTGACTGGCGAACTTCCCTTGTGTTTGCGGAAATCACAATCAAGACGCCCCCAAGCGAGGCTATTGTCACTGGGAGACCGGTGGGAAACAACTGAGCATGAGTCACTGTTGCATTCCAAATATGTACTGAAGGATGAACTGTTTTGTAACAAAAGTGTGATACTGGAACGGAGTGATGTTGGAAATGAGCGATAATAACATTGAGTGAAGTTGGCCTGCATCATCTGTAATCATCTGGACTGCGGGAACAACGAGCATATCTAGAATGCATCAGCTGCGATCAGCTGGAATGCAGCAACAACGAACAAAGTTCCATCACAAAGAAGCGTTAACCGACTGCTAGAACTGCGAGCAAGGATGAATCTGCATCGGCTGCGATCAGCTGGAATGCAAGACCAAAGAACAAAGTTCACTGCAGAAGCTGCGTTAATTGGACTGCGGGATCGTAACGATCTTGGATCAGACAATCGGGATCAGGCCGAATGCATCAACAACGAACAAAATTCCATCGGCGGTGCGTGCGACAGCTTGGATCAGGAACTGCGCGACGAGATGGACTGCATCAGCTGGAATGCAGCAGCGACGAGCAAAGTTCCGCTGCAGCAGTTACGTTCAGCTGGACTGCAGGAATTACGATCAAGGCTGGACTGCATCACCGCGATCATGCTGAAATCGAAGCGGCGAACAAAGTTTCGGCATAGGGCGATTGCGTTAATTGGGCCGAAGCTAAATCATGGCTTAGCTTCATCAGGCTGCGATCAGTTTGGAATCTGAAGCGACGAACAAAGTTCAGCTACTTGTGGTGCGTTCAGCTAAACTGCGAGAGCTAGAAACATAAACTGGGCCGCATCATTGCGATCAGCTAGAATCTGGCGATGAAAGACGAACAAAGTTCCGCATCAGTGCGTTAATTGGATGCAGGGACTGCGAGCAAGGCTGGACTGCATCATATGCGATCAAGGTGGAATGCAGCACAACGAACAAAAGTTCCACTGTGGATGCTTTCAATTTGGATGCGAGGCTGAGCATGGATGGTACGCATCAAGGTGTGATCAAAGCTAGATCTGGCGGCGAATGACAAAACTTCAGCGGTTGTGGTCATTTGGACTATAGAATTATGAGCATAGCTTGACTGCATCAACTGCGATCAGCTAGAATCGTGGCGACGAACAAAAAGTTATTTGCATCCCAGCTGCGTTCAAGTGGATTCGAGGCTATGGAGCAAGGATGGACTTGCATCAGTTGCGATCAAGCTGAATGCAACAATGACGAACAAAATACTGCAGCGGTGTGGTCACTGGACTACTGGTATGAGCATAGCTTGACTGCATCAGCTGTGATTAGTTGGACTGCAGCAGTAACGAATAAATCTACATTGCAACAGCAACAATTAGCTGGACTACAGCTGCTGCTGAGGGACTGGATTTAAATAGTTCGATAAACATAGGTGTAAAATTTACAAATAAAACTAGACAGCATCAGTTGCGTCAAGCGATTTCCACCAGATCGCATCGATTGCGTCAACGATTCTGAAATTCGCAGGCAACTAGACTGTATCGGTTGCGTCCAACTGAGTACAACAGTTTCTTTAGAACTGGAGTACAATAATTCAATCAATCATAACTATGACATTTTAACATTACTGATTGTAATAATTGCGTAAAAATATTATGGTGTATGCTCGCCCCCTCTTGATCCTGCAACTCATTGGAGGATTAAGAAGTTCGTGTTACCTGAAATTTTGATTTTCGGAAGTTGAATTCCGCATTGCATTTAGGCGCTATGTAACTTGCCCCCAATCTTATAAAGTGTTTACGCAGCCTGCCCCAAAGGAGTCATTTCAGACCATGAGGTGTCACATATCTCGCCCCCAAGTGATAGTCAGTCACGTTGAAGTGATATGCAACTTCCCCCCAGTAGATAGTGATTTTCATGCTGCTCAATGCTCGCACAAGGTTGCACTTCCTTGCTGCATTTTGCTCGCGCATGGAATTTTGAAGATGTCTGCTATCTGGAATTTGCGTGGGGGGCCAATCCGACTATTCCAGATGCGCGCAGAATTGAAATGTGTGCATCCCCTCGTTGATAAAATTCTCGCCACATTAAGGGTGTCTTATTGAACAAAAGTATGCATGAATATACGAAAAAAAATATGCAAAAAATGCCGGCGGCCAAGCAAAAAAAATACACCATAATATTTTTACGCAATTATTACAATCAGTAATGTTAAACTTCCATAGTTATGATTGATTGAATTATTGTACTCCAGTTCAAAAGAAATGGCACTTGTTGACCCTTGATCCGATGCGATCCAGGTTACTGCGAATTGGGAATCGATTGACGAAATCGATGCGGTCTGATGGCGATCGATGATGCAATCGATGCTATCTAGTTTATTTATAACTTTTACACCTATGTCTCATCGAACTATTTAAGTCCAGCCTTAGCGGCCATTGCATCCGGCTAATCGTTGTTCTTTGCGGTTTAGCTTTATTCGTTGCTGCAGCTGCAGATCCGCTTGATCACAAATGATGCGGTCAGCTTACTTACGTCCACAAGTCCGGTTTGACCACTGCTGCGGCTTTTGTTCGTCGGCTGCTTTGTCACCGATTGCTCGTAACGGCAAATTTTTAGATCGCTGTGGATCGGATCGATCGCGATCGTATCCGTGAAGTGTATCGACGGTCAGGATTCGAGTTACATCGAAGTTTTGATGAACCTTGAAGCATTGAAGTTTTCCTGAAAATTGAGTTTTGATGTAGCATGGAGCATTGAAGTTTGGTGTACTCCATAGCATCAACGGTTGGTATGCGAGGAATATCGAAATTTGATGTCATACGAAGCATCAAAGTTTTTTCCCGTGTAACTGGCTGAAGTGGGTGAACGAAACCATTGTTGAAGTGGGTTAACCGAACATTTTAGAAGTGGGTGAGCACTTTTAACGTGGGTCAACAAAATTTGACGTGGGTGAAGAAAAAGCAGAAGTGGGTGAACGGATCTGGACAACAGAGACGCCGACATTTTTTTTTTTAATTGAATTGAAAATTTAGGCCACAGTTTTTCTAAATTGTGATCTTTGCGTATGATCTTTTGCGACAGTTTTCGTTGGCTAGTTGTCTTTTCCTTGAAAACTTCTCGTAACGGCTCTGTGGATTTTTAGCAATGGTTGCAGGGACTGTTGCTGTTTCTCCAGGAATTTTCACCATGGTTTTGCTGCACTTTTGTGGCTCTTTCTGGAATTTTCTGAGATGCTTTTCTGAAGGTTTTCCCTTGGGTATTCAAGTACCTTGAGATGTATACAACTTGATAACTTTGCGTTCATGACAATAGCGATTTTGTCATACATCCAACTCGAATAGGTGGATGATGCGTTATTTTAGAAGTAATTATTCCGGACTTTGGACTCGAACATGCTGCGGATCGAACATCCTGACAACAAACTTGGTGATTTTCGCAGTGAGTCAACTTTGGTGGCTTCCGACTGCGATGCTGGGCTGCAGTAATTGTGATTAATTGAATCGCAGCAGCTGCGATCAGCTGGACTGCAGTGATAAAAATTGAAACTGGACCCAACCGTGTTGTGGATCAAACATCCTACAACAGTTTTTACGAGCAACATGTACAGGAGCTGTGGTTTTGTGTCGGAAGGTTCGATTGCGGTTCTGCCCACACCTGTCACTGTTGATTGATTGTGCCCACACTTGGAAGGTGATTTTTTTTCTTCAGTAAACCAACTTTGGTGGATCCCGGTTGCGATGATGGACTGCATCAGTTGCGATCAACTGGACTGCAGTAACGGTAATTGGATGGCCTGCATCAGCTGCGATCAGCTGGACTGTAGAGATTGAAAACAAAACTGGATCAAGCCATGTTGCAGATCGAACATCCAGCAACAATTTTGATGGAGATTTTTTACTACATCTTTTGTCGCGGACCGAGCATCCCAGCAACACTATCATCATATTTTGTAGTGATGCGATTTTCATAGGTATCCGTAAGTAGTAGCTTCAGCAAATCCGAAACATCAAATCTTGATTGCAGTAGTTGCGATCAACTGGACTGCAGTACGTACGATTATACGGTCAACAACATCGACGATCAGCTGGACTGCGACTATTATGATCAAACCGGACTGTAGCAGTTGCGATCAACTGGACTGCAGCAGTGATTTTTCAAGATGCTTAGACTACTTTCTCACGGGCATGATTTTGAAGCAATTTCTACAACTTTTCTCAATGGGAAAACACGATTTGTTTTCTCGTATGTCCCCTTAGTCGGCGCCAATGTTTGTACCCAAGATCAGTTTTGGGCACGAAACACAAAGAATGGGTTGTTTGGTTAGTATTTTGGATTGGGGTTTGATTTGAAGAACGAAAGAAAGACCGAAGTTTAACGTGGTTCGGCATGGATGCCTACATCCATGGATTAATCCCCTTGGGGAGAATAATTTCATTCATGTTTTTTTGTTACATTCTCTTCCCCCCCCCCCCACTATTTATACAGTTTTACATCTAATTTTCAATATCCACTTAAATGGCATTAAACTGCCCATTTATGCTTCTGTCATAAAATCTGCATTAAACTACCTCCTTTATGCCTCTTCTTTATTTTTGCATGAAAACTGCTCATTCATGTCACTACACCAAAACAGACATTTTGTTACACAAATATGTGTGACTTTTGATTTATTGTCACACATATAAGTGTAATAAATATGGTGTTTTTCTTTTGTTACACATTAGTGGTTACACTAATAAGTGTGACTTTAATTAATTTAAGTCACACTAAAAAGTGTGTCAAATCTCTTACATATATTCGTGTAACAAATTATCCAGTTATTAAGAAAATAAATATTTATTTTTATCCCCCCGTTTTGGTTACGTACACCGACTTAAAAGTAGAACGAGTATTGCATTAAAAATTTTACCCATCACTCTCGATTTAACCCAAAATGTGCGTAATTTTTAAAAGTAGAACGCAATTTTTTTAATAGCAATTAAATTAAAAAACTGAAATTTGTTTCAAAACGAGTATTGCATTAAAATTTCATATAAGCTATTACAATACAATATGATAAATGCTTCGAACAAGTTGTTAGAACCAAAATTGCAATATACATTTGCAAATAATTTTTTTATACATATCATAACCATCTGCTCTTTTGATACATCATTCTGCAATCCTAGAGTTCCCCACATATGCACGGGTAAACTCTTTTAGCCGCACAGTCTTCAGCTATTTCCATTATTTCTTTACTATGTTTAAGATGAACATACGCCTGGGCATCTTTTATCCAACACAAATCAAATTTTTAAATGCCAGGAATCTAGCAGTATAGAAAAATTTTAAGGAAGGGAAAATGTTAATAAATACTAATTAATGAATCAGTTAAGCTATGTTGCAGGATTAACTGACTTTAACTTAAGCGCTTTCTGCACTTAAATGCATCTAGAGAGAGATGAAATTAATCAAAATGACCCAGATAGCAGTTGCCAAGTAACTTTGAAATCTTACCAACTTGGGCACAAAAAGTTGTGGTTATGATGCAATTAGGAGAGGCACACGTTTAGGCGTTAAAGAAACCTCACTTCTACTTCCTACAACAACCCTAAGTCGATGAAAACATTTTTCTTATCATTAAGCTGTGCTTCTCTTACACTACCTGAATTCGAGAAATGAAGGCGCAGTTTTTCCTGGGAATCAGAAGGCAATTGAACAGGATGTTGCTGTGACTGAGATGAGATAAAGAAGCTGATGGATATGTAATTGATTCATGAAGCTTCTGAATATGGTGGAGATTCAGTTAGGGATTCAAAGAATCAAGATATGAGTTTGAGTCGAGAAGGAGAATATGATGAAACACATGAAATGAATTAGGGTTTCTGCTGATGAGAATCGAAGCGGGAGATGGTGATTATCATGGGTTCAGTTCAACTTCATTATACATGGAAGAATGGATGGAATTTATCTTGGAAACGATTTGGGTGAAGTTTAAAATGGGTATTAAGGTAGAATTCCATCTGAGAAATTGACTAGAATAATCAGCTGCTAACGATCAGTATTAGAGAAGGTTCACTACTAAGATAGTGAAAGATAAATTGGTGGTTTCTGTTAATTTTGAATGAGAATTTCAGAAGCAGAGATGAAGCACATGATTTGGTGATATGGTGGATCAAGGAATTGGTACATCAGGTGCTTGTGCTGTGCTATATTGGAGATGGAAGAGCTGGTGCTAATGTTGTAGTATGGACTGGAGGTTTGAGAATCAGTGGTGGTCAAGAGGTGTTATTGTCAAGACCTGGCTGGAGATGTTGGTATAAGGCAATGCATAAGAATCTGTTTCTGTTGAAGGTCATATAGATGCTTGAAGCAACAAAAGGTGAAATGGAGTATTGGGTTTATGAAATTGTTGATGGGGTGTCCAGTAAGTTGAATATCTGATATGATGGAGCACGTGGTTATGGTATGGCTTGAACTGAAATTACAAGGTTTAGATGTGTGCTAGGGACCATGAACTGATAATGTTGATGTTAGTGGAGCTGTTGGTGGTTGGCCTGAGATAGTACTGATTCATTGCAGCTGGAGTGGAAGATTATCGCAGTTTCAGGATGAGTGTTGCAGTGACTGGTGAAGTTGAGTTCAATTGGTGTTTGGAGGTTGAACTGATGAGGATGGGGTTTACTGTTGTTATGAGCTAATGGAAGAACTGTAATGGGCCCTTTGAGATGTATGAGTAACTGGTAATTTCAGGTGGAGTTGTTGGTGGTCGTGTGTGGAGGAATCAGGGCATGGAAATGGTTATTCCAGGTGCAGCTGTGAAGTGCATAACAAGACTGGTACTGTGTACTGATGGGTTTGAATGGTTGGTGGCTGATTTGATGTTGCAGTTGAAGGAAGTGCAAGTGGAGTTGAGACTCGAGCTGTGAAAAGAACAAAAGAGATTAAATCGTAATTCTAATATATATGCAAGCACATGTTTAAGATTGAAGATGAATTCCTTGACCAATATCTTTTTCTCATTGATTATTTTATCCAATTTATTTTGCTTTTAATTTACTTTTATTTTGATAAAACAAAAATCCCCCTTGGTTATTTAAGAAACTAGAATTTGATAACAACAATCGCCTTTCTGTGGATACAAACTCTTCCTTACTTTATGCTTCATTTATATATTATTGAGTAGGAAAGTGAAATTATTTTTGACTCTTACGACAGCGATCAGTATACTCAAGACTCTGGCAGTGGATGGAGAAACCTTGGAAACTACAATTCTCAGTTGTTTAGTATCTCTAATTGGGATGATGTTGGTGTGTTTTCCAATGGTGTTTTTTATTGGCTGGACACTAAATTAAAAATGATTGTTACATTTGATGTGGCTGAGGAAAAGTTTTGTGAACAACTTTCACCACCTCCTTTGCCACAAGATGGTTTCTGGCGTGATATTATAATATGGGTTTTGAATGAGTTTAAATATTTTGGTATTTGTCTAGATGACGAAGGACATCACATAGTTAATGACATATGGCTGTTCAAAAAGAAGATTCATAACCATGACATGAAAAAGGAAGAGGGATATCAGTCTTTCTTTTGGAGTAAAGAGCTTAGGGTTGACGATAGAAATCCATTAGTATCTATTACAAAAAGTGATCGTGTTTTCACGTACGACCATAACTCTCTCAACATTTACGAAACAGAAAATTCAACCTCGAAAAGGCTTGTGAAGTTTAAAAATTGTGTTTTTCAAGTATCTCCTCACAAGAACACCTTAGTTTCGTTGAAATAATTAGGGGAAGAAGATACAAAAACAATGGAGTCATCAGCTGAAATTGTTAATAAAAAAAAAGGAGTCGCGATTATCCTTTCAAGAAGCTCCAAGAATATGCGACCCCTGAATACCTATTCTTCCAAACTGGTACAGTCATTGAGTATTGGAAGTTATATTTCTATCATTTTGTTTTTATAGACCTTCGAGTTTTTCATTTTTACACAAGTTGCTTTGATTGTGTCTTTATATATATCCTTGCTCCAATTTAGTGTGGATAGTGATGACAAGAACGTAGAACAGGTTGGTGCAGGTCATATTAGGCCATCCTAGTTCTGGCAATCCAATGTTGCGCAATTCTTTGTCCTAGATCCATGACTTTAGAATACTACATATGTCTTAAATATTTGTGGCATGTTCACTTGTCTAATATGTATGAAATTCCTAATTTGTGCTTAACCCACAAGTGTTTTTCAAGGGACTTGTTCCTTGTACAAATATCGTATCTTATTTGTCTAGCTATCACCTAAAATTTTATCTATAATCCGCTAAGAAAAAGCCTAATATTGTACAAAATATCATGAAAAGGTTGTAGCAATTATAGCACCTTGCTTTATTCTGCTGTTACCATAGTAACCATTGACTAGACAAAAAATTATTCGGTGCGGTTAAGCATTTGGAATAGCTTAAGGTACATTGCTCTTCCAATAAATATCGTCGAGTAAAATGCAGTTTCCATCTTCAGCGAACTCTACAAAACATGTTTGGAGAAACAACATCTTCATAAGCTTCTCTGAAGTCCAATGAATCACATAATATGATCCATGAAGAGTCATTGGGGTTAAAAAACTTAGAAATTAATAAATCGAAGCTTGAACCTACTATTTCATATGATTCCTGATAGTCCATATTGCACCAAAAGGTAAGATTAAATTCCCTTTGTAGAGCCAACAATTTTATTGTTCCAGACCTTTCAGTGAAACTTGATATTGCTGCAGCAGAGCTTTAGAAAGCTTATAAGAGTTACCTGACTCAGACAAATCTTGCAGATTGTGCAATTGCGGTGGAGTTGCTTTGGTAAGTATTTAACACAATTATTATTCTTCTTTAGATGCCTTTTGAATTTTAGGATTTTTTTATGCTGCTCTTATTTGGTTTCCTCTCAGATCTTATATGCTTTCTGTAGATAGAGTGGGAGGAATATTTTATGAACTAGTTGTACAAGCCGCGAAGCTTGTTTGTCGATATGGTTGAGGGTTCTAGGTAATTGTTTATACATCAGAAAAAGAAGGGTGCCTTTCAGTATTCCCGTGAAACCAGTGGCCGTGATATTACTTATTTTTATTTTTTATCTCTCGGTAAGAAGAAATTTTAACAAAGAGAGAAAAATACAGAAGATAACACAACAAGGAGGCAGAAAACTCCTCCCAATCATTAACAACAAGATGATAAAAACGAATAACCTCGAGCAAGAAAACCAAATTCAAACCACACTACTAAACTTCACACGTACATAGCTCAAGTTTTTGTATTCTACTAGGTTTCCCTACTATTCTGCTGTAACTGTTCTTGCTTACCTATTCTTTTATTTTAGTTTTAGTCGTCCTATTCATCAGCAACTCCTATTCTTTTGCTGTTTCAGTTGTAACCTTATCAGATGTAATCATATATAAACGTCTTAATGAATCGAATATCAGTACAGTTGTATGAGTTACAAAACCCAATACCAGATTGTATTATGGTAATCTAGATCTAGGTTAAAAAAAAATTCTTTCTCTCTTCTACAACTGATCAAACATGGCACTTGGAGATGAAATTCAAACTCCTCCTTCTTCACCCAAGAACGATTCAACCTCTTCAAAGAAGGATTCAGTTTTATCTCCATCATCTCCCTATTATGTGCATCCGGCTGACAACCCCACAACTGTTATATTCACACCCCTTCTCACCAGTGAAAAATATTTCATTTGGGAATGAGGAGTCACAAAATCCCTAAGTGCTAAGGCTAAACTCGGATATATCGTTGGAACAATCAAAAAACCAGACGATCCAACTGATCTCCTCCATTGGACTCGTGCAGATGACCTAGTTGGAAGTTGGGTTGGAAATTCTGTAGACCCGGTAATCCGATCTAGTGTTATGGATTTTCCCTCTGCAAGGGCTCAATGGTTGGAAATCAAATACCGCCTCTCTCATAAAAACGCACCTAAGCTATTTTCCCTGAAACAGTCAATCTTTTCTCTGAAGAAAGAAAACCTAAGTGTCGCTGTCTTCTTTACTCACTTGAAAACTCTCTGGGATCAACTAGATTCCTTTAGAACTTTGGTACCATGCATATGCTGTGCTGGGAAGGACTTTGTTGATCACCACAATGAAGATCGGTCTATGGAGTTTTTTTAAGGATTGCGTAATCGATTGTTATCACTTCGCAACCAATGTTTGTTGATGGAACCCATGCCATCTGCTGATAAGCTCTATAGTCTTGTACGCCAGGAGGAAGAGCATCAAGGTATAAACTCCTCCATATCCCTCAGGTTGATTCCACTACATTGCATGTTTCTCGTAGCGATTCGTATAGATCTCAGCATCCCTCTTCACACAACCCTGGCAATGGAAATAGCAACAACAAACACCTCCGTCCATTTTGTGATCACTGATCTAAACATGGTCATACTCGTCAGACCTATTGGAAGTTGAATGGATATCCACGCAACTCACCAAAGCCAAGAAACCAAGCATCATCTTATGCTGCTACTTTTGCTCCTGCTATGCACGCTGTTGACCTTATTCCAACAGATCCAGCGATTTCTCCTGCACAGTATGCTCTCCTGATGTCACTACTTAAGCCTGACAATGCTGGACCAAACATAACATCGTATGATAACTGCGCAGGTATGATTCTCTCATGTACTTCACTTACTTGGATTATTGAAAGTGGCGCTACACATCATATTTGTTATAGTTTATCCTGTTTCACATCTTACACATCTGTCATGAATCCTATAATGGTTCAACTGCCTGATGGCTCTAATATCTCAGTGACACACACTAGTATTGTTAAACTCTCTCCAACTATTATGTTGCTCAATGTATCTTACATTCCAAGTTTCAAATTCAACTTGATTTCTGTCAGTCAGCTTACAAGCTCAGCAAACCGCTGTATTACCTTATCACATGAGTCTTGTGTCTTCCATGACCTTCACACGAGAATGGAGATTGGATGGAGTAAGCAAATTGCTGGCCTCTACCATTTCACTTTTCATCCATCTGTTTCTTCTCTAGCTGCGAATAAGACATTCGACAAATGGCATTATCATCTAGGCCATCCACATGTGGATTGTTTTAATTTTTTATCTCGCAATTTTGCTTACATTAGTTCTTCGTTTAAGAACTTTGTGATGTATGCCCTCAGGCAAAACAATCTCGATTGAAATTCAATAACAATGTTTCTTTATCTAAACATCCTTTTCAATTGGTTCATGCTGACATTTTGGGACCATTTTCTATTGCATCTTTAACTAATGCTAAATATTTTCTCACCATAGTAGATGACTATTCTTGTTGTACTTGGGTGTTTTTGATGCAAGTCAAATCTGAAACTTTAAAGTTTCTCAAATATTTCTTTGCTTTTGTTGTCAACCAATTTGGACACAAAATCACCAGAATCTCCTCTGGTATCAATACATTACTTATTCCACAACTTCAGACCTTTTGGTATGACAATGGATCAGAGCTCAAATGCAATGCTCTTCAATATTGGTTCCATGAACATGGAATTTTACATCAAACGAGTTGTGTCTATACTCCCCAACAAAATGGCATCGTTGAAATAAAACATTGCCATTTACTCAATGTGGCACGTGCCTTAAGATTTCAAGTTAATCTTCCTATTCAATTCTGGGGTGAATGCATATTAGCTGCGACATATCTCATCAATAAACTGCCTACCCAAGTTTTATCCAATAAATCTCTGCATGAGGTTCTTTTAAATGCTCCTCCTGATTACTCTTATCTATGAGTCTTTGGATGTTTATGCTTTGTTAGGAATCCTAGACCAATTCACAAATTTGATCAACGTTCCAAGACGGGCATCTTCATTGGCTATCCTTATGGAAAAAAAGGTTACACAATTTATGATCTTGAATCCAAAACCACATATGTTTCTCGAGATGTGGTATTTAGTGAGAATTTTTTCCCTTTTAATGACTTATCTACGTCTCTCACTAAGTCAGTATATATATCAGAAATTCCCTCTGACTATATCACATATGATTCTATACTTGATTCCCCAAGTTTCCGTGCTGATACATCAAACCCGAAACCATCTCCTTCTTGTCCAATATATCATATTGGACAATCAAATCCTGCAATACCTATTGATCTTTCCGCTGCACCACTCACTGACATTCAAAGTGATTCACAGGGTACCTTGTCTTCAGGATAATCTCCATTTTCTAGCATCAAGGTCTGACATATTAGACTCTACAGCGGCAGTTCCGTCACTTGAATCTGCGAATCCCGAGTTCCATACTGACTCACAGGGTATCGTATCTCCACCTGTTGATACTGCGTATCCGTAACAATCTTCAGTTTCTTCACAGAACTCTACTTCTCAACCTATCAATCCACAATATTCTCCTGGTATAGAATATACACATTCTGAATAACATTCTCGTCCCATTCGAGACCGTCATCCACCTACATATTTGCAGGATTATCAATGTTTTGCTCCTACTGCAAGCAATCCTACCACTACTTGCACGTCTGAGTCTCGTTATCCGAAGACCAAATATTTATCTTATGACAAATTTAATCCATCTCATAAGGCTTTCTTGGCTTCTGTCATCCTCAATACAGAACCCAGGTCATTTTTTCAGGAAAATAAATGTCCCAAATGGTGTGCTTCCATGGCCAAAGAAATTACGGCTTTGGAAATTAACGACACTTGGATTGAAGTCGATTTACCACTTGGAAAAACTGCCATTGGCTATAAATGGATCATCAAAATAAAGTTTAATGTTGATGGATCCATTGAACGTTATAAAGCTCTCCTTGTAGCCAAGGGTTATACACAACAAGAAGGTATTGACTACTTCGATACTTTTTCTTCGGTATCCAAATTGGTTATTGTTCGTATTTTACTTTCTATGGCAGCTATCAAAGGATGGTCTCTCCATCAATTATACGTGAACAATTCATTTCTTCAAGGCGATCTGGATGAAGAAATCTATATGAAGATTCCCATTGGTCTAGCACGTATAAGTGAGTCTAAGGTTTTTAAACTTAAAAAATCTTTATATGGCCTTAAACAAGCCTCTCGTCAGTGGTTTGCAAAACTATCTTCCATTTTGCTTTCTGAAGGCTTTACGAAATCTCTATGTGATAATTCACTTTTCACATATCATCAGGGAACAACTTCAATTTTTGTTCTCGTCTATGTTGATGACATCCTTATCACTGGTACGGATGATACTTTCATAAACTCTCTCCAATTACGTCTTGCATCTCATTTTTCCATTAAAGATCTTGGTCGCCTACAATATTTTTTGGGCATTGAGGTTTCTAGATCTTTCAAAGGTATTTTTATATGTCAACGAAAATATATTCTTGACATTCTGCAAGATTCTGGCCTTAGATGGGCTCGTGTATCCATTTTTCCAATGGATACTCATCTCAAGTTACTCCCCACCGGTGGTGTAGAGTTAACTGATCCGAGTTCATTCAGATGTTTAATTGGTCATTTGTTATATCTTACTGTCACTCGTCCGGATATCACTTATTCTGTTAAATATCTTAGTCAATTTCTTCAGCATCCAAGATCCGTTCATATGGATGCTTCTCAGCGTATATTACGCTATCTTGAAGGAACTATAGGTCACGTCATTTTTATGTCTTCCTCTAGTTCTTCATCCCTCCATGGTTACATAGACTGTGATTTGGCAGGTTTTCCATTCACTCGTCTTTCCACCACTGGATACTTTGTTACCTTAGGTGACAGTCCTATCTCATGGAAATCCAAGAAACAACCCACAGTAGCTTGTTCCTCCGCTGAGGCTGAATATCGTTCTTTGGTAAATCTAACAACAAAACTTTAATCGCTAGTTTATCTCTTTAAGGACTTGAATTTTCCTTGTCCTTTCCCTATCATTGTATCATGTGATAGTCATGCAGCAATTCACATTGCTCAAAATCCAGTATTCCACGAAAGAACAAAGCTGTTGATGATGGTTTTTAGTTTAGGGTTAAAATCGTAAAACACTAAACCCTAGTAAACAGTAATGTCACGACATTTAAAG
This sequence comes from Papaver bracteatum, assembly GCA_023529315.1. NCBI lineage: Eukaryota > Viridiplantae > Streptophyta > Magnoliopsida > Ranunculales > Papaveraceae > Papaver > Papaver bracteatum. The sequence continues at coordinate 9,396 of JAJJWX010001793.1, read as the reverse complement.
CAATAAGAATTTACTAGGAACATTTACTGAAACTTTTAATGTGTCTCTAAAATAATTACCCGGGTATATTTTTCAAAATAAGGGTTACGACGAACCAAACCCTAATTCCCACGTGTGCCAATGGAAAATCATGCCAGCCAAACCAACCGCGCCAAAGCATGCTAACCATACTAGCCGCACCTCTGTGCCAATGTCAAATCATGCCATCCACACCAACCACACCTCTGTGTTAATGGTAAATCATGCCAGCCACACCAACCGCGCCAAAGCATGCCAACCATTTTAACCGCACCTCTGTGCCAATGGAAAATCATGCCAGACACACCAACCGCACCTCTATGCCAATGGAAAATCATGCCAGCCACACCAACCGCGAAAAAGCATGCCAACCATGCTAGCCGCACCTCTGTGCCAACGGAAAATCATTTCAGCCACACCAACCGCATCTCTGTGCCAATGCAAAATCATGCCAGCCACACCAACCGCGCTAAAGCATGCCAACCATGCTAGTCGCACCTCCGTGCCAATGACGAATCATGCCAGCCACACCTAGCCCAAGCTAGCCGCACCATGCCAAACACACTATTCCTTGGCCCTAGCTAAGCTATCCATGCCATGACAAACCATGGCCCCTCATGCAGCGCTACCCTGCTGGCCTTTCTCATGCGGCTACCAAAGTGAAGTTAGACGACAATCCACGGTTTTCCTACAATACTAGTAACAAATCTTAGCCATCTAAAGTCCCCTCACGACTTTAGGCCCAAAAACCTAGCTTGTTCACGCACCTAGCCAAGCTAGCCGCTCCATGCCAAACCATGGCCTCTAATGCCGTGCCACCATGCTGGCCTTCCTCATGCGGCTACCAAAGTGAAGTCAGGCAATAATCCATGGTTTCCCTTCAATCCCAGGTGCAAATCCTGGCCGTCTAAAGTCCCATCACGACTTTAGGACCAAAACCCTAGCTTGTTCACTCACCTAGCCAAGCTAGCCGCTCCATTCCAAACCATGGACCCTCATCCTGTGCCACCATGATGGCCTTCCTCATGCGGCTACCAAAGTGAAGCCAGGAAATAATCCACGGTTGCCCTTCAATCCCAGGAGCAGATCCAGGCCGTCTAAAGTCCCCTCACGACTTTAGGCCCAAAACCCTAGCTTGGTCACAAACCTAGCCAAGCTAGCCGCGCCATGCCAAACCATGGACCCTCATGCCGCGCCACCATGCTGGCCTTCCTCCTGAGACTACCAAAGTGAATCCAGGTGATAATCCACAGTTTCCCTTCAATCCCATGGGCAAATCCTGTCCATATAAAGTCCCCTCACGACTTTAGTCCCAAAACCATAGCTTGGTCACGCACCTATCCAAGCTAGCCGCGCTATGCCAAACCATGGCCCCTCATGCCGCGCCACCATGATGGCATTCCACATGCGGTTACCAAAGTGAAGCCAGGCGGTAATCCACGGTTTCCCTTCAATCCCAGGAGAAAATCATGGCCGTCTAAAGTCCCCTCACGACCTTAGGTCCAAAACCCTAGCTTGGTCACGTGCCTAGCCCAATCTAGTCACGCCATGCGCCCATGGATACCCCTTGTCCCCACATGCCAAGCCAAACCTAACCAAGCGAAGCTAGCCGCGCCATGCCAAACACACTTTTCCTTGGCCCTAGCCATGATAGTCACGACATGCCAAGCCATGCCATATGTCCTCACCTTGGCCCTAGTCATGCCATACGTCCATGGAAAACCCTTGGCTCCTCATGCCAAGTACAAACACACCCTAGACGTTCCACCCTATTGGACCTCACTACGCGACTACCAAAATGAAGGCATGCAACGATCAACGGTTGCCCCTCCTCTCAAGATACAACATCTCGGCCGTCGAAGGTCACCTGGATAGCAAGTTCCCCAATCTCGACTTGCCAAGCCACAAAAACTTTTTACATGTTTTTCCAAAACATTCGAGACATCAACACAAACAGGGGGATTCTCTTTGGGTATTGGTTGGGTGGTCTAAATCGTGCGGCGTACACTACGCCACTCATAAGGAAGTGTCATAAGTGTGAGGTGCCTAGTAAATATGGGAGTTATGTGGGAAACGTTCATGGGACATAAAGTCGTGAGTTAAAAACTTTATGGAATATCAATTCCATAAACATTAACAATTTCATACGTTAACTACTTTATGGGATATAAAGTTCATGCATACGGTTACCACCTCCTCACATTTACTTCCCCACTCCTTAAAGAGACTAGTGTACGTTTCTACCTCGACTTGTATAAATAGGTCTTACCTATTTCCATTTGAACAACAAGTTCATTAGGACAAGACAACACTCATAAATACTTACTTAGATCTCCTCGTGAGCTATCCTATATTTTCTGATAACAAGTCGTAGAAACCCAACTGCTCTTCCACAATCAACTATTCTGGTCTCATGACTCTCCTTGCTTCCCTCCCCAAAACCAACCCATTCTCCTCCTCTTTGTGACCTAAGCAAGTCTGGAACGACCATTTCTTGGTTTAGGCCGGACTTGTACAAATTCATCTCTCGAATCTAAAGTACTCCCTTGCAGTACATTGTTTAGGGTTTAAACAATTTCTCACTTTCACACCCGCAATTACCAAAATCAGTAGAAACTATTTTCACCTTTAAAAAATTGGCGATCACAGCGGGAGGATTGATCTATCGGTTACAATGTCAATTTTCGACTGTCGATCTCGTTCTTCGACCCAGACGTCAAGATGGTAGGGGAAGCCGACTCACTCCGACTTAGTGACTCGGTGACTCATTATCAGTTATGACAGGGCAAGGGATGACTGGGGATTTCCCAGAGGATAGAAGCAGACGATCTAACCAAGGATTAACGACTCAATTATCATAAGGCTCAGTAACGACTGGGGACTTCCCATGGCGGTATTTCCAATAAGACTCGGTCTTACACCCGAAAGGTTTACTTTTCATCAGGAGACCTAAAAACCAAGTAAGTCTTACCTAGACAAGATACGTGGTTTTCTATTTCAAGTTTTCAAGACAAGATACATAGTTTACCCATGTCACTTTCCAACACACAGTTCTAAGGTTTTTCATGGGATGTCTGTGTCCCTTTCAATCATAAACAAAACAATCAATTAATAAACAATTCATTACAAAAAGAATAGCCCAAAACCGTCAAGGTAACATTTATCTATCAACCCAAGAAGTCCAAAAAATCAAAAACCATAAACCAGGCGCTTTGTTTGTCTTTCAAAAAAAAAAGTCACCTACTCGTACGTGCCTACTTTCCACAACAATGATTACCTGTCACTATTAGCGGACGTTACTACGGTGACATGCGAAGAATTATTTATGATGAAGTATTTCCACAAGTTTATGAAAGGCATACCCATGGCTAGGGTTTACACCGGTTGAGAAGAAAAATATTTCTACAGATTTATGGAAGGCATACCTATGGCTATGGTTTGCACCAGCACAAGAAAACAAAAAAAAATGAAAGAGGAACACTGGAGTACATAGCTAGAATATGCTTGCCCACTTTATTGCTCCCGCGGTACCACTAACACGAGGACGTGATAACAAAGACACAAGATAAGGAAAGGATTTCCTGTTTGATCTACGTATGGGAAGAGGAAACTGGGCCCGCAAGAACAAGTCTGCGCCACGCCAATCCAGCCTCATGTCAAGCCAAAACTGTGCCAAGACAACGGTTCACGCCATGCCCAGCCAACAGTCCACGCCGTACCAAAGTCCAAAGCCAGCGTCCACGCCAAGCCAGTGCCCATTCCAAGCTGATCCAGTGCTTCCCAGACGTTCCTCACAGACGTACCTACCAAACGCGCTTCCCAGACGTGCCTCCCAAACGTACCTACCATAGGTGCTTTCCATACGCACTTCCAAGACATGCTTCCTAGACGTACCTACCAGAGGCACTTGCCAGACGCGCTTACCAGACATGCTTACCAAAGCACATGCTGCACGCGCATGCCAGCCGCAATACCACACTCTGGGCTAACAGTTTGCATCCTCCCAGCGCTAACATCTTTCCTCCTTCCAGCACCATCCTCGCCCTTCGAAACAACGCCATGGCTCTAGCACTTCGTGATCAAAACCGTGTCATCTCTGCATGATACACTTATGATCACCAGAACCAGAGCCGCTTCCGCCACCCCAACGGTTCTTCAAGTATGGCATCTCCAACCGTCACCAGGGATGCCACTCCACTATCAGGGAAAGATACTGGAAGAGCCGGAAGAATCCGACCTCCTTTTAGCACTGTTAATTTTATGAAAAGACAAAAGATACTTCAGCAGGACGTGCTTTTATAGATGAAGAGGATCGCGTTTCTCTTGAATGCCCAGTATACGGGGATAAGCAATCCAATTTCATCACACGTAAAGATCAGGAAAAACTTCCCCAAAATCGAAAGCAAAGGAAATCAGCAACCCTCCTGAGTTCACAGAGACCCTCTTCCCGTCAGGACCTGCAAGATAGGAACTTGGCCCTCAAAGTCGTACAGTCTATGATGAAGAAATTATGTGAAATTCTATATTTCTCCAAGGCATAACGTCAAGACATATTTTCATCCCTCAACCGCACTGCATCAAGGAAAGCAAGAGTTTCCAGACAGGGAAGTCGTTCCCAAACCCCAACCTCTCCTGGAAAGCACGATCGATAGATGAAACAGGAGAATCCTAACCTCTGTACACTTGAGGGATGTCGATTTTGACATAACGTGACGTAGCCTCCGACTTCAACATAGTAACCACCAAGGCTTTGAGAATTGCAAGGCGTCGTCTCAACATTCTCCAGCAGTGGCTCCTCTTCAACGTTCGCTTCAACACCACTCCTTCCTGCAAAAGGTCATGCCACCACACTCCCCATGTCAAAGATCATGATCGCACCCATCCAATCTTCATAGTCATGGCCACCCTTTAGTTCATCCCGCCAAAAATCGTGACCATTGAGAGCCAAAGCTTTACCATATCAACAATTACTACATATGTAACCCATACAGATGCGTGATGATGATGTCTTTATCATGGTCAACCCACTGACCACATAAGATGGAAACATGTAAACCATACTTGGGGACTGAGGGTATACACGGAATCCCTTCATTGTCAAAGCTCAGAAGACATAGTTAACCGAAAGGCCATAGGTACAACAAGGTCATATACTCTTCAAGGGTTCCGCGCAAGAATATCATCACCTCTCTGTCAAGAAGAGGCCTACAACACTTTACAAGGGCGCGGTGGATCCCAAGCCTGCTCAGAAGAAACAACTTCAGAAACTAAAGAAGTGTGTGACTGGGGACTTCTCATCGCAGTCCATCCCGATGACCATCAAAGATTCGTGAGATACCTCTAGAGACATGACTGAAACATTTTCCCAAAGAAGCAGAGCGAGCCACGATAAACAACATAACTCTCTCATTTTTACCACTTTACTATCCAGAGTATTTCATCCATGTGATATTCTGAGCATCCCAGCGTCACATCCAGAAGAGTACAATAAGCTTGTATCAAATCTCGTGGACGTGGATTCAAGATAATGTAATGAAAGTAGGCTACACATGAGGACTACCAACTCGGGGTGCCTTCACCTCCATCAACTAGGTTATTTATGATTTCAACATCATCACTATCGACATTTTATGAGCCGCAAGAATTTCTCAACATGAAGCCATACATGTGCATCGAAGACTCCAAAAGAATGCAACAAAGATATATTCGCATGTTCGGTCATGCCATCAGATCTAACATAAATATAACTGGGGACTGCTCACCACATCCCAGTACATACGGTAGTCCAAGATTCATAAGGTTGTTTAATGCATGTTTCTTGGAACTAAGTCCTTGAAGATTTGATATCAGAACGGTGGCAATGAAACGTCTCCCTACTCATCTATTTCGTATAGTGATTCCGGAAGATTTCGACCATGCAAGCATCCACAACATACTATCATCACGATCAGTGGGTCCAACCACTGAACAACCTAAAATCAAAGATGGACCGACAACGAAAGCACATCCATCCGTCCCAAGAATGCAATGGAGTTTGGTAAATTTTGGAATCTAATGGAGAGACACTGCAGACAAAAGCACGGTTCCGGACGACCAACAGAAAATAGAGGAAGGTCAATACCTCTTTTCATACGGACGGAGTTTCTAGAGTTTACATAGAATAAAGTTTCCTTCTTGCTCCATGAATGGGAATCCCAGGCCCACAATATCCCTCTTGATTTCTTCCTAATTTTCACCGTCGGGCTGTTTTCACCACCTAAGCAAGCTCGAAACCTAAATATTCCCACGCAGGAGTTAGAGAATCCTGTTTCGTGTCCGATAAAGGGGAAAAAGGTCAAAATCAGAGTCTGTATGCGTATTTTACAGCGATTCTAGTAAAGGGTGCTAATTAGGGTTTCATAGTGTCAAACCCTAAACCGCAAGCGCTTCCCTTACCAGCATCATGCCTTGCCAAGTTCTTTACAGAGCGGCCCACACCCGTTCCATTCCCTTCAGTGCTAATGGGTCCCCTTCATGCCAAATCCATGCTAGAAGCTCCGCTTCGCTTTTCAAAGCCTAGCCCCAAAGACACCCAATCATACCGGGATTTGCGCAAAACTACCAGATGAAAGGATTGCTGATGCTACCTACCTCTCGAAAAAGATTTTTGGATAAGGAAAGAATTCCATGTAAAAGAAGCGCATGAAGAAAGGAAATCGTTCCCTCAAGAGCAAGCCTTGTCCACTGCCAAGTCATCACTCCATTGCCATGGCCCCACCATGCCTAGTCGTCCGTGTACGTCTCGTCTCGCCAAGGCCACACTATACAAGCCTCTTGCTCCACTGTCGCGACCCTATCATCCATGCGTGTTTTCCTTACCAGGACCACCCCACCCCTTGGCCAAGATGTCAACTTGCTTTTCCCTCCACAAACGTGCCTCCCTCACCTTGTAGGTGTACGAAGACGGTAACTTTCTCCTCACATCTCAATGGTCTCCATTCCCAGTACAACGTACGCAGGGCCGCAAGCCAGAACTCTCTTTACCACTCGAAAAGGTTAGTCGGATTCTCCTGACCATCTTTGAAATGATTCACACCTCGATTCCATCCTCGTCTGTTGATGAGTGCCAAATATTGCATATTCATACACCTTTTCATTGGCACTTAACTCATCTTTCGCGCTTCAAAGTCATATATTATCCCAAATTCTGCATTTTTACCATCTTCAAGAATAAATATTTGTATTAATTAATTTTGTGTTTTTAAGTACTAAATAAAGCTTGGAAGAATTGAGAAGACAAAAGAGAAGAAAGTTGGAAGTGTTTCAACCTCGTTCGCGCATTAGTGGCAACTTTATTTACAATACATGGGATTAAACTACCCATAATCCAAAACCCATGATCCAAAACCCAAGACCCAAATCCATTTCCACCTCACCACCATTGGATTCCAAAACATCCACCTCACCCCATTGGATTCCAAAACATCCACCATTGGATTCCAAAACATCCACCTCACCACCATTGGATTCCAAAACATCCACCTCAACCCATTGTATTCCAAAACATCCATCAAGTGAGAAAACATGTTTTGTTGAGTAAATAATTGACAAAATTCGAATCCAAGTGAGAGAGAATTTTTGTGTATAAATAGAGAAGGTTGTTGTGTTGAAAACTCATCCAAGAATAGCTTGTTCATGTTAGTTTATCAAATTTAAGTTTTGTTGTAATGTTCTTCATGTTCTAGTTTCATTTACTAGGGTTTAGATGAAGCCCTAATCTCATTGGTATGTATTCATATCTTGTATCTTGTTCTTGAAAGTTTAGAATTGTTTAAAGATATAATTTAATCCAAGTTTTTCAACATCTTGCTCTCACAATGTATGCCATGTATCCATTGTAGTTAGAATATCTCTATGTTGATTATGCTACAACTCATGCTTAACCAAATATTGATCTTTAGATTAGTTGTGCTTAATTAGACAATTAATGCTTTGGAGAAATACTTTAGTTGTGATTAAATTATCCATTGGAGAAACACCTTAGTTATACGGTAGACTTGAATCTACTATAAGGACAAGAATAATATTACAAGTTGAATGCATATCATAGGTTATTGGTGGATTTGAATACCCTAGTATCCATATTATCATTGTTTACATATCTTGTTATTTGCATCTTTTACTTTTATTTTTTCAGTCACTTGAAAATCATATCGTCGTATCGACAAAATCAAACCCCTTTTGGTTACTCTCTGAATCAGGATTTAGAATCAACTTCTACACTCTCCAAGTCTCTGTGGTTCGACCTGTGCTTGCCCTGTGTTGCTTGTCGACACTGTGCACTTGCAGTATACACAATAGTAGGTATCTTTCTAAGCCTACCATCTGTCACCATCATATGCTTACCTCGCAACTAGGTACCTTTTTTGAGCTAAACAGGGGAAGCATAGGATACCAGCGAGCATGTTGGCATGTGCCAATGGCATGCGTGTCTAATTAGGCCTGGGTTGCACGGCTTGGAAAGTTGGAAGTGGGCGCTACCTTGGAATGTGCCAATGGCACGTGGCGGCTTGGTCCCTTGGTTGCACGATTTGGCAAGCTGGGAAGATGGTGCTTTTGGGATGGCGCGGATAGCTTGGCTAGGTGCGTGACCAAGTTAGGGTTTTGGTCCAACGACCATGAGGAGACCTTAGTCGGCTAGGATTTTCTCTTGGGATTAAAGGGAAACTGTTGATTGTTGCACGCCTTCACTTTGGTAGCCACAAGGGGAAGGCCAATATGGTGGGATGGCTAGGTCCTAGGTAAGGGTGTTTGGCTTGGTGTGGTGTGACTAGCATAGCTAGGGCCAAGGCAGAGTGCGTTTGGGATGACGCGGCTAGCTTGGGCTAGGTGTGGTTGGCATGATTTTCCATTGACACGGATGTGAGTCTAGCATGGTTGGCATGCTTTGGCGCGGTTGGTGTGGCTGGCATGATTTTCCATTGGCACAGAGGTGCGTCTAGCATGGTTGGCATGCTTTGACGCATTTAGTGTGGCTGGCATGATTTGCCACTGGCACAGAGGTGCGGCTAGCATGATTTGCATGCTTTGGCGCGGTTGGTGTGGCTGGCATGATTTTCCATTGGCATAGAGGTGCGGCTATCATGGTTGGCATGCTTTGGCGCGGTTGGTGTGGCTGGCATTTAAATGTTCTAATAAATGTGTCACCGGTGACATTTAAATGTTCTAATAAATGCTTTGGCGCGGTTGGTGTGGTTGGTGTTACTGTAGCAACAATAGTGCTCTGTTACTGGTACTTTAGCAACGATAGTTCATAGTTACTGTTACTGTAGCAACGTAACTATTCACAGTCATTTTTTCTTTTTCTTTTGCACTTTATTTTGGACTTTGGACTTGGAC